>NMRB01000001.1:1361240-1393002 GCA_002633025.1 Notospermus geniculatus | reverse complement strand
AGTCAGTGGTACATCAGTTCACACCATCAGTATTCATCTCATATGCGTAGCTGCTTCCTTCCTCCTCAACAGCTCAGTCTTGACAATTTGTAATTCCTGCATGCAATCTCCATCCATTACAACATCAGTGTCATCAGCCATATTGATCCTTCAATAAAATATTCAGCCTTGCCTCATTTACACCTGTGTGGAGCTCAGCTAGCGAAAACAACATGTGGTGAGACACCAGGTCAGCCGGTAGTGATAGCTTGCCTCACATGCCAAGCCAAAGCCGAGCAGGTCTTGATCCCACCACAATAGACTCAGCAGCACATTATGATACGTTGAGTTCTTTTTTCTGCGTTTCTGATCTTTGATTGGATTCCGTAGACATTTACCTGAATGAGTAACCCATGGTTACCGCCTGCGCGGTAAATCTGGTGGTGCAACATGTCCAACCTTATGAAATATTCACCTCAGATTCTACGTCAATAAAGCACTGGCATGCCACACTGGCAACATTTGATTGGGCAGCTGTGAACTGCAGTTTAGACAAAAATTTGGAACACTAGTGGACTCGACCCAGATTGGTTTGGTCCAAGTGCTGCAAAGTGAAAGCAAGGCAATGGGAACAGTACTAACTTCATAATGACGGAAAATTGGGTTAATATTGCATTAAATTCAAGGAGAATCTACAGGATTTCTACAGCAACGAGGCAAGTAAAACTGAACCAGGTACCAGGGTGTTCAGTTTGATGCCAGAGGCTCATGTGTTGATGAACTTACTGCAATGAACCATCCAAGCAAAGCCAGCTAGAAGCTAACTTCTCAGGTTCAATTGATTATGTAGAGACATTCATGCACACTTAGAATGGAGCAGGCAATCAGCTCCCGGTCTGAAACGCAATCAATGATCATACATGGCCGATATACAGTAGCAAGCAGTCTTTCTAACATTTTTAGTTACCGTTGGACTGGATCAGCCAGGGGCATACGCTACATAATATGCATTGGTGTATATTCTCAATACAAGATGGACACATTTTCATTCAGAGTTGGATTGATAGAGTACCATTGATGCATTTCACTCGTTAGTGACATTTACACCAGTCAGGAAGATCAGAAGGTTATTTGTTTTCCAATAGTAAATTCATCTTTGATGGTGTCATCATCACCCTCTGGCATTCCAAGAAAGAGGATGGGCAGGAGTCCCATTTGAAATACTGAGATCTAGTCTTCTGCCTGGAGCCAATGGCACTACCCTCCACCTGAGGTGTCCTTGCTCTTAGAGCAAAAAAATAGGAAGAAAAGATCCACAATGAAGGTATAGAAGAGTGGGACTTTGAGCTGTGACCTGCTCCTTCAGTCCATACTTTCCCTCAACATGAACTCTCAGCAGTGGTAAGACACTTATGACACATCAGCCAAGGAATAGCAAAAAGCATCTTGTTTAGTATGCAGGAGACTGGCCTGTCAACTAAACAGACAGATTCAATCATGTAATCTCACTCTCACAGCAATGGCAGTGAGGTTACTGCTCAGCACTGGGACACACTGGGTTGGGGTGTTGGCTGCACCATGTCCAGTCATCCATGGATTGGCCTCATCATTTCATGAAAGGACTTCGGACGCTTCAGGAATGAGAGATTTTAATAATTTTAAATAATCAATTTGCACAGTTTACAAAAAATTCTTACAATGTTCAAAATCAGACATCTGCATTGTCCACGTTCATGATATTGATGGGAATGACCATGTGCTCAGACACTTGTTGTGTCTGTTAACTGTCTAAATGATAACACCTCTCCCTTACTGTGTACATGACTGTTGGAGATAAATGAAGTAATCTTGATTACAATGTCAGTCACAGCTTCACTTCAGTTTGCTGCAAGTGTCGCTTGCCGAGGAATCAATCATCTCAGTCAGAATTTGCCGCTTTTCAAAATCAAATCCTACCAAAAATATTACACCCGTCGTCACAAACTGCCGTTACAACCCAAGCTTGTGCCACTCCTTCAAATGTACAATACAAGGTAGAATGATGACAACTCTCGTCTTTCCATTTCGATGCACCCACCCAAAGCAGACACTGAACGAGCGAGGGACGGTAGACAGTAGTTCATGGATACATAGATCCTATGAAAGTGCATCATGAGCGGATCAATAGCCTAGCGTGTTTCATACACAAGATGAGCGCTGTGTGGTTTATGAGCAAGTTGGCTTAAGCTAGTGATTATCATTCCAACATTTGTTGTGCGGCAACTGGGACAATAATCAAAGATTCTCATGAATATTCACTGGTTTGACCTGCTGGGGATAGATGAATACCTGGTTAACCCACAGTCTGGAAGGCTGGACAAAGAGTGGCTGTAATGTCACCACAAGATTTGCATTAATTTGTGATGTAATACAGTCCTTGTTAAAATGGACGATTTTCAATTCAAGGACACCTACATGTACTACAGGAAAATGTGGTGCAAGTGGCAGGTGGGAATAGATATAGATTGTCAATCCCTTCATGCACAGTCAACTACTTTTGCCAAACTGTAAAATGACAATTACCGGTATGTAACTTTGTATAATATTGCACGCCAGACTTTATGAAATAATAGTGGTTGGCTAACATTAAATGCAAAATTTTTACTACCATTTGTTTACTTCTTGGATACAATGAACAAGGGCTAACTGCATGTGTGCAACAAACGGACTATTTTTGACCTCTGGGGTAAGTTTGAAACTGACAGATCAAACTCGTCAATTGACTCCAAACAAGACTTACTTTCATCAGTCTGGGGGGCCGAGAGTATTGCACTGTGCTTCTTTTTGACATCGTCTACCTTCGTCGCTATAGTGTCTATCATCCCTCGTATCTCCTCAACCTGAAAGAATTAGGCAAAAGATCAGGACAATACAGTCCAAAAATGTCTTATCATTATTGCTTCACACATGAGGTAACTGACTGCTGGCTACATTAGATAGCAAGTGAAAGTTGAGGAGCCGCTGCGGTGTAGTGGCTCAGGTCTCTGGCTTGCGGTCAGAAGGTCCCAGGTTCAATCTCCACTCGGTGCAAGACTTTGGGTAAGTCTCTTTATCTCAATTGGCTCACCCCACCCTGGCGTTAAAGGGTACCAAGCTGGCAGAGATGGTTTGTGTGAATAGTCATCCATGTGCGCTTTGTGTCTAAATGATAACACCTCTCCCTTACTGTGTACATAACTGTTGTGGGAGAAATGAAGCAATCTTGATTACAATGTCACTCACAGCTTCATAGTCATCCATGTGCACTTTGTTGAAGCCGGACAGTATACTAATAGTTCAGGAAGTTGAGCTTGATCTGGATTGCACAGGCTTATAGCTAGGGTAATGATGTACATATGTAAAGCGCTTTGAGACTGCACTGCAGTAACATTATTATTATTATTTTTATTATTAAAAGGAGGATAGGAGCAGTTACAAATTGTTGACCATGTCAGTTTGCTGTTGACTGACATTAACAACCTCTCTAAATGACAATTGCAACACATACCTGTTCAAAGAACTCATCCATAAACCCCCCAGAATCAATATTAACGGTGACATCATCAGCCACATCGTCATCATCACTCTGTGCCTAAAAGAGAAAGAAAAAACAAGTTTAGGCCACAAGTAATTAAGTACCAGTACCCAGTATAAGGTAAACGTCGATGTTTAATAACTCAATCATCAGGGTCCATATTCATCATAAACAATGTGATACAATCTTTTGTGTTGAACAAAGGATAAGTATCAGGCTTAGACTAAAGTAGTTTTATGAATATGGGCCCAGGGCTTCAGCTCGGTGTTAGTCATGTCAGTCCTAATTCTCCACTTCCTACAGTCATGACAGTGTCATTCATGTCATTACTCATTTACAAACTGTAGAATATAGGCCTAGGTACATTATCATTGCCATCAGCTTCCAGAGAGAGGCATCCTAGGTCAAGTCTTGGAGGAATTATCCTCCAAGGTCAAGTCAAGTACCACATAACAGCAGATTCCAAAACCAGTTGCAAATAGTATAGAAACTATTCATTTGCTTGCGTAGCTCCCTTTTTGCCACAGAGAACACTGTCAAGACTGTACTGATGTCTTTGAAGAAACAGAGTGTTATGCTAAGGCCTCGGTATTATTCTTTTATGGAAGGCAATCTAACCCCTACTACATGTATATGGTGTAGGCCCTATAGGTGTATAGAGTAATCACAGTCAAGCCAAAGAATACGCCCCAACCGTACAGTTAGTTACCGGTACTCTGAAATAAGGAAAGCAGATACAAGGTCAAGAAGTTATGGAATATTGCTGAAACAGTAGGCCTAGGCTCTCCTAGCATTGCCGTCACAGCCGGCGGAGGAGGTAGCCTAACAGCCTAGCTTTCGGTCTGGCTAGGATAGGATACTGGTTGGTACCAGACACCGATGTCGGTTAAGATAGTCCGATTCACCTTCTTCATCACCATGGGCATGTCCATGTTCACTCACTGATTGCTGATCGGTCGGGAAGGCCTGCATCTGCATGTGAATTGCGATGTGTAGGACTGCTTTGCCAAGCCATGGCTTTGCATGTTTGGCCATGTTGGCTGGCTGGCTAGGCCTAGGCTATGGAGCCTTCACTTTTACATGTAGGCCCCTAGGCCTACACTCAATCAACATGATCAACTCACGCAACTGTCCCGGGCTTGCCTACATTGTAGCATATCATTTATTTATTGATTGGCTGGCATGTCCATTCACCAGATAGATAGGGGCTAGGTTATGCCATTGATTAGGCCTAGGCCTACTACCCGACACAGAACATCTGTACATCAGTGATCAGGGGTGTGTTTGGACTCTCCAGCCAGCCATACACACACCCACAGCAAGCACAGCAGCAGCCGTGTGTGTCACTGTGTGTGTGTGAATCTACACTACAATGAATGTGATGGATGGATGGGAGACATCATCGAATCGATGACCTGGGAGAACCTACCGCTTTCAGGGCTGCTAATCGATCTTTGGTCATCTTCCCGGCATATACACTCCCAGATATTGATTAATTAGATAACAGAGAAGATATCCGTGGGGTAATTAAAGTCATATAATCCGTTCATTAGGAAAAAACACGTAAAAATTAATCAAATTTATTATTTTCTGAGAGACGGCTTCGTATGCGCAGGCGCATCAGGGAGATGAAGGATTGCTTCCGTCAATCTACGTCACTTTTGGCCCGTGCTGAATATCAGCAGAAAATTTACACTTTTTAACATTTATATTCAACTTTGCTGCAACGTTCGTTGTACGTGAAATTTGGAAAAATTATTATATAAAATTCCGGGCCAGAAATTTTAAAAGTCTCTCTTTCTATTCGAACGCCGCTTCACACCCGCCAAAACCAGATTGAACCAGTTCGGGACTGTTCTTTTCATTCCTCTTGCGCCATTGCCGTGAATTTCACAATCCGGTGTCTCTTCACAATCCACATTCAATCCTTTCCATCCTCCTGGTCAGTTTGGTAAGTACCCGTGGGCTGTGAAACTAGTGGTCAATGAAGTTGATATGTCAAATATTTCATTCGTTTGTGAGGTCTGATTTACACATTCTGCCTCGGATCATCTGATCTGTGTGGACCTGATGTTCATTGTATTGTAGTGGTAGCCTGTACTATGTGTACATGCATGCATGGTGTACATTGGACATGTTGTACAAAAAGTCCGCGGCAAGTATTCCTACGACCTAGGCCTACATCTCTCGAATCCCAGCATCCTTGGCCACCACTAGGTCTGTCTCACATTCCATTTCCACCACCATTTCTCCAAAAAGTGAGTAGGCCTAGGCCTAGGGTAGGCCCAGGCCGAAGCAGACACAGGCACTACCGTACCGCTAACGTCAGGTCATGAGGTGATCGCGGTTCGCCACTTTCTGATGTCACGTCACAGCCTGCACCGCAGTCTGATAATTTTTTTTGTTGACCCCTGTCCGAAAGTAGCGACGCCAACCGAGCGGCAACCGCTCTGACTGACTGTTCGACCACTTCAAAGTAAAGAGGTACGGTAAGTCAACACTAGGCCTACAGGCTCACCAACTTCCATCGAATTTCGTCTGTTATTTCCTAAACAATTCACTGATCTTTAGCAGCATGTCCACCTCAATGCACTAAAATGGCAACCTACGACGAAACGGCCGAAAAACGGCACACATTTTCGTGCTTCTGAAGACCGCGTTTCGGTTTACAAAATCCCCCGACTGAAAAAAGTGCAAGATGCTACGGCCTCTGTGTTGATTCAGGTAAAGGGTGACGTCATTCATTTTCATAAATTCCACGTGCACATTGTTTACTTTGGAATTTGAAGTTGTTGGCGAACCGCGGTATCCCCATCGACGGTTGTTTTCATTATGGATGTCATGTCGTAACGTCGCAGACCAATGAGACAGTCTTTTCACGGAAGGCGCAGTGAGCGGGGAAGGTGTGTCAACTTACGACGGCAAATTCACACACTTGCTGTGAACGGATTTTGAAGCGTAGTTAAAACCAACATCAATACAAGCCGAGCTAACAAGGTATCTTTATACCGTAAAGAAAATGATACGCACACTTTAATCATCGATATCCGACGAAATGGCGAACCGCGATACCCCCCTTCGGAGCGCATCCGGCACTCGCCGAAACAGTTGCCCTCGGATAGTTTACAGCATCATGACGTTGTAACAACAATGGGTTCAAGGTCACATGGGATAAACAAGTCGAACATGCTGTGTTGTTTTTTTTTCGATTTCATTTATAAAATACGTAATTGTTGTGGGTCAAAGATAAGTGACAAAAATCGGGCGGGAGATGACGTCAAAAAGTAGCGAACCGCGATCACCTGACGTTACAGACAAAGCAAAGGCTGTGTGACTGCTGTGGCAACAAATGTCTGTTGTGCATGCCGTGTGTGTGTGGGGTCATGCTAATTACCGTCTACCACCGTCCTCCACCCCTTTTGTACTGTTATTATACCGTCATCCACCTTAATATTTCTTTAAAACACCATTTTCTTTATCGTTCTCTAAAAAATAATGTACGGTACAGTGTAGCCTAAAACGCATCAGAATTGCTGAGAATATTCTGTTTTTTTGTCATCGTCCACCACCACCATTCTTCAGTCAGCGCCACCCTCGCCTCGGACGCCCATGGAACCAGGTTTGATGACAACGTACATGTAGTTCCAGAACTCACCGCCCGACGGTGGCACTGACTGACAAATCGTGGAGGTGGACGATGACAAAAACCAGAATATTCTGTGATATGATCAGCGATTCTGATGCGGTTGGTTTACATTATTTTTGAGAGAGAGAGAAAGAAAAAGATATTTTAAAGAAATATTGAGGTGGATGACGATACAATAACAGTACAAGAGGTAAATAAGGCCTACACAGTTTGCGAAATTAGCGGCCGCCATTTGATTTTAATTTGTGGACTTTGCCATTGGTTGGGCTTCAATGGGATTTTGCACTGTCAGGCTTTCAAAGAAAGAAAGTTCATAGGCCTACAGTAAACAATTAGAACTGCATAAAGATATTTTAGCAAGCAAGCAGCCAATAAAATATATTTGAAAAGTTCAAAAATTCGGCTAATTTTCACAAGAAAATGGCGGACGCTACTCACGCAAGTGTATGCCATGACAGGTAAGGTAAAGCTGGGCCCAGAGACCTACTCTTCATTCCACATATCTCTATGGCGTGACCTAGCTTTTTCTTTCCTTCACTTTCAGGTGTAAACATGGATGATAAAAGTGATGCTCCCCCAATCGCTGTTGTCAAAGTAAGAACTTTTAAAACATGTTTAAGGTGTATTCTAAAGCTGAAGGAAACCTCTCCAACTACATAGTACAGTATTTTTACAATCAATTTGTTAAGCGCTCATTTGCCATGTTAATTGTCACAATAACCATCTTTTGATAGAAATTCAGACTGTTGTCTCTCAGCGTGATGTTCTTATTCCAGCTTGTGTTGGTCGGAGATGGTGGTGTGGGCAAGACTACTTTCGTGAAACGCCACAAGACTGGAGAGTTTGAAAAGAAATATGTTGGTATGTTCATAATAAATTAGCTCTTCTTTTAATTCATTCATTCACTTTCTTAGAATTTGAAACATTTTGGAGTTAAATACATATTTTCCTCCTTTTCATTCCAGCCACCCTTGGTGTTGAAGTACATCCCTTATTGTTTTACTCAAATAGAGGAACAATCCTGTTCAATGTATGGGACACAGCAGGCCAAGAAAAATTTGGTGGTCTCAGAGATGGCTATTATATCCAGGGTAAGTATGCCAGCATTCCAAAGAAATAGTTCACAACTTTATGTAAAAAAAGAATGGCTGACACCAGTGGTTTCCATCGTTTACTTTTCATTTGGACAATCTGTAGTCCCTTAAAACAAATGAAGAACATTACCGGTAGTTGGCTGTTTATCTTTGTTTCCCTCCTTTTCAGGTCAGTGTGCGATTATCATGTTTGACGTCACTTCACGTGTGACCTACAAAAATGTACCTAATTGGCATCGAGATCTTGTGCGAGTATGTGAAGGCATCCCAATGGTATTGTGTGGAAACAAAGTAGACATTAAAGATAGAAAAGTCAAAGCTAAAACTATTGTATTCCACAGAAAGAAAAATCTTCAGGTATGTGGACTATCCAGAACTATGTCAGAAGTGAATGTTGTTGTGATCTGATGTTGCATCCCTCTCCGAACAGAAGTACATGTGAGTGAATAACAGAATGTCTGTGTACCTCGCACATGTTCGTTTCATTTGAAGACTTTGTATTTGCTGAAAAGTGTCTTGGCCTATGATGATTCTTTTTCTGAAAAGTAGCTTGTGATGACGCTAAAGTCCCTCTAATCTGAGGCTGAGCTGGTTTCAATTCACAGGTGTGCAGTAACATAATGTAATCTCATACTGAAGTAAACTGCTGCCACGTGTAACCTACGAATCAGAACCTTGGTGTGAACATGAGCGCTCATACCGAAAAAAGATACTCATTTGATAAATTATCTTTTCAGTACTATGATATAAGTGCCAAGAGTAACTACAACTTTGAAAAGCCTTTCTTGTGGTTGGGAAAGAAGTTGATCGGAGATCCCAACTTAGAATTCGTAGAAATGCCAGCCCTTACTCCCCCAGAGGTTCTGATGGACCCTAACTTGGCAAAAATGTATGAGGCAGAAATCCAGGTAATGCCCTTTTAATGATAGTTATCAATGTTAATTTACTGCAGGTTATCTCCTGTTCATACAACGAAAATGTTGTCAGATGTCAATTAAAGTTATCGTTGCATTCTTTTGTCCCATGCAAATTGGGAAAATTAATGTGGGTACCTTGTCTTTATACCCAAATAATTTTATTTTAATTGAGTTGTGATGATTATGTGTAGACTGAAATCTCTCTCTCTCTTCCTAGGCGGCTGCTAGCACAGCGTTACCAGATGACGACGAGGAATTGTAGACCCATACTACCCAAGCCACCGGCAACGTATTTATTACACGTGGACTTCTCACTGATAGCAGTAGGGGGACAGTTTGATTGCACAATGTCTATTCTGTGGAGTATTCCATCTTGGTTGAAGTTGGGTTTTGTGGCATCTGTACTGATTATTGAAACTAACTATAACCTGCCTGTGTGGTAATTCCACTGTGGGAGCTGAAGGAAGTTTTCTCATACTTGATATGTGGCATCCATGCGGAACACAGGCCATCCTTCCTGTGAATAGAGTCAGTGGTGATATCCTTGCAGATGTAGTGGAGACACTTTTAACATCTGTTTCACCTGTACATACAGTGCATATTTTATGTTCAGGTCAGGCAGCCTTGTTATTGTATTTGAGAATTGACAGTGATGCAAATCTTCAAGGCTGCTTGTATATTTATGGAGTGAAAGAATATTCAGCAGTCAAGGTTTCAGGCAACTTTTGGAAGTTCTGATTAAACTCTGTTCCAGACTCCTGGGGATTTGATATAAATGGAATTACCATAAATTGGAAAAGAAATAACTTGTAACATGTATCCAAGATGCAAGAATTGCACCAAGTGCTTTTAAGACCTTAAAGAAGAATTTGGCTTACATAAAGTCCCCACTGGTGCCGTACCACTCGGACAGTCCTCCTAGCTGATACTGTATGGTGGGACTCCAGAAATCCTCTGTAATTGAATGACAGTGTTATTGTTGTATAAACTGAAATCACCTGTGTTCATTGTATAAGTTCACTAAACATGAGAAATATTTGTTTCACGTCAGATAGAACAGCAATGGCTCTGTATTACTGTGTTGTAAATTTACAATTACATGCACTGTCTGTTTATGGACATGATTACACATGTCATTAGAAGCAAGGCTCGAAATAACTTTTTTTGGCTTGGAGCTGTTTTGCTATACATTGTCTCCATTTGAGGAGCAATTTGGGTATTTTGAGGAGCAGTTTTTCATCTGCATGTTGATGTAAAATACCATCTCAAAAAGGGCAGGGATGTGTGTGTGTGGATTTGGGCAGGAAAGTCCTCATCGATCAACATATGGCATTTGGGCGTTTCCAAAGCATGAAATGCTGCCTTGGAACAAGGTATTTGTGGAAATGAATCAAGGCAGAGCTGGTCTGCTCAGTAAGCATGGTAAGATGCTCAGATGATCAATCAATTTGAGAAACCATGTGTCAGGTCTGATCCAGTGCATCTGGCGGTCAGGGCATGTCCGTAATCCACATCGTCAGACTGCGTATCGCAGTTTTGCGATGCGGACTTGATTCAGCTCTCGCAAATCAGAGATTTTGCATCGCAACCTGCGATGCGATACCGCCTATTTCGATCCTTGAGAAGGGAAATAACTATTAAGAGGGCAATTATTTGTACCTTATCTACTGTTGTAGATATGTCAGAGAAGCTGACCATGCTGCATCTCATACATGTATACTTGTGCTTCAGAGAAGCACGCTTGTTTTTCATCAAGGTAGATTGTTCCCCTTCATTTTGCTTTAATGCTTGGGTGGGTTGGGTATTATTTGTATCCTGGAGTGGCAGACAGAGTCAGCCAATTTGATGTATATGAATTATGATTTGTTTGAATCGAATCAATGTTACAAATCCAAACTTGCACTGCAAACCTTTATCACATAGAATTCTTTGTAAAATAAGATAGTCCTGTGCTCTCCATCTATCATTCCATGTTACAATATTGTCCAGGCCGAGAGGATCTATTTATCCTAACATCAACACATACTTAACTCAGGCCAAAGGCATGATTTTCCAGGGATATTTCAAGGAAAAATGAATTTGCATTGGAAAAATGGCAGTGAATTCTTTTGGCCATCCCATTTTCTGGTTTATTCAGTCATCACTTGGGTTGATAGGTGCATTTGACACAATTACGTTTGTAAACATGTATGTCATATCGTCATCTTAAATGACACGTTTGAAATTTTGCCATGTTCTTTGGCTACTTTTAAAAACAACAATTTGTTTGGGTTTTAGGAATAGATATATCCTTCTTCTCGAACATTTAACCCGGATCATTTCAAGTTCATCTCCATGTATGTCAAAAATCTGGTAGTCAGTTTTGATTGATACACATAGATACACATGGTATGTGGATCAAACAAGGATTGATTCAGGTAAAAATGGTGGTATTTCATGCCAACTCAAAAAGTCGTTTTTCTTTGAAGTTTTGATCAGCAAAAATATACAAAAAGGAAGTGTACCGGTATTTAGAAAAAAATGTGACCAGTAACTCTGAATGAAGAATGCTTGTAAAGACTTTCGACAGACGTGAATTTTGTATTTTGTTAACATGTACAATGACGTCTTCATTAGAACATTAAAGATGTCAATCAGCTACATGAATTGACTGTATTTGTTGGTCACTTTTGTTTTGACAGTCCCAAAACAAGTATCAGCTGATGTCGACAGCAGATAAGTGTGGCCCGAGTGCAGGCTTCCAACCTCTTGGGTATAACCCTGGTGCAATTTTGAAGACATACCCAGAGGTTTATGGGCAAGGGATGCAAGGGGGAAAAACGTATTCTTAGGAGTTGAGAATTCGGGAGTGGAGATCAGGTTCGCATGATCCCCCTTCTGCAGCTGAAATGTGGATCCGGAATGGAGGAAAGAAGAGTGCCAGCTGAAAGAATTATCAATGAAATGTTTGTTTCGGAATGGAGGGATGCATTCCCTCCATTCCGAAATAAACGGCGTACCTACAGCAGCCTAGCGGTAGCCTGCGTAGCTATGGCATTATTGATTAGGACCTGGGAAAATTCCACATCAGCACTGAAATCCCGTCAATGAAAAAAAGTATCACGATGTCGGCTAATCCAAGTTATTCACAGGCCCAAAAAGAAACATATTCGTGGATATTTATTCACTTATTCTGGCAATCGGTAGCCTAACACACTTGTCACAAAAGCACATGAATGACGTGGTGAACTGGCAGTGGGATACAGAGAACTATGCATGAATTTGGCAAAGCAGACAAAGAACTCTGTTACTAAGCCACATTGTGGCGTTCTTGACAATGGCTTATGCTGATTGAATGGCCGATTACGCTGTTAATAGGCGTGATTTCTTATCTGCACTGGGTGATGGACAGTGAAGCGAACATTCGACTTCTTCTAGAAAAATTCTCTATCCATTCATATAGTCCATTCCAGATACCTAAGGCAAATTGCACTTGGCTAACCCTGTCAGTTGTGGTTAGTCTATTACTAACAGCTTGACCACAAACACAGCCAATAATAGGCAAGTCATGCATTATAAACTTCACCATTGGACACGCCTGTTAAAGTATTGCGCAATAGCTCGTCAAAATAGTGAACACGGTCGTGTAACATTGCAGAGTTCAACCTAGTACCATTTGCCTTAGGTATCTGGAATGGACTATACCAGTTGTTTGGGACTGAGGGTGGTTGAAGTATGATTGTGCGTTTTTCTTGGGACCAACCTGTATCTCTCACTCTGTGGACAAAGCATTATGTCCTTTAAGGATGTCCACCATGGGAATGTGCATGTTGACATGGAGAAGTTCAACATCCTGAATTGTGTGAATATATGCACATTCGCAGCAATTCAAGGCATCATATGATGACCACAGAAAAGAACATAGTCAAATTGTCATAGATAGATATTCACTTTATTGGAAATATAAAAAGACATTAAAAATCTGTGTATCAAAAAATTTAGATACAGTAAGATGCAAATGTACAAGTACATGTGCCTCTAATAACTATATGTATGTATTCAACCCACTCAGTTTGAATTATTCGAATGATATTGGCAGAGAACCGACCAATTTGAGGCACTGGCTGGTATTTATAAAAGTTAGCAAATGCTTTTACTTCGGATTTGCACTGCGAGGCCCAATATAAATGTACTACAAAACTTGAAGTAAAGGCATTTGCTACCTTTTATGAATATCAGCCATTATCGAAGCAGGTTGACACACCAAAATATAATGCAACTATACATATATAATAATATACAAAGCATCAATATGTAACAAGGGTAAAACTCTATCCCACCATGCAGTGAAGTATGTGCACTGTAACATGTTACTTGACATAACAAATAAAATCTCCATTATTTTGTGAACAATTCCGTTACTTCACAAATCCTGGTGCGAAGGAATAAACGGGATGGAACAAAAAATTTGTCACGAAGGCCAATACCCACTTCAGCAATTTTTAAATTTACCACTCAGTTTCTGTAGATTTTGTTGCTTCTAATGATAGAGATAAAAGCAGATAAACTACCCCTTATACAAATCAACCAAGCTTGTGGAAACAAGCACTTAGAACACCTGGTTGCCTCAGGATGCTGCAGGGCGGGTATGGCCCTTATCAAAAATACCCGGTAGATACCAGTAAGCAAGTGAGAATGAAAGGAGAGATAGATAAGGACGGACCAAACGAACATTAGATTACTAGACAAGAACAGTGCATCACATGAGAAAATAGTCGGGAGTGCTGAATTTATGTAGATACCATCCCTAAACATGTGAATAACATGTCCCCACTGACTATGGACCTGTCAATAATCTCAATCAAAAAGGGAAGGGAAAAGCCACACATGGCTACATCAATTCCTACCAAAAACACATTAGGCTCCTACAAGTACTAGCTGAACTAAACTAAACACTTCTAACTAACAGCTAATCCAACACAGAGACATTGCAGCATAGTTCCTGTTGTCTACCTCTGAATTTACTTCAAAATTCGACCACAAAAACGCTGTGAAACCCAGTATTCACAACATCACCAATTTTCATATCCCTGAATACCTAATCGACCAGTAGCTCAACAGTCAAGTCTCAGTGTCCTGCAGTCAAGTTTCTTCTAACTTGCACAATGGGGATCGGTAATCACAGCCGGAGTATGTACGCAGGCTGGGATCATCAAGGTCTCCTCTGTCACTCTCACTGTCCCATTGGCCAGTGGGTGGCCCTTTATTTCTCACGCAGGCACACCTTGGGTTATCAGCACCAGGTTCGAAGTACTGTCGAGGCACTCCTGCCCAGTCACGGTTAATTCCACCACTGAAAATGATAATGGTACAACACACATAAAATACATCCCTGTATGTAAAAGGAACATTGACCAGGTGGGGGAAATACAAATTTGATGAGGACAAAACGGATCATTTGTCAGAAATCTCTCTGAGTCCTCAGTGACAACTGAACCTGCCATAGAAACAATTGGGGAAGAAACTCGTACCTTTCTGTGGTGCACCAAACCACTGAACCCTCTTCTTGATTCCACATCACATTACATGGAGGGAACTGTACCTTTCTCTTATCTGATGCATGTTCAGCTCTTTTAGCATTTTCGGCATGGCGCATGACTATGTTCAGTTGCCTGGTAGGGTGACCATTATTGTCATAAAAAGCCCCTATGACTTTCCCTGAAGCAAGAGTATGGATGTGTGGGAGAATTGTAGCAAGAGCAGCCAATTGAAGAAAACAACTACTGACTTTGTTTTTGAGCAGAATACACTGCATCCCAGCCCTTACATGACATGGGGAAAATCTGCATTACCAGTACTCAATTATCCAGTACAACAAATCAGTGGGGTCAATCCAGTAGTCGGTCCAGTAGTCCTTGTTGCTTGTTGCTTTCTCAACAAATCAGTGACCTACACAGCTAAATTGCTTCTTATTTTGATAAAATCATGCACGTGTTTTAAAACAACATGAACTTGCCCATATATTTATAGCCCTTTTTCTCTTCATAAAATGAAAGCCAGTTGGTAAGTTGCAGCATTTGGTTCGGAGTGAAGTCTGCAACATCATCAGTCAATGCACTTGAGTCTCCTGTTACATAACCCCTGGAGCCATCTCGAGCTAAAAAGTTAAACATCATAGACCTTAGTTAATAGTAGATCATTGAGTGTTGAAAATACTGGCAAAGACCCCAGCTCCAATGGATTCAAAATAATGGTTTGGTGGATGCCGTAGGATGAGATAGAAACATGAAAGAAAACTGATTTGCATTAGGAAATTCTCCTAAACATGCACATTTTGGTTGATTACTTTCCAAGTCGATGTGACATGGAAACACTCATGTTGCAGCTTCCTCAGATCGAGTACATTACCTGCAAAATAATGGTAGCTGCCATCAGGTCCATAGTGTCGTTTTCCCTCAGCCACATCAAAAACCTTGCCCAAGATTGCTACATATAAGCCTTTACTCCCTGGCTTCCCATCATAATGTGTCAATTCTTCCTTGGTGAATAAAAGGTTTTGTGATTTTTGAGTGTCCTTATGGGGCATGAAATGTTCTCTGACAAAATATGGTGCATTCTCTTTCATGAATTTAATGAATGGAAAAAAAATGGGCAGGGCTAGGAAAATACCACATGCACCAACAACAATGGTAGAGGCAATAGCAACGTTTGCCAACATTGCACTGGTTTGTACCCTGATGTCAATGTCACTTTCTTCAGCTATAGTTTAGATCGAAGGAGATACTGGCACTTGATGGGAATCAACCTATAAAAAAAAAGAAATGGAATTCTCAGTCTCATTTCCACTACTAGCAAAAATAGTGCCAATGGCACTGTGCCCGCTTGGCTTGAAGCATGGTGGTGGGAATCACCAGCAACCCCATAAAAGCCATTTAGGTACAAACATGCCAAATTGCCATATACATTGTATAAATGTCTTGACTATGAACATGCACCTCAGTTTAAGGTTACAACAAAGCTTAGCTGATAAAAGCAAGCAATGAGACTGGTATGAATGTACTACAAGATGGCGCTTGAGAGCCATAGTGCAAATTAAAGTATTTGAGGGGCATTTTAGAGGGTACCTAGATTCACAAACAAACAAGGTAAAATCACTCTAGGCCAAACACCAGGAAATGGGACACTTTATGTTTTTTGGGTTTTGGTCCCCTAGTGACAAAGTCAAGAATCACATTTTGCCGAAAATTCGTCTGAGTTGTTACAGCCTAGAGGTAGATAAGTGCAAAGTTTCAAAGCAATAGGTCAAACCATTACAAAAGAGCCAATTTCGTAATTTCAGACAAACTTTGACCTCTGTAACCTTGAAAAAAAGGTCAAATTAAAAACTCTAGTATTTTCTTATGTATCCTTATTAGATATACCCATGAAAAAAATTTGACAAAAATCCATCTCTTGGTTAGGGAGAAATAGCACTTTCAGTAATTTTGGCTTTGGCCCCCTAGTGGCAAAGTAAAAAATGAGATTTCACCGAAATTTTGTCTGTATTAGTTGCTATAACCTAGAGGTACATGTGTACAAATTTCAACACAATAGTTCAAACCATTATCAAAATATAGTCCTTTGAAATTTTGCACAAAACGCCCCCTGGAGGCCAAAATAGGAATCCAACTGTGCTCATTATCGAACTCGACCTAGACCTTAGGCCCATATATACACCCACCAAAGACCAAAAAAAGATTCGTCAAAAAATAAAGACGCTAGAGTGCTAACAAACCAAAAGAAGTTTACGGACGTACATGTAGCCTACCGCCGTACAGTAAATGCACGACAGACCACCACTCAATGACCCCAACCACAGCACAGCATAAACCCTCCTGGGCCTTGCGGCCAAGCAGGCTAAAAAGTTACAGTTACGTTAGGTCTTTGTGATGAATATGCGGATAAAACAAACTAACAACATTCAGCCATTTCATGTATTTCAATTTTGATTGATGTGGCGCTCCATAGACGTTTGAGGAGTGCTGAATCCAGCAGCAGCAAGTTGATTTCTTGTTCAAGAATACATGAAATCCTCGTTTATTCGATAAATGCTTCAATGTAGTTGGTCCTTGGTATATCATTTACCAATGAATGCAAGTAAATCATGAGATTAATGGACAAAACGGGCGAAATCATCACCAAAAGCTGTAAAATGTAACAAATGTTACCTCTCCTCATGGGCGCTGACATGTTTGTTTGTGAGGATGATGTAAAATATGGCCCGGAGCTTGATGCGACCAAGTTCTGCCATTTGGTGTTTTAGCGTGATTACCGTTGATATACGTATTCATTATCAGTATATTTAATCTGGCATGTGTGTATGATTGTCCATAAAATCTTTCTTAAGTAGATTACGTTCTATTTTTCTGAATTCAATGCATAATTAGTTTCGCCTTTGTCGGTTTTCCGCTTTAGATATTCCATATTTTCTACGACCCAACCTGTGGCTGTGATGCCAACTTCCCTAAACAAGTGGAAAGTCCTGAACTGAAATCGCTTGATAATCCTCTAAATGAACTGTGAATCCATGCATAAGGTGCGAAGATGATGGGCAAAATTGGTGACAAACAACTTTCACAAACTATGCAGCAAGATGATATGTGGCGTACCCCGGTTTTCCGTCAGAAAGTGATGAGCCAAATGTGAGTGACCCAGTCTTTTCATTTCAATTTCTGTGCTGCATTGACAGTGTCGGCCTATTTATCAGTCTACACCATCACGGTAATGCGTGACTGTACATTCGCCTGTACAAAATGTCGGGCCCAATTTTCAAAAACTTTTAACTTCTTTAAAAAACTTTTAATTGAAAAAAATCGGCCATATTCATGTTGAACACACATAACTCGATATATTAAGGAAGAATTTTAATTTTTTTTCAATGCTGAATTTGTACACAATTCTGTGTGTAAAAATTTGGTTTCCACAGAAGGTTTTCACGCTGTAGCGTGATTTCACGGCCTAGCGTGATGGTGTAGACTGTTTATCATGTTTATAGGCCTACTGCTGTGGGCAAGGCCTAGGCCTAGGACGGCCTATTCATATCATATTAATCTGTCATGCTACAGTACAGTAGTTTACTAACTGTAGACCAGGCAATATTGATGATCATGTAGATTATTGGTGTTACTGTTGGAGAGCATGATGACGGTCTCGGTATTGCCTGAATGACTCGACTTGTTACATCACTATCAGTTTTCGGTAAACGTCACAATTTGGCAGTGCTGCCGTCAGAGGCAACTCCCATTGCTGTTTACGGCAATGCCCCAACGGTTTCTCTCAACGGAGACTCTTCGATGCCTTATACGGCATCCCCGGACTTCGGAACGCTTTCAGGGCCAAGCGCTCACGATCAGGGCTTCCATATTTCGATGATAGAGGGCAGCACGCATCAACAGTGAGGACTCAAGCTCCCGATCGGGAGAAATAGAAAATTCACCGCATTCGGAGAATTCTCCCAATCGGGAGAAAATTTTCCAGTCCCGTGGTCACGTGACCGCTATTTTGCAGACGCTTTATCGTCATGACAGTTTCTCATAGAAGAAATGTGGGGCATAGAATCGACAGCAATCGTCATGAAAACCATGCCATCCTTAGGCTCAGACCGCAGATTACACCAGAAACAACAATCTTTGGTGCCATAAAGTGAAAATTGCCGACCAAAAATTAAATTTACATGGATTTTCATTGGTTTTTTTGCAAAATGTGCCTTGCTTCCCCCACTTCCGTTTTAGCAAATTGTGCGCATGCGCAAATGAGCAGATACTTGCGCAAATGGTTCTAAAGAAAATTGTTCTCCTGATTGGGAGAATTTCTCTACTTTGGGGTAAAAAAACTTCTCCCGATGAGGAGAATTCTCCAGAAGTGGGGAATTTCTCCATTTCGGGAGCTTGAGTCCTCACTGATCAATAGATCGGCATACCCAAGGAAATGCGAATCCTTCCAAGCATTTTCGACTTTTGGTATTGAAATGGGGTGTGACGTGCAAGTGATGTACTGATAAGTGTATTCATCGTATCCATGACGTAGGCCCAGGCGTACATGACGTTGTGACGTTGCGTGTTTTGCCCACCAGCTGTTTTCAGCAAAGCAATGAATTTTGCCCACCACCTTTGCGTCATTACGGCGACATCAGCAATGGTAGACACTGTAGGAGTTACGTCGTGGAAACGATGAATACGATGATGCTAAATGTAATAAACACCAAAAATATGGCAGTTTGGGCTGTGTTTTACGTCAGTATGATCATTTCATTATATTCCCGCCATTTTAGCGCTGATGACAGCGATGTTGAGGGGGCATCTCAGAAGTTTCTCCTGAACGAATTTGTATTACAGTTTGGGCTTTCTGCCACCGGACGGAAATGTCACTATACGGCAACGGTTGCCTCTGACGGCAGTGCTGCCGAATTTTGACGTTTGCCGAACTGACATGATGTACCATGGAGGAATTATCCTCGTACTGTAACTAGGCCTACAGGCAGACCCCTAGCCTAAATCTTTAATAAAATTCTTACGTAATGTGCTAGTTAGGGCCAAGACTAGTCTTAGATTAGAGCCTCTCAACCCTCAGCTCTCTGTGACAGTAAATGTGATTACTCTTCGTACTCCTGCCAAATGAATGGGCCGATGGGCGATGCCCCATCTGCCCAGATCCAGATTAGGGATAGTAGATAACGGCAAGGGTGGGCCAGTTGAGTTAGATGGAGGCGCACTAGCGTACACAACAAGCATGACAAGTAGTCCAGGTAGGCCTGGTTTTGTTGTTTGGCCTTGCTTTAAAGATGACTGTGTTGTCTCTAGAGTGGGTAATCTAATGGGTGATCTTGGAAATTATTTTGTGTGCCTGTCTAATTTAAAAAGGATAACACCTCGCTTCAGAATGGTAGTTATGTTTCCAGAAGTTGAAAGGTTTCATTATGGACATCATCATCTGTGCTGTCTCTTGGAGGATCATTTTTTCGCCAGATTCAGGATTCTCCACAGGGTTTGAAACAGACCGGGTGCTGGTGACGTCACACGGTTACTGATATTGGAAGCCACTGCCACAAACACGTCCTCAGTGGGGGGAGGTCTGGGGCCTCGCCCAGAAAAATTCGAAATCTAGAAGCCCTGAAATGCGATTCCCAGCATTTCGGAATGCAAATCTAGCTCCTGTCAGTGCTTGCAAAACCTCAGTCAGTGTTATTTAAAGTGAATAATTTTGACTGGGCGGCGATTTTTTTTGACCGGGTGGCAGATTTTTAGACCGGGCGCTGAGATCAATCCTGCGTTTTAGAACGGGCGCCGCGTTCTCTTACACTAGTGGAGAACCCTGTTATTGTCTGGTACTTTGATGATGACCTAGTCGTAGTTGGTGATCGGAAACAGGCCATTGTAGAATGTTCTGATGTGATAAGTCGTTTTGATATGTTGTCAGACAGCAGCACAATGTTCATGCTGTGCTCATTCCTATTTTATATATATACTGGAAATAATAGTCACCTGACCACATATATGACGCAGACTCACCCTAGTCTATCCCATGGCTGATTCGCTTACTTTGCCCTACAATAGTGCATATTTGGGAATAATTTCTACCACATTCCACATGACATGAATGGTATTGAAGCAAGTCCTATACATCTAAAGAGCATGGCATTTGCCAAAATGTCATCTCTCTGGGAAGTTTATCCAGCACCAGTCATGCCGGCGCTGACATTCAGAAGAGTCTATATTAAGCACTGTCTCCTGGCATAATAATTAAGTGCCCATGTTTTTGTATTTTCGTGAGTTGTGCATCACTCTATCTGTATGTGTGAGAAAATTTGAAAGAAACTGTCATTGAGATGGCTTTGAAGTGCATACTGCTTTAAAGTTTGGTTTGTTATGATACCACTGATGGTCTGTGAATCAGTATCAGTATGGATTGACACGTATGTCCAAAGATTGAATCTGCTAATTAATTGCACTTGGTGGCAAGTAACATCTTCGATAAGGCCATGTTTCGTGTCCCACCTAACCTAAAATTGGTGTGTGCGTGCTCCAAACACAACACAAACTGCATTTTTAACACGGGCCGAAACACGAATCAATACAGTAGTACATGTCATACAGATTGATATCCTGGGGGGATTTTGAATGGATAAGATAAAGAATTGAGGCATCCTGACCATGAAACAAGAGCTCTATCTGTTGGAACTTTGTTTTAATCTGTCAACATCCTGGTTTTGTGACCAAGGATAGGAACTACAACTTTCTCAGGAGGTATTTTAAAACCTATAGGGCCTATGTTTTTACTGATTGTTGTGTTGGGAATCTTGAGAATCTGGGAAAATGGATGCGCTATACATTTCTATTAGTAGACACAGTCAGAAATAGGTGCGTGCGTGGGATGCAAAACATAGAATTACGCATGGCCTAATCGAAGGCCGATCTGTACCATTGCGTTACATCGCACATCACCCTTTGAGAAATCGACTGGTCCACGGCGAATCCGCTGCCTCTCGAAGAGGAGGCCAATCAGAACCGGTGTTGTAAAATTTGAATCGTGCTACAAATAGTGGTAGCCGAAGACCCGATATAAAGTGCAATGTGATTGGTCGACCGGTAAAGTTGGCATTGTGCCAAGATACGCCGCGGACCGGTCTATTTCTCGAAGGGTGATGTACGATGTAACGCAGTGGTGAGCAGATCGGCCTTCGATTATCGAAGATGTCCTGCAAGGATTGGAGACTCATTTTGCCCTGTGGGGGACATCAAACATTGTCAAATCTTGGAGGATCCAAGGTCAAATCAACCCTTAAATCACTGATCTTGTGACACTGCTTAGTTAGAGAAGCATGCTGCAATAATGTTGAATTATTGCAGTCTGCATCCCAAAAATGCAGCAATTGGACAGAGATAAACATTTTTACACACTGCATGCAGATGCCCACTCACTGGACACTGCCCATACTGTGTGAAGTGTAGACAGATGAAATGACTGCAGCAATGTATACATGTACCGATAGTAAATGTGCTTTAAATCTATTCAGTTTACAATGCTACATGTAGCTTGCATGATCTTGAATTTCCGACATCGTGTTGGAATAAAGGTTGACCATTAATGATATTTTCATCTTTGTTATAGTGAGGAAGCTGTCCGACAGGCTGGAAACCCAACTACCAAGACGAGCTTTGAGATGGAGAATCATGTCTTCCAGAAAGCAAAGTCAAGAGTGAGTATTGTCATTGGTTGGAATGCTGTAGGAGGACTACATTTTGTTTGGCATGGGAGAAGAATAGGGAGTCAATAATTTGTCTGTCACCTTCAGATGGCCTGTGGGTAAATACTGCAGTAGGCTCTAAATATTGTGGAAGCTGTACCAACCCTAGTAATTAATTCCAACTGTATTGTGCAGATGGCACCACTTCTCTGGTTGGCACTACTCTTGATATTTGTGACCCGTCACAGCAAAGCCAGGCGCATGTCGCTCTCAGCTTGGTAGGTTGAGACCAAATGTTTGTCAGTTTCAGTATTGTCTGTCTATTGTGAAATCTGAAAGAGTCTATTTCTTTCATTCTCTCCCAATGTCATCTTAGTACGTTGAGGCTCACCTTCTGAGCGACAGTTTTACTGTGACGGGTCACATTTGCAAGTGGGTAAGAGATTCATTCAATGTATTAGTTCTCGTTCTAGTGTATAGATAGCCCCACTGGTGCACCTCATCCGGCAACTTCTGCTAAGTTCATTATTCGTGAGGTAATCAGTGGTTCTTAGTGCTTGCTCCCTTCATCACTGTGCGGTGATGAACTGAACCAGTGATAAAAAACACTGATTACCTTAGGATGGAGTTCACTGTGTCCATCTTTTAAATGAAATACATTAATGCTCTGAAGCAGAGAAATGTGATGACCAGAATGGCAGTATAGCCCAAACTGGATGGGATTGTAGTATTATCTTCTTTATCATTGTTTATTTAATTCAAGTTCAGCAGCTTTTGAATTTTCTGTTTTTCAGGAAGATTATCTTGGGCTTGTTGCTCGTCTTATCATCCATGTGAGAGAAATAAGTAAGTGGGATGTTGTTTCTTGATGTACATTTCACTTTGTATCAGTATGAGTTAGCTTTGTGCTGTCTTGTGCCTTGCTCAAGCTCAGCTGTAGAAGTTTCGTTGAGGAAAAATGCATTATCTAACTGGAATTCATCCTTAAAGCGAATCGACAGTCGTTTTGTAAACAGAAGGATGATGTTTGTAAACATTGCCCTCACAGCCAATCAGAATGCAGGAAATGAGTGTTTGTAAACAAAGATTCGTCCCCTTTTGCATTCAAATTTTTTGGCTGACACATCGCTTTAAGTAATCAGTGCAAGTTCTTGACTCTGACTGGACTCCCCACAAACGAGGGGGGGGGGGAAAGAACTGCTGATTACCTCAGGATGCTGGAATTAGTTCCAGACTTCACCATTTGCTTTCTCAGATGCACAAGTACTCATAAGGTAAGGCTTTTTTTTCATTTTTAGGTTCTCGAATTTGCCCTCTTGCCAATCAAAGTCTGATGAGGGTGGGAAAAAATTTTTTTAAAAACTTTATTTTTGGTCATTTTGTGGATTATCGAAACTTCTGTCACCTGTCCCCCTGGATGGAGAAACAAATAAACTCAAAAAACTTTTCCAGAAAAAAGTTTTTTGTTGTTTAGTGTGTTTGTCCATGGCCCAAAATTCGACCCAAAATACTACAGGGTGGCTCAGCCCTGGCCATCAGGATATCATTGATGGATGGTCATGTGGTTGGAGGGATCATGTTTCATGGGTGACCGTGATGAATCGTATCCCAAGATACTCGTTGGTGTGTCTGCCTCGAGTTCAGTACCAGTGGTGGTGGTAGACGAGGCTTTACCTTGGTTGTTGGCAGTGCAGTGGCCTTCAATCTTCCTAACTGCCCAATCATTCCATTCCGTGGGGACGTTTCTCCCCACCAAATCAGCTATTACACTATAATTATCTATGCTTTTTTCAAATCTGGAGTTCGACATGTCGACGTACTCGCGGCCGAACTATCAAAAAAGCCTCGCCTAATACTCAGAGCAAGGACCAGTAAAAACCCAGAGAAGGCATGTAAAGATCCATAAAATCATATTAAAGTTTTCATCCGCCAAGGATTAAACTCTTCAAGAAGATGACTGCTTACTGCTGTGATGTGTCTAAGAAGAAGTATATTACTCCTTACATAATAATCAGATCTGATTGGGTTTTTCTGGGCATGTTTGTCTTTCTATGCGTACAAAATGTATGTACAGTACATACATCTCAAGACGTGTTCGCTCCTGGTTGTACCCACAAAGTGTCCTTGTCCGCTGAAAGGCAATGCAAAGTAATGGCCATGCACTGTTCCATCTCACTCTGGAGAAAAAAACACTACGAGGATTATTGATTTTCCATCACCATGGTGACAACTTATTACATAATTATCTGTTGCTGCATATGTCGGGAATGAAAAACATCGATATTCCAGAAATTTAGTGAGGCTGTTGAAATATACACGCATTAGCCAACTGTGTTGGCTGTGCACTGCCATTGTGGTGGATTTTTTGTTCCGTGTATACTTCTGCGACGGTGTTGGCTGCAGGGAGTAATAATGGTCGGTCGATGAAGCTCCCAAGTTTTATCCAGTAATTTGCTGAGCCATATCACAGTGATGACGTTGGTAACCAAGTGCCTGGATGCGAATGACGTCAATTGCGAGTTTGATTGTTCAGCCTCAAGGATTTCTGGGTGTCGTGTCACTTGAGTACATGGGTATAAGCTCTGAAGCAGATAATGAGGAGCTTCAGAAGCCTTGCATATCGTTAGGTCATCGCTCTGTGGAGCTTAAAGGGGAGGAATCGTGTTGGTTTTTCTCTTAGTTATGAGAATGTATCAGGTTACAGTTAGCCGCTGTTGACATACTGTATACTTCAATGAAAATCATCTATTTTATTTTATTTACCTCTGTCTTCTGAAATACCTGACATGCCTGATGTGATGTCATTCCAGTCTTTCATTGAAAGAAGTTGTATTACATACAGGTTCAGAGATTGAAAATGATCTCATTGGAAGTTCCTATGTTTCTATCCGATGTCTAGTGCACTCTGAATAGCACCGGGGCCATCTGTGTGATTTTCATCGACAAGGCAGATGTCTGCGGGAGTGTTCTCAAGGGGGTTCATGTGATGGTGACAGTCAATACTGTCCTCTTACCTGTCTTAATGCTGTCTAACTCGTGACCTTCACCTGTAATCCCTCCCCCCTCCACACACACACACACCGCAGAATGCAACTTGAATCGCGAAGTTCCAACTTCACAAAGGTAGCCTGAGGCTTACTCCTGGATAATGCGCCGCTGATCGTAATAGGTTTTTGTCCCTCTGACGTCATTCTGACTTGGTTACCGATCAAGCTGCTCATGATTGCCTCTTCAATTGCCTTTGATGTGCTCATTCTTTCAGGTCTTTACTTCATTAGAGACTGGAAGTCAAGGTTAGGGTAGTTGGATGGATGATTCCAGTTGTCTGCTGGTTGATGTTCTGTTGGTCATTAGAGCATAACAACTTATGATAGTTCTGAACAAATTAATAAATGAAGTGACATAATGTAATTCTTTAACTGAAGTTACCGGTACNCATAAGGGTCCAGCACAGCACAAGGCTAAAGGATTATTGCAGAGATAATCAAAGTGTTGACATCTTGAAAGGAATTGACCAGTGTGCCCTGATGTCTCATGGACCCTTGGTTGAGGGCATAATATAATAAGATGCTCATTGATCATTATATTAGTACCTGATGTCCCAAAAAAGTGTCTGTCCATATTTTCTGGGGACAAGGTTTTATGATGTTGGATTGAGGTTTTAAACTTGGTCCCTGTTGGATTTTTGACCTTATCACTATCAGGGACACTTATTTGGGACAACCCGTAGTGTACAGTGACAAGGAAGCAGGCTGGAGCACTATTGATCAGTTGCCTTCGCTTCAACACATACACTTGATATCGATTGAGTGTGACTCATGGAAGATATGTGCCCCTTCTACAAAGAGAGGACCCTCAAGCTTGCTTCATCTGCCTTACCCTTTCCCTGACCTCTGACTAACTCATCACTATTCACTGTGTCCTTTGCTGTAGAATTCAGTTAGTATTGATACCATGTATATTTCCTTGTGTGACCAGTGACTGCGCCATTCGAAGTGGTGTCTTTCCATTTCACATTTCACCTTTCACCGATTCACTGTCCATCTGGGGTTAGCAGTCGATTTCGTATTAGGGGATGAATTGAGAAAGGGCAAAGAAGGCGAATAAACTATTCCAAGTCCATGATAATTGGGCTGGAAATATTATCATAGTTGGTCATACTTATCATTCCCATTGTCACTGATTCTGCCCTAAAAAAAAAATCATTGCATATTGCATTGAAATGATCAAAATAGTGTTTTGAAGCTTTTATTAATTTTAAACAGTAATGAAGTGAGCATATCTTTGAGCTGTGCTGGTTGTTACATGAATGTAGTTCTTTATCAACTGTTTGTCTTTGAGCTGTCCCGGTTGTTGGATGAATGCGGTTCTGTATCAACTGTAAACCTTTTTTTTTAGGAGGCAAACAATCGTGCAAAGATGATGGATGAATTCAATACAGCCCTTTTTCTCATTCTCCCACTCCCAGCGTCCGTCTCCTACCCTTCCTTGACATTTATTTAGAGACGCTATTTCTGCCCTTATTGATCCCTTCCATTCACACCCTCCAGTGTCTGTAATTTCATCTCCGACTATTCAATGACAATGATGAAGCCATTTTGTCATGGTGATTCGTTTGTTGATGAAACAAATCGTTAAATTCCCATGCCCTGATCGATCAACTCATTGTTTGACATGGAGCGAGGAGTGAGCTCTGGCCTCCTTTGTTTCCTGCAGCGTCATGATAGCGTGTACTGCATATTCAGATTCTATCCGTGGTTAATAACATTAGCAACGGCATAGCTTGTCAGAACTGTGAAGAGGCTGGCATTATTTCTCAAAATAATGTTGATACGTGATGAAATGTCAAAACGTAGAATATGTGAGTACGCACAATTTCCTGGAAATATGTTTTCATTCATGATATTTTTATCCCGTCTTTGTGTGTGATTAATGATGGGTTGTTTTGACACCTTGAGGATAACATCTCGTGCTGGCATTGTCTTTTCAGTGTTGTCAGTTTAAATGCATAGGGTGTGTGTCACTGATTGTGTGTGTGCCTCTAATCGGAAGAAAATGAAATGGTAGCAGATTCTACTCGTCTAAGCCCGGTGGTCGAGTGGTTAGCGCGCTTGACTACCAAACTGTTCAATGGGTCGGCGCGAGTTCGACTCCGGGCGAAGGCATATAATTGTGAAACAAAATTGTGACAAAATTTAGGGTCCGTCGGATGGGACTAAAAGCCGTGGTCCCTTGTACCTGAGTGTCTATGCCAGGGCAAGTAAAAGACAACACACAGGTGGACTGTAGCCTGTCGTGGACTCCATACCTCCGGCAAAAACCCAACAAGGTTACGACGCCGGTAATGATATGATGATGATATGATGATGATACTGACAAATTTACCTGATGGACTTGCAGACCACAACTTGTCTGATGACATTATAGGCCTTTTTACACAGTGCAGGTTCGAGGAAACCTACATGTACCTCCACCCTCCTCGGGCGGGTTCGGTTCAGGATGGATTGATCACTTTTACATGGTGTGGGTTTGGTAACCCGCCTCGATCTAGTTCGAGGTCGGTTCATTCAAATGCGTGCCACTAGATGGCGTGTATCAACATTTACAGTTATTGGAAGTAAAAAATATCCCGGAAATAATCACTAAAAGTCGATAAATTACACTTCTAACAGCACGAGCAGTGCTTGAGAAATCTCACGCGTGATTTCTTCACAGGTAATTCATTCAGCAAGAACGCGAGTGATGTCACTCAGGTAGCGTGCTCAATCCCGCACAAGGCCGGTGGAGGTCGGTTCGCTTTTACACAAGAGAATAACCGGCCTGCACCTACCTCCACCTTCCCGAGACTCACCTGGCGAGCTGAACTGGCCTGAGGAAGGTGGAGGTCACTTGTTTCGCTTTTACATGGGGGAAAATAACCGAACCCGCCTCGATCTAGTCTCAGTCCGGAACACACCCGCACTGTATATAAAAACGCCTTATGTCCCATTTCTGTAGGCATTATCTGTGACCTTTGCAGATGTGCATAGAGTATGTATTTATGTAAATTTGGACAGATGCTCTCTTTGTTTAAGGGGAAGTTCCCATGGAAAATCACTTGCAGTATAGTTCTTCATAGGAGAGTGAAACTATAGGAGAGAAAAATGTGGTGGTTGAGCTGGTGTGTAACTATCACTGGTCTCTCAGTGATCCAAACCTACTCACTGTCTGCCATTAAAAAATTCATCATGTTTTTCCAGCGCTGTTCATGTAGTGGCCTACCCTTAATAAATATGCGATCTCCTAGCCTCTGGCTCCGCAGCCAAGATCGTCATTCACTCCCACCTACAGCCCCCATCTCGAATGGTTGAACCTGTTCCTAGCATTCGCTCCTGTCATTACTATAGTGACAGATCCAAATCTGTTTTACCCAAAAGACAATGGGAGCGTCCTGTTCTAGTAAATCTGCTATTTATTTGTCATCAGATGTATTTCATTCAGTTTCATGAACCACCTGTCATTGAAGGCACATGTGATTATACAAACTTTACTGACTAGGATTATCCTCTACTGTGTGAGATTCCTGTTATCCTACAGGTCACGTCAGGTCATCGATAAATGATGTACTATAATACATGTAAGTTACCATCCAAATGCCGGTTTTGCTTGTTTCATGTTGGGTTTCAGTTGTTAGTACAGGGTTTCAATTGTTAATGAGTTTGTTCAGTGGTGTTGTATTCTCTCTGGGAATTGATGATCGTGATGATGCAAGCAGCTGGATACTCACGCCTGAGATAGTATCCATATTTCATCAGTTTTTTTTCTCTGCATATCTACTTGTGCAAATGTATCAAGGGGAAATGTTGATGGGGACATGCCTCTGTCCCAATCCCAATATCAAACATTGTCATTGTGTTCTTGTTGGCCATTCCACTCACCATTTATCTGCTTTGTTTCCAGTTGTCCAGGAGAAAGTTTATCAGTTTTGTATAACATATCCATTTTGTTTTATCATCACAGAACACCCGGTGGTATTTGGGCTGAATTCATGGATACATGGGATATGTGTGTCAGTGTCAGCCCAACTCCTCAGGCGTACAACCTGAACACATAGTAAACCAGGAAGAATTGCATGGGCCCACACTCATTATTCAGTGTTCATCTTCTGTTCAAACACTATTTATGAATTCAATCCATTGCATTTTTTTCCACAGTATAATAAATAAGCCTATTGTACATCGTTATAAGGCCTACCCTTCCGGTCATTTTTACTGCATATCCGGTTGAGATTTTTTCACCTGTTACTGTTAATATGGGATGGGTTGTCAGAGGATACAGTTAGACCTGATCTCACCTCAATACAATGCCAATGTACAAGGCTATTTTTCATGTATTCATGATATTGCCCACGTAACATCTGCCCCTCATTCATATAATCTGTGAAAATTCAACTGTGTGCGTGGCTTACTTATAATGATGCCGTTGCGACAGCAAGATTGACAAATATTGTTCAACCAGATGTTTGTATTTTATTTACTCTATAAATCTATAATCATTGTATGTGAACAATTGTGCATTTAAGTAATTGTTGGCAGATGCTACACTCGGCGAATAGTTCCCAAGTTTTTTCTGTTCAGCAAAAAAAATATATTCCGATCTTCATTGATCATGTATGTTTCTTCTTAACCCTTGATGTCCGAAATGTTCACCAGATGCCGAAATGTATTGAAGTATCACCAAGGTTGGAGTTTGACCAAAATGTCTTTGCACCAAAACTTCAGTGTAGTGGAATTCGGGTTCACAAAATAATAAGTTTCTAAGCAAAGAAGCCATCGGTAAGAACTTATAGGCTGCCACGTTCGCCAATTTTTAGCCTGTTCACAAACGAAATTGCCAGTCTGGAGGGTTAGTTGTCATTGGCAATTTGGCAGGTGGGTAGTGCAATCCCTGCTGTCATGATGAATTTGACTTTATTCTTTCAGATTCGAAGAAAGAAAAAGCTGGTGCTGCCCAGGCTGCAGTGATGGGCCAACAGCAGATGCAGGACCCTATCAATGCCCTGCAGAACCTCGCCAAACAGAATCTCTCCCCTGGAATCCCCCCTCAGCAGCAGGCTCCAGGAATACCTGGTAAGACAGATTTGATAAAGTGGCATGGAGTTTTGCAATTTCAAGTGAAATGAAGACCAAGTCGGGCAACAGAATGGCAGTGTTTCTGCAACTTGTTTTGGGCGTGATTTTGTCTGTCATTAAATGCATTGCATTGGCAAATTGTAGACCATAAATATGATTTCATGGATGATTTCATATATTATATGAATGATCATATACATGTATCATAATGAATGAGTTGTCTGGCCAATCATTGTTGAAAATGAAGTGAAACTGAAAGTGTTTTAAGTGCCTGTATCCACAATATAGAACATTCAAAGAGACTATGTGTTGCGACGAAAGAGGTAGGTTTGGTGCTACTCCTGAAGATCGAGATGTGCCCCTTACCCCGTAATATGGGAAGCTGGTTCTATAATCTAGGGGCAATGCAAGGAAAGGCATGATCTCCATGAGTAACTGACCTGCTCCCAGGCCCCGGCCGCAGTTTGTCATCAACAGACCTAAGCCATCGTTTTGGATGGCAGACTTTGGCCAGTTCACTGAGGTAGATAAAGGTTACCATTCATAGATTGTAATCATACTTTCTTTGTTTTGCAGGTCAGATGCCTGGTCAGCAATTGCGACCCCAGATGCACCCAATGCAACAGCAGATGCTTCAGAGACCAGGACAACCCCAGGTAAGAGAACACTGTGGGTCCTTACCAAGAGGATGTACTAAAGCTGGGTGATGGGAACTGTATATTCAAGTGTACCGCTGGTAATCACTAGATTGATTTTAACTTACTAGAAATTTAACATGCAGGGGATTCAATAGGGCAGGTGGCGGTCTTCAGAGTAGACTATATTGAAGGACAAGGGGAAGGGCAGTTAGTTTCAGCGAAAATGTGAAAGTGACACATCATGAGAAAATAACTACATGTACTACGACATTATGCAAAGGGTGGAGTAGATTTGGAATCTTCTACATGGGGCAGGTTACTTTGGAAGATGAAAGGAAGGGACTGATGATGATGCAACTCTGTGAAAACGCTTGTGTATCTAACAGGTTGCTGACTAACTAGCATGGGTAATGTGGAGTGTGTTTATCATTCGGAACTTCCGAAGGCAACTGCTCGGCAATTTCCGTAGACACTCGCATTTCCCCTCGGACACAATTCCAAGGCAGCCATCTTGAACACGCAACGATTGCTGCCCGTTTGTGAGAGTTCAGATGCGGTTCGCCTCATCACACCTGCGCATGAACAAAATAGGGCACACAAAAACGTTGCGTTATTGATCAATA
>NMRB01000001.1:1341027-1351612 GCA_002633025.1 Notospermus geniculatus | reverse complement strand
ATATCAAGAACAATACTGTTCAATATATTGATCTAAATTTCCATTGTAATACATGCTGAAGTGACACCAACAGAGAGTGGTCCATGTTTTATCCCTCTTCCCCTCCTTTAACAGTGTTGGAACATGTATTCTTGCAGATCATACAGCCCTCCAAGCAAGCGTAAGAGAACAGAACCAGAGAAAGACAACGAGATAGCAGATGTCCTTCAAGGGGAACTCGCTCGTCTTGAACAACGCTTCAAAGTCACACTCGACCCTGTTCATCATTCGGGATCAAAAACAGTGCATTTAGTCTTCAAATTAGGTCAGCCACTCACATTTTCAAACATGCGTGATTACTCAGTCAGCTGTTGGATGAGGATTTGTGGGTTGTTTTGAAAATGAGCCCAATTCATCCTTTGTATTTGGCTGATTCATTATCGGTACTATAGAGTCTGAATTATCTACTCTCCTGAGACATTTTGGCCATTTGTGGTTCCTACTGCTCTGTACAAGTGTGACGGAAAGACCTGATGTTTCAGGATTATTTACACTTCCAGTTGTTGGTTTATTTCTCAGCTTTATGATAAAACATTGATTTGTGACCCTGACAGCAAAATCAGTCGGAATGCACCGGAAAGAAGACCTAAGATGACGCCAGAGAACAATTACAGAAATGGACCAAATCAAATTTCACAATGGGCTGACAATGCTCAAATCAACAAACCATTGGTTCACCTTTGGTCTCCTTCTGTGCACATTCCGACTCAGTTTGCTGTCACGTGTCACATTTATAATTGGTGTGGCTGTGTATGTACAAAGTTCACAAACAGTATCAAATTTTCATTGCGTTTGCAGATGATCGTAATTTACCGAGTGTTCCACCCATCATGGTCACGGTACCTGAAGACTATCCACGAAGTAGTCCTACATGTGAGACTGGAGAGGAGAACTATGGTTTGTTGATGACGTTTTCACAATCAACTCATAACATGTTCAGTGATAATTGCTTCTCAGTGAATTTACACTGGGAATCATATTCATGGAAACTCATCCAAAAATATCTGGGGTAGCTCATCAGACGCAAGTCTAGTGGAGGATAGATGGCAGCACTGATGGTATCAAGCCACAATGTAGAAACTAGATGCCCCCCCCCCCATTTTGTTTGTCACTTTCCTCCATAAGGGCAAACACCACTTCTGAACATGATGACAATTTAGATACAGAAACAAAATGCTGGGTTCATCTGATGTTTTCAAAGCTTTTTGCTGAAGTTCTAAGTGCCTTCTCATTGAAATTCCTCTCCTTTCAGATTCAACTCCATTCCTGCAAGCCGTTTATAAGGCATTGAAAGCTCGCCTTGATAGAATGCCAGATAAATATTCTGTCACTGCCTTACTTAATACTTGGGTAAGTTATCTATTCACGTAGCTATGAATGAGGACTAGTTCTTAGGGGGTAGGACTAGTTCTTAGGGGGTAGGACTAGTTCTTAGGGGGCAATCACCTCTGATGGAGCCGCATCTCATTTGGAGATTAGCATCTCTTAGGATGGGCTGGGGTGTTTTTCTCTCTGCCTNATTCACGTAGCTATGAATGAGGACTAGTTCTTAGGGGGCAGTCACCTCTGATGGAGCCGCATCTCATTGGGAGATTAGCATCTCTTAGGATGGGGTGGGGTGTTTTTCTCTCTGCCTCAGGTAATGGTGTACTAAACATGAGTTAATCCTGATGAGTGCCATCCTTTCTTCAGCTTTACTCTTGGCTGGCTCCAGTCATATTCATTTCACCATCGGCTGACCTGTTCTGTCAGTGTAGGAAATGTTGGTATTGATAAAATGTTAAGAAATTTTTGGCCAACTTAATTATAAATCAGTTAAATCATTTCACCTGTACTTTACTGCATTAATATGTAGAATAGTGTTGGCAGTTGCATATCAATGTATAAAAATGCTTGGCAAACCTTCGGTGAACTGAGATGCTACCTGTATAGTCTATATTTATTTGCTGTTATTTATGTCTGTGTGTGTACCATACATACAGGCTGAGAACATGTACATCACTATCCAGTTAGTAATAAGCAACTAATGACTTTGCCTGGAAAGTGCAAATACCAGGTTTGACTTAAAGTACGATGTTGAAGGAAGTTTCAGATGTTAATTCCTTTAGGTCAGTTAAACATACAGATGATCTTCAAGTCCTCAAATCCACTTACATTTGGTCCCATGCACATTTTCTCTTGAATATGTTATCAAAACTTTTAGTATCAATGATATAGTGAAGTGTCTTTCTTTTCACACTGAACACTTCTTTTCATTTTGTTCCTCAAGTGTACTTTAAAGTTTAAAAGGTGTTACTTATTGCGGTAAAACTGGGTTCTAAATTGAAGTCGCACAGATCAAGCATGCTCTCACACTGACTAGTTCCTCCGTAAAACATCAGGTGGTAGCATGTGCTAATTTTCAGGTAGGACCGACGATCAAAATAGTTCTCCATTTCTACCTTCTACACTATATATAGCCATTGGGATGTGAACGTATGTCAGGCATTTCTAAACAGAGGGAATTGTTCTACTTTGCCTACGGCTGGTGCTGCCATCTGAAGACATCAAATCAAGCCCATTCTGTGCATTTTATATGTAGGAATTATTGGTATAGATAAAAAAGGCTGTTTTTACCGCCAATGCAACCTTAACTAAATTTGCTTCCTTGCAAATTGAAAATCTAAGTAAATGTCACTGGGGAGTGATAGAAGCATTGTGTGTGTTTTTGTTTTTTCTACCTGTATGTTCTCTTGTTTCCCCAGTCTTCTAGGCAGCATTGGTACTTAGGTAGAGCAGTTCAAAATCGAAGTTTGCTTTGCCATATATAGATACCAGGTGAGAGAGAACAAGAAGATGATGGTGTACAGGCATTGTAGCTTTTTTGTTGGCTCCACTAGGAAAACCACCTAGGTGCGATTGGTAAAGCTGGTTAAACAAAGAGTAGGTCATCTTTGATTTGACTTTTTGAGTTGAGTGGAAAATGAACTCTGGTAATAGGTTGTAAGGATTGGCAGAGAAAGAAAAGATTCCATATTCCAGATAGAAATTCTTGTTGTCTGGTGCGGCATTGTTGGAGGTGCACTTTTGGAGACTGAAAGAAGGTGATTTCTTTACAGAGATTTTATCACATAAACCAAATATTTTGGTATTCCATCAACATCATATCTTCAACTATTGTATTGCAAGGACTTGTGCTTTTCCGAACTATACTGCCTTGAAATATTTTCATCCTTCGAGGCTGCCTTTAAATCATTCAGGGCTGTTTGCATAACCCCTGACTGATTGATGGAGAGAAGTACCGGTAGAAAATGCTGGGAAGGTCTGATGCATTACTAATGGTACTACCAAGATTGAAAATGAAAATCTGTTCAAGTCTGGGATTTAGGATGTTGCGTAAGACTTGTCTGGGAGCCTCTCGCAACTTTTACAGAGATAAAATAGGTTAAGAGTTTGAAAAATTTATCATAAGATCCTAAATATCTGAAGGAAAATTCTTCCATCTGTTTTTTATATCGCGATGCCAATTTTTTGTACTCTAAGAGTTCATTAAGTACTCACAGGTATTGAGTAGAAATCAGTGTTTGTTTTCCCCTATGATGTGTGTAAAGAGGGCATTACACATGATGTTGCCTTACCCTTGGCCGGGAAGTGCGCTCACCCAATTACCATAAGTACCAGTAACGGTATAAATTTTGGGAAACGTTGAACAAAACCTGCCATCTCCGCTGATGGTTATCCAAGTGCATTTTACTAGGACCCATATTCATGAAACCTTGCTAGCTTAGTTGGTTGCTAGTGGTGTACATTGGCCTGTACAAACTGGGGGATTTAGTAAGCCTAGCAAGGTTTTGTGAATATGGGCCCTGATCATTTTCTTTACCTTACGCAAAGTTGTTTTGAGTATAACTTTTTTCAGAATCACAAGTTGATGTCATTTCAGGGCTCTTCACTCTATCGGGGGGAGGGGGGATTTTAGAGCCGGGTGAGACACCGGGAGCAATATTCCCGGCCAAGATGACGTCATGCTTAGTTTAACTCACATGGACACCAGCTGCCCCCTCACTATTTCCTAGGGCTTTTTCTTGTCTCTCCAACTGAAAAGTGCCTGAGGAAGACCCGGGTTGGGGTCGAAAATTTGCAAGATTCTGGAAGTTGACTTCTTGATATTTATCATTTAGTGTGTCAGTTTTTGTACTTTCTCGTTCTTTGGATCACTATTTCCCAGGTACAAGAATGATGATGTCATGAAATCCAGGCATATTTCATGATTATCTTTCTACCATTACCCCTAATGAGCAAAAAATAGTTGACCTTTCCATCATTAGTGGCATGTGGTTTTGTCAGATTAGTAGACTTGGTCGAAAGAAATTTGCCAATTGATCTTAGTAGGCAAGATCCTGGTATTTTTAGCTATAACTATTCATTCATTTACCTGGCGTAATTTGTGACGTCGAGGATTGAGGAGTTGCTTCATCTGATGCTGCCTGATGACGTCAGAACTGCAAGAAAGTATCGAAATACCAGCACATGACGACTTAGGCTACTTATCATTTTGTCTGCAGACAGTTTGGCCAACAACAGTTGGCCTTGACCTTCATAGCTTATCTTAACACCATTTGTGTGACCTTGACATTGACCTTGCAGTCCATTCACCAGACCAACGTGACCTTGAACAAGGAGAACTAGAATTTGGAACAATGAATGATCAAGATTGGATAAAATACATGTATGTACCAGAATGGCATTGACATAATTGCCCAAATACAATACCAGAAATTTCATATACAAGTTGGATATTTTGAAAGTGATAGCTTCTCCCACTGTATCAGGAATGATTGATCTGAGATTTCACCTTTATCTACCTATATTGTATCCTTGATCTAGTGAGCAATGCTTAGAACTCACCTTCAGAATGATGAAGATCTAACAGATGGATCTGACCTTCGTGGTAGATACTACTTCTCCTGTTGCAGTTCAGACAGATCAGTGTTCAATGCATTTGGCTGGCATATTTTGAACTGACGAAGAAAAGAAGTGCTGGGGCCTAGTTTTACGGGAGATTTCGTGCCGTACAGGATTCCAACATTTAACATTGGTCACAACACATTCTTAATCAATGTCTCTTGGTTTCTGACAGTTTGAATAATAAATATGCTGAGTGAATGTTCAGTTGCTGATCTTGGGGCCACTGTGGGGTGCACTTCACCTGCAACTCTCAGGATGTTCAGTTTTTTTACAATGTTCAACTCTACGATGATATATTAAGTGCCAAGTCATTCAGTTTTGTATCAAAATAGTAGCTTGTTAGAGAATGATTTGTATATGGAGCCTTCGACTTGTTACAGAGACTTCTTTACTCCTATATCTGAAAAATGTACCGTAACAGTGTGAACGAATGGGGAACCTGCACAACTTTTTATCCTGACAGGTCGGTGCTGTGAGCGGTTGTACCGAAGACGTCAGGAACAGAGCAAAGCAACACAATGTCATCACGTCACGACGTCCTTGACGCAGTGCAACATGGGCCGAGACGTCGAAAAAAGGTACAACTGCTCATAGCACCTCACAATAGCAGTAGTTCTGTGGGTTCCTCATTGTCTGACACAGGCAGTAGGCCTACCAAGGCTTGAACTCGTTCCTCCATCTCTAAGCCAAAGCTTGGCTGAAACCACTTGAGAAAACTTCTGAACACCCACACAAAAATGTATGGCAGTGCATGTACAAGTTGATCAGGTAGAGATCCTTTTCTTTCCCACCCATGCTGATGAGAAGAACTTGCTTGATGATAAGCTTACATGTATTTCAACCACTCTTTTCTTGGCATGATGATGAGTTGGGTGTCTTAAAGTTTGAGTGAAAAAATATCAAGGCCTCGCCATCTTCCTTTCAGCAACGATAGCGAGGAAATTGGCATTGTCTTCTGTGCATTCCGTGCAGTCTAGTCTTCAGATTACAGCTTCTAGACCTACAGACCAGTGTATGTGTTCATTGTTTGTCTACCCAGTACATTGTTTCTTTCTTTGCCACTGGTGGGGTATCAGTTACCATTGACATCCCTGGAACATCTCGTGAGCAGGCATTCTTCCTATCATATCTGTGCTTTGGAGAGGTTGTTAGTACCGTGGCAATGTTGTCAGACACTAGTCTTGTAAACAACATGATAAAGTACTAAGGGTCTGGTTAATGTGGCTTAGAAGGGGAAGGTCATCCCGCTTTCTTTTCAACTTGGGTATAGCATGCCACCATTTTCATCCTCGGTGTGGATTCTGAGTGTGACAAAGCAACAGTTAGGGAATGTCAGAAAAACAAAATATTTCTCTTGCTTTGGACCCTTTACATTCTTTTGATCCTTTAACAGTTTTCTGCTGTGATGAGAGTTAGTTGCAGCTGAAAAACATGCCAGTACCAAGGCTAACTGCTTTTGGATAAATTAGCAGACAATGAGCAGTTAAGAATATGTTGTAGGCCAGACTACATTCCAACAACTGGTGATGATACACAGAATAATGTTGATCCTGCCTACTAATATCTTGATGATGGCCTGTCAGGTGGGATCTAAAGTAGAAATTGATATGTTTGTGACCTTGTTTTCATCACTTAATTTGCAAAGAACTTGTCTTGGTATTCTTCTAATCCCCTAAATATCTTTTGATCCGAAGGGATGACATCATAAGTACACATGTATAAAAACCATTGCCATAATTATGATGGCATGGTTTCAGGGTAGGCCTAACTTCTCTCAGCATCGTCTTGTAATCTGACCTCATTGACAGCAGGTTATCGGTCAACCTCTACTGACCAACTCCCATCCTTATTATAACACCAAGAAAGAAATGCCTGATGTCCTCTCAGTTGTATAATTTGCCTCCATTCAATTCATTGGACATTTGGACCATCAAACGGTTTCTCTTCGTTCAGTAAGTAATGGCCAAATGATCGGTGCCAGATTGCTCGGCTCATTCAAGGGAGAGTCACTTTCTACTTCATGGAGTGCTCCTATCTCGTAATTGTCTCCTTCTGAGCATGATTAATGCCCAGGGCTGATCTAGGCACCACTCCTCATACTGCATCATTACCCTTCTTATGAAAAAGACTAACATGATTTGCTCACCTAGTATCTGCTACAAAGAAGTTGTGGTACTAAATGGTTTCAGATATTATCTCCTGGGAGAATAATTCAGCTTTTTACCATGCTCCATTGGTACTGCAGTGTTGGGGAACCGCAGCTGATGTCGCAGCCTGCTGGGGGGTAAGGGCTTTCTATCTGCTCTGGCATGAGAATGTTAATGCATTTACAATTGCATAGTCCATTCAAAGTTTGCTGAGGTCAAATTTGGCTTGTTTGTGTTGAACCATAGCTTTTTGCATTCTCTTGACGACACTAAGCTGCCACTAAACCACAGCCCATTCACTTGCTCAAATAACACCCGTCTAGCCTTTTGGTGTGCATGCTGCTATAAGATTGGGAATCCAGTATAACCTAGACTTGAGTCTACCAGGTGAGAGAAACCAGGTTTAGCATACTACTCCAATCTCAGTAAACAACCACTTCACTAGAAAAAGGTAAGCAGAGCTGGTAACCCTGGCGCTTAGCTTCTAAAGGGACTATAATCACTGTTCTGTATGAACAACATTTTAAATGCTAATTTCAGAGGGTTGAAAAATAGAGTCATTTTACATCATTACAAAATCATCTCTTCCCATCTAAATAATAAGCAATTATTTCGAAGAAGTAACAAAACACATTAATTGAGTCTTATTACACCCATTGCTCGGCATGTGACAAGGAGTTTCATCCTTCAGTTGTCATAGCAACCCAGCTATGTCTACTCCAGGAAAGCAGTCGCTTGGAATCCTTGGATCATGATCAAATATGGATAGAATTTCAAATGAGCTGTTTAGGCTACCCTGAAATTGACAATCCTTGTTCAGTGGGGAATGATAAAGCAAAGATGAAATTGACAGCCTCCTTTGGCCCGCTTGAATTGTAATGATGTGATTGTTGTTAGTGATTGCATTGTAGATAAATTCTGAGGTCTTGGCGTCCTTTTCTAATAGCCCCATCAGTGCTTATTTTCACCCAAACACATTTTTCGAAACAATCCAATTTCACAGTATTTCACATAGCACCCAGGAGCTTCGTTTGACATATTATTCATTCACTCCTCAAGCATTCCCATTAGGGTTTGATAAATCATGCGCTGTAATACAAACCCCTCCTCCACCCGCAGTGATTTGTTTTCATGTCATCACACCACTTAAAATCAATTTCATCATCTCGCTGCCAATATATCTGTGTAATTGTAATGACAAATTGTACATGATGTTTGACTAACTTGGCGTGAAATAGACGAGGACCTGATGGTTTGCCACGTCAGCTCTCCCTTAATTCCGCGTTGCCTACGGCAACTCTTCATCCCCAGCGGGAGAAATTTCCCATGGTATCATTTTGAGAATATCAAAATTCGCCATCAGTTTGATTGAAATTCCTCCCATTGGTTCTTTGATCATTCGTGATTTGAAATGTTTCTCGTGTTAGGTTATCGACCTGTTTATCATCAGGGTAAAATCATGAATTTCAAATTCCCAAGAGTAAGTAGTAAACTTTATTATAAACAGTGAATATGTTTGAAAATACTGGTAAAATTTCTCCAAAATAAAGCGCATGCCATCTGTGCCTCCTTTGAAGTGTATTTTTTAGACATATATCGCAAAGCGTCACTCTGACGCAGAGTCTTGCACACCATATATTCAGTTTGAAGTGGTGGTTAGAAGAGAGACAGAGCTCGTTCATATCCATACACAGAAAGGAATATCAGTCAACAATTAATAATGGGATTAATAATGGGACTTGTATTGGCAATTTGCATCAAATTAGTGCAATATGATCCTACTTTCCTGTGCTATACCATTTGGATGAAAGCAGAGCCCAACTTCAAAGGTTTATATTTTTGTGGAAAGGCAATCTGACCTGTTTGTAGCTACTTCAAGGAGTAACACAGATATCAATCATCTCTGCCAGTGAGATTTATAAACCATTGCATGGGATTGTCAAACAGTGAAGAAAATTCAGGCATTATTTCCCAAAATTTTCTATGATCTGTTGCATGTACTTGCCACTTCCTTCCTCGTGTATTGACCTGCAGGGTTGCCAAGGCAATGTGATCTCAACTACCAATATCATCTGACACGTTCCTGCATTGATCAGTTGGGATTAGACAGTCCTGTCACTCCCCATCATGTAATGTTGTGCTCAGAAGCTCCTGGGCATGATGAAGGTCAGATAGCATGAACCCGGGCTTGATTGCAGCTTCAATTTACACATGTACTGTTACATCCATAGCCACTGATGGGATTCAGCCGTTGAACACAACTTGGGACTTGGTACAATACAGATGAATAGGAAACATTTTACTTTGTACATTTAACATTGTACTTTGACCTTTTTGTAAAATCTGTTCCAATACCTGCAGAAACCCGACGATCCGCTCAAAGGCCAACATGTTGCTGATGTTGACAGCATGCAAGCATAGACCTATCTCTACGTGAAAATGGCATATTCATTGCGTATTGTGGAGCTGAATACCTGCTAGCATTAAAATGTCCGTGTTTTCTGGAGCACGTTGGAATATTAGACTCAGCTTGGTTTCTTCTTTCTACAGCTCCTTTGATTAGGCCTACCTACTTACATGCAATGCCCTTGTGACATTATAGCAAGTACCCAGCAGGTATGCCAGAGTTGCAGAACACCTTTATTTTGCGGGCATGAGCCCTCGAAAAACCACGCTGGCATATATGAAATGTCATGCGAGACAGACCTTCTCCAGGTTCTGTGGAGTGTAATCATGAAATGACCTTTGCAAGTGAGGGGAATGTACACCATCCACTCTGTCCTCCTAAACTTTTTCCACAGTAACAGTATCTGTCTTGTGTTCATCACCGGCCTATGCCATTGATTGCTTCCTCTCCTGGGATTCTAGTCAGGTAGTCAAATATCCCTGAAGAGTTTTGCTCTATCATGATGTGTCATGTTACTTTGCTAACCAGAATCAAGTGGAAAAAGTTATTAGCAGAATGCTGATGGAAGTCAATGGATTAGCTATTAGCAATTGGTGTAACAGACCTTGACAACAATGTAACAAACCATTGGCACCAGAATACGACTTTATCAATTAGACATGAACCTATTGTAATCAAACGAGTGGGAGAGTACTCGGCCAAATGAGAAGAGTAGGCATACAGAACCTTACCCTTGGACCAATAGCTCCGACAAGCAATGGTAAAATGACCTCATTGTCTATGGGATAACTCTCGCTTCAACTTGTCACAATCGGCAAGTTACACTTGTCAATGTATTGTCACCCTTCTGGTTGATTAACTTTGGCCAGACCTGCTGATCAAACCTTGTTGACGCCAGGGTCTTGTTGGGGACAAATGGTCCACGAATCTTTTGCTTCAAAGTTATTGATTTCCTTCTGAAGCATTGATACTGCTAATGTCTCGTTATCACAGTTGGATGAAGCCAGAGGGTTGATCAGTAGCATGAAGCTGGGGGGGGGGGGGA
>NMRB01000001.1:1309731-1339846 GCA_002633025.1 Notospermus geniculatus | reverse complement strand
GATAACTCTAGCTTCAACTTGTCACAATCGGCAAGTTACACTTGTCAATGTATTGTCACCCTTCTGGTTGATTAACTTGGGCTTGACCTGCCGATCAAACCTTGTTGACGCCAGGGTCTTGTTGGGGACAAATGGTCCACGAATCTTTTACTTCAAAGTTATTGATTTCCTTGTGAAGCATTGATATTGCTAATGTCTCGTTATTACAGTTGGATGAAGCCAGAGGGTTGATCAGTGGCATGAAGCTGGGGGGNGGGGGGGGGGATGTAGCAGAGATGTAGCAGAGATAAAGCACAGGTTCTGTTTCTTCTGGTTGGCGTTATCCACTGCCCCCGCCACCTACCAACAAAATGTTTGAATGTTCAAGAGATCCTGTCACATCCTTTTGCTCTCATCTCCTGTTATCTCCACACGTAAGCTCCCATGTGGACACTTACCAAAACATGACTGTGTTCGAGAATATTTTCTACGGACTTTCCACGAATAAAGCTTGTCCTGCAGACTTAAACCACCATTTCGTGGAGTTAAAGTTTCCTCGGACTAAAAGAGTTGAGACACAAGTGTAAATTGTCTCATCATGAAGTCAAACACTCGCAGATTCTGCATGACTGCTCTCTACCAAATTGACAATCAACCACTATTTGCTTGTCATTTGTTGCCAATTACATTACATTAACGTTTCTTTGCATGTCAGAAGTCATTTAAAGAAGTTGAATTTCTGGGGACTCTGTGTAAACTTGTGTTGTAACAGAGGTGGAACCTTCAACAGAGTCTGAACTAGACTTCTGTTGAGCTCAGAATAGTGAATTTTCACATGGCCCGGTTAGCATGACTACATGTAGAAAGGATTCCTTTCATTGTTAAGCCTACTCTATCAATAGGTGGATCATTGCTAAATGTTGTATAAGCCGAACCGGGCCGTTGCGAGAGAGAATCTAGCAGGATACAAATAGAAGAATCTGACGTGACGACACCCACCAATCCCTCCTAATAAGTGGAGGATGCAAACCAGTTGTGACTTAGGGCATACTGAATTTAGCTAGTGAGAAAATTCAATATCGAATGAATTAAGATTAAATGAAACTAGCACACGTAATCAAATGAAATCAATACTGGATACGTGGTTATTGGCTTATCTATCACACCCAGGTAGCGAGTCAATGATGGAGGTTGTCAAGGCACATCTAAAGAAGGACATGTACACTTAGGTTAATTGGTTGGTGTGACATTGTGATACCCTGCATTGCTGCGGAGTTCAGTTGTGGCAAGTAGTGTTTTCCATAGAAATAGAAATAAACAGCCTTTCCTATTAAACTCGGTGCACTGAAAGCACCCGGTTTTAGAAATCTCAACAAGTTTGGCCTTGAGATTTCTAACAGTATCAAGAACACCATGGTGAGTTTATCAATATGATGAGCTGCCTCTGAATTGGACGAACTAACCATTACCTTCATTAGATGGAAAAAAGTCCCGCAGTACACAGACTACAGTCATGTTTGTGGTTTGAACCAGCAGGCTATTTGTCCGTCATCAAATGAAGAACGGACCAGCCAAAGAGACTCCAAGGTGTATCCACTTCAGGTCAACTTGGGAACCTAGCCTCTTTCACTTGCCATACATAGGTGTGGATTCTTCCTTATGTTCTCCTTGATGAGGGTCAGATTTTCTGAAATGAACAGATATATGGTACTTGATATTGCCTTGCACCTGAAAATCTTTCATAAATCTCACCAACAATCTGGCACCTTCTGTTGAGTACTTCTTGAATATTCCCCTTGGTTCAGGAAGGTAGAGCAGCTGCCACCACCTGTAGCAGACCTTCTTTCTAATGGGAAAGAGCTTGGGAAGCCATGTCATAGGGCTTGTTGTGAATAACCTTAGAAACCTAGAGGCAGAAAGGTAATTGGGATGCATGGCATTCCTGTAGTTATGAATATCAGTAGCAAAGTACTGTAACCATCATGGACTGGGTATTGTCCCTAAAGCCTGGAACAACATTTCGATTCGTTCAGAAAACATTTGAATATTTGGTTCTAATGACATTGCTTTTGTTTAGGGATTCAGATTATAGGGAGGTTTGCAGAATGCATTGCATTCTTCTGGAATCAGCAGCAAGGTCAAATACACTGTGTGGCATATATAATAGTTTCTGGTTTCTCAAGGAAATCAGTAGAGAAAAAGAAGCAGGTAGACAGAAGCTGTCATTCGCCTCTTTCAACAGTGGTTTCAAGTCTCTACGTCTAGACAGAAAGGCTGATACGCTTTGCTAGCTGACTGCCTGTGCCCAGCAGCACATTACCAAAGTTGCTTTATCATGTTGTCATCAGCAAAATGGTGTTTGTGTGAACAGACAAACCATTCAGCCATCAACTCAGATAGCAAAGTCATTAGTATGTGACAATGAATAACCAATCATTCCTTTGGGATATTTCACGTGTCCCTGTCTGAAAGCCCTTTTGCGTGAGATGGCAAATATTCTAAGTTGTACCATAGTCCTTCACCAATGCAATCTCTCATGGAAGAAGTAAAGTTTTTTCATTGTGATCTCTCATGGGTTTCATGATGTCATGTGTCACTTGGACTTCCTTGAAAGTGCATGGATGGTTGGCATTGCAGATCCCCCTTTCCTTGGAGATACCCTACTCTCTTACACCTTGAGCACCTGTGATTGTCCTGTCAGGTCTGGTGCTTCAGAAGGCCAGTCTCTTGTATACTGCTCCGTGCTTTGTGTATCCAAGCACCCTAAAGTTGTCCAAATGATATATGGTAATATTGCTGGTAGGAAATTGTTGGTAATAACCAAGGGTGTTGTTCAACTTAACATATCTTCTACAGGTGAGCAGTAACCTGATTTATTTTGTTTTTCAGGCTGGTATATCTTGCCTTCAATCATAAGCCTGCCCATTGTTGTTGTTTTAAAGCAAGGGCTTGAAACTGTTAACCTTTTGCTGCAAATTTCGTCATTTAGATGCTTGCAACTAGAGTTGTTGAGAGTTGATGGTCTCATCTTTCTCTTTCTGCTTTCTAAATGTCTCTCATCTGTATGATTCTACTCTTTTTGCTCGATCTCCCATACTGGTTGATTTATATTCTGTGGTATTAGGAAAGATCTGGCAGGCAACAAACTCATCTTCTCTATAGATTCCCATTGTGGATTTGAAAAAACTGCAACCACTAGATTACCATTGGCAGATGATTACTTCCACAATGTAATGATGAGACATGGTACGAACCAGTTCATTATTAGACCCTCTGTGTTTTCCAGAAGCGTGGTAATTATATTGTAACAGAGTTGCAACATGAATAAATGTGTCTTGTTTTACCATCATCAGCTGGGTTCTGTCATAAATAGAATACAGCATATTCATCTGAAGCATCGTTAGGGGATTGTTTTGTCTGACGAATGCACTCATTAAGATAGCTCTGCTCCAGGCATGATGTATTTTATTGGTGTCTTCTTAACTTACAGGAGTTCTAGAGCTTATTACATCTAAGGCCTCAAAGAAAGTACATTGTATACCATTTGTAATATACATGTATTTTGATTTTTCAATTTCAGTTCCAATAACTGCATCTTTAATGATCAATCAAGTCTTAAAAACTGACTACAAAGGATAAATTTCTGGGCTGTTATTGCCTAATCCTAAGGGGTTGGGGTTGTTTGTGGTTAGTCAGACGGAGCATAGCTTTTTCTGGGACATCGACTTGCAACATGTTGATGTTGTAATAATCTTTTCAATTTCTTTCAAAATTTATCATTGCAGGAAATGAGTGTGCGGCAAGCATGTGCATCAGCATCAGCGTGAAGATAGATGATATTCCAGTGTGAAATTCTTCCGGAGAAGGGACTCTCTCTTTGGATCATGCTAACTGGATTTTATGGGATACTTTAGGGCTGTATGCTTGGGTTGGACTTCAGCCACACTTTCATTAAAGTCTGACTTTTCTCAATGCTTCAAGCAAAGAGAAAGTCTAACCTCAGCTACACTTTAGGCTGAAGTCAGACCCAAGCAAGCATACGGCCCTTAGTCCCACAGCTGCTGGTCTGGAGTGATTTGGGGCTGATGACGTCACCATCTCATTTCCCAAGAGAGAACAGGTGCGCCAATGAAAGTAATGTTGGGGCATAGTGAGACTGGGAGGCTGAGCAGTCCATGGGTAGATGATACATGTACAAAAAGTATATCATGGCTTTGAAGTTGTTCAACTAATTGAATTAATATGGAGAGCAATACCCTGTCTGTCTGTCTGTCTGACTGATTACTGAATATCATTGTTACAAGATGTTGTTGGGACTTAGTTACCTCATATTCTGATTGCTGTCAGAATTTCGATGGGACAAGAATTCCCATAAAATGGTGATGTGGAAAATCATGTACAACATGAGGTTCTGTTAGCAATAGTGCAGAAGCTAGCCAAGGCTTGGCCAACTCTATTTGACTGACATGTCTATATTGAACAACCAATGTCCTTTTCACTTTTGTACTCAAGTAAAAAATGGTTGTGATAGCTTCAAATTTTTCACATCGTTGTAAATATTGTATACAGATTTGTTGAAATAAATATGCATGTTTTCTAAAATGATTTGTTGTTGCTTCATATCTTTCTGTTGTTCATGAAATGTGAACCAGTCAATTAAATTCTCATTCCCTGTCTGGTGATGCATAGTGTTATGAATCACTGTGGGTGTGATGAACAGTAACCTGGTAAATGGCATGAAAGACACCAAAGATGACTGAGTGGGTCACCAAGTAAATAAAGTTAATCCGAAATATTCTTGTTCTTTGGTAGCCTACATTTCTGCTGCCATTTAGGCCATGTAAAAAAATAGTTGGTAGCATCCCCTTCCGCCATTGAAATCACCTCCTCAAATTTTTTTTACTTTTTATTTTCAAAAAACTTTTTAAAAAGTGCAAAAAGAGGGATAAAATTGTTGGCTGGAATGCTTAGATAAAACAACACAGTTTTAAAGGATAGAAAGTAGTTTTTATTTCAATTCATACCTAATACATGTGGAATTTCCCTCAGTTTGCCATGGTTACCATGGTAACATGCATCTCAAACTCAATAAAAAAATTTAAAAACCTCCCGCCCTCCTCAGAAAATTGAGAGTGGAAGGATGCTAACCAACCTCTCTTTTACATGGCCCTTGGAGGAATTATATTCCTCCAAGCATGGCCTAAAGAGAAAATGCATTTTGAGATCCTGAGTTTTAGTAGGCCCAAAGTGTCTTTCCAGTTTTGTAAATATGTCACAGCCTTTTGTAGTATTTCTGATGAAACCCTGTATTTATAGCATACCGGTAACTCTTATTAATAAACGATAACCAATATTCAGATATTGCCGTGTGTGCCACATGTGCCAAGTCCTGACGTCATCACAATCATTCACCACCAGTGATTTGGCCCATTCCTCAGATAGCCAATCACGCCTAAACACATCTCCAAAGTATTCCTATTGAGAAATATCGAACAATAAAATGACAAAAGGACATTTTGTTGGTCCTATTATAAAAGAAAATTTCGGGATAATACAAAGTATTCAGTTAGCCTCGGTCTTATCGCCACCGTGTGAGCAGGTGGTTATCACCCCTATTCTTGAGTAGTGGACTCGTCCCGTGCCTCTTGAGATTCAGTACACCAGCAGTTCGTATCTGGTGGAAGTACGCAGGCAAGTCGGGCTGGAAATACAGGATTTCTAGCCTCCCAAATTTCGCTAGATACTCTGGATAGTACGGGATCGGTGTATCAAAGGGTCCAAAACGGGAAATTGATGAAATTGTGAGATAATTGTGGTGTAAAAATTCGGTGCAATGGAGTTTGCACACACAAAAAGTGGTCAGGAGGTGATAAACTATTTTCAAGTCGACGAGGATGTCGGACTTAGCGATGAACAAGTGAAGAGAAATCAGGAAAAATACGGCCCCAACGGTAAGTAAATAAATGGAAAACAATATGTTAGTGTCTTATCTAGCAATTTAGCCCGTCAGTCCGATCATCATTCCTTTAATTAGGGCGTGAGACATGCTTTTCTGCGGGGATCCATTTTCAGTCTCGTCCATTTTTCATGGCCCGATGTACAGGCTGCAAGTACGCACATGTAGGCCTACACGTATACACATCAGTGGCTGTGCATGGCATGCACTGCGATGTTGATTCACCGGCAACATATTAGACTCAGTTTGTGTGTGAATTGGGCGTGTTCTGTCGGAATTGTCGTTGCTCAATTACTGATTTGTGTGTTAATTATGTTTTTCAGAATTGCCGGCCGAAGAAGGTAAGCGTGAAAGCATCAGAAGCCCTTGCCAGCGTGGTTCAAATTCTCCACAGAAGTACAACGTGTATTCAATATGGCCGCCGCCATTATGATAAACTTTCACCTCACCTCACCCTCCCTTTTACTTTATAATCACAAGGTTTCATTAGTGTCCATAGTGTGGTCACTTCTCTCTTTGTTTGAAGCATTAAGGGTATACCAAAGTGCCAAACTTGTAAATTTATGTCAAGAAGTGGTGTCTCCAAAAGCAGGCATGGAAATGGTTTTGATTAAGTTTGCAGTGCACATCATACTCTATGAAGTACAGAGATCCTGAATATGCCCGAAGTACAAAGTCAGCATGCACCACTTNGGTCACTTCTCCCTTTGTTTGAAGCATTAATTGTATCTAAACTGCAGCATAACGTCGTTTTTTTCAATTTATTCTAATATGAAAAGATATCGTCGATAAAGTGTGCCCCCCCCAGTACATCGGGGGGATAAACCCCCCGAACCCCCCATTGCAGGGAGACCCCGCACCCGTTACCAGCCACCAGGTAACAGGGGCCCCCTTGGGTAATCGCGCCAGCCGCGGGGGGATAGCCTACCCTCGACCCCCCAACCCACCTCGGGAGTGTCCGATAAATCACGCATTTCAGCTGATTCGGTAATGGAAACACATGGAAAATGTCTGGCAGCGAATAACAGCAAAACTATCATTGTCTCAAAATATCACAGATTTTGATATTTTCAAATATCACGAAAAAGACATCATATTCACCGATTTTTGTGTGCAAAGAGTCAGTGTCAGTCACCTGATCAAATCAGTGCCAAATCTGTTGAAAAAAATATTAGGCCTAGAACATGTAGAAATCATGAAATAAAAAGTTAATTTTTCATTATTTTATGGACCTTTCTTAAATTGCCTGTTACATAACAAAGGGTTAAAATAAATAGGGCCTAGGTTGGCCCAAATAGATGAGATACATGAATACCACACTTTGTTGAAAACCGCATACAATTATCGTCTTTTATCTCGGAGATATTTGAAAAACACGCTGTCCATTTAGTTATTGGAAAGACTGTACATGGTAGCCTGTCCCGCGCACTGCACTGGTCAGTGAGACCAAGGTCGCGCATGCGCGGTAGGAACTCGTTTGGCAAAATCCATCATGGTGGACGCGCCAGAAAAATTGCCGATTTTTTGATTTTTGAACACAAAATGTACCATGAAGTCGGCAATTTTTAGAAGAGTGAACTGATGCATCCCGAGTGATGTAGAGTGATTAAATGCAGGTGCCCGTATGTTTCTTTGCTGTTGCCGTGGCGTATTTATTCGAATAATCGTCTTTGAGTCGGCGAGTTGACGGCCGCGCGCAATGCATTGTGGGATTTATCGGACACTTCGGGCCTGACAGGCAAGGTATAGGAATTGAAATCAAATTTGATTTTNACTTTTTTTATTTATTGGATTACGGATCCGCCCCCCAGGTTTTTTGAAAATGTTGAAAAAAAATAAAATTCCCGATGGTCTATTTTGTGTTCTTGTTTTTTTCCCGCCGACCACTAGGTGCAACGTAAAAGATATTTAAATGCGGACTCCCTGTATTTTCAGGACACAGGCCCCTATGTAGGCCCTATCTCTTATTCTACTGTTGCATCAATAAAAGGTTTTATTTCCTTTTTACCACATTTCACTTTTTTTATTCCCTCCCCCTTGAATTTCTGTGACGTATAGCACGTAACACTAGGGAAAAAATTTAAAAGTCAAAGATTTTTGTATTTTATTTTTATTTTTATTCCCTCCCCTCCTACATAGGTTTCGGCCTGAAAAATCCGTAATCCAATAAATATAAAAAGTGTGGCCTAATGTAATTGTCAAAAATCATTTTTATCACGGATGGATGTTCTGATTTGGATGATTGATCAGTTGTTTAGGGGCTATTTGGCCAATTTTATCGACAGCTTACCCAATTTACCAACATTTGTTTGGACTTGTTCATTGGGGATTTCCTGGCTTTACCATGTCCATGTACATTTGTACTTGTAGGTATGCAGCTTCCAAGTAAAACGATTCACTATTGAGTTCACCAGCCATTATCTGAGGCTGGGGTGCATCATACCAAAAATTCATGATAATACATTGTTCGATGAGAATCCTTGCAGAAAGTGTAAATAGGGTTATTAGCACACCACTCATCATTCAATGACTACTGGCTGTTCTCATTGTCATATTACATGTACATGATTGGCACATTATAGCCTACTAGGAGCAGACATGTGATCTGGGATTTGGTTGTACTACATCGTACACTTCATGCTGATGATGTGTCCTCTGGTTATTGGAGGCTAGGGGCCAGCATGTAACTATTTACATTATGCATTCAATGTGGTGTACGTTCTATTGTTTTGGTAGGTTTGGTACATCATGCATCATTTCAACATCTATTGTGTTAGTACATGTATAATTATGTGGCGTACTGTAATATCCGTTCAATCATTCATGGTCTGTAATCATCAGGAAGAAAAATTCATAATTTTGTACTTGCTGATAATCTTATGTACGATGTATTATTTAGGCATGGCTAGTTACCACAAGGGAGTACACATGTACATGTAGGCACCACAGTCTGTGTGTTGAAGTTTTCAATCTCTCTTTAAGTATGTGTCATTTCCTATCCCCCACAATGTTAATTTTCACAGGTTTTCAAAATGCGGTGTTAGTTGAATGCCCTTTTAGGAAATCAATGAAAATGATGTTATAAAAAGATTTGATTGAACCACTTCCCCACCGGTTCTTTCAATTAATCCTTGCATCAGTGAGTCTGCTGGAGAAAGATAATTAATAAGTCCATTGATTGGTTTCATTAATCTGAATGTTTCTTCTATTCCAATTGGACCTTCTAAGTAATCTCCAGAGCTTTCGGTCTAAAGAGCAGAATCTATTCATCAGTGAGTGATGACATTGGCAAGAAAAGGTGATATTTGTGGAGAAATTGTTGAATAGTGATGTAATAAAAAAGCCGGTTTTGCAGATCTGATGGCTGGGAAGATGAATTGGGAAAGTTACATTTAGCATGGCTAATCAGTGTTTTTTTTCTTGATATTTCTGTATTTCTCATTGAGAAGAATGCCACATACATCACACTTTTAGTTAACTACCTTTGTGATTGTGACTGAGATGAGAGTTGTTCTACTGTAATTTGCTTGGAGCTTGAATGGCATGTAACAGACTTTCAGTAACTATCTATGTTCGATCCATCGGTAACAGCGTTTGGGATAAAGAACCAATAGTTCTGCTTGCCTCCTGACTCAAGGAGAGTATTGATCGAAGTTGTTTGCTCACTCCAGTCATATCCTGGCAACAATCTTGAATATTGGCTAGATCTTGCCCAGCAAGATGTCGTATGCTTGAAGATAGTCTGGAGGACATGATGGAGAAGTTGGATATTGGGATTGGAAGGAAACAAGTCGGGAGTCTACTGTGCTGCTACAGTACAGGTTTCTTCGTGATAGGACTAGGCAATAATGAGCAGCCATCTTGATATACATACATGATATATGAGAAGATGAGCAGTCGCCAGTCTGTGGTTGGAATGTGAACCTTTGTTGACACAGATAATAAGCAAGAAGTCAATCTCCAGAATTCACGAATTTTCGACCCCAACCGGGGTCTTTTTCAAGTGGAACTTTACAAGTAGAACTTTTCGAGTGGAACTTTACTCTGAGATTGTAAAGTTCCACTTGAAAAAGACCCCGGTTGGGGTCGAAAATTCGTGAATTCTGGAGATTGACTTCTTGCTTATTATCATTTTGTGTGTCAATTTTGTGCTATTCTGTATCTTGGATTTTGTTGACACAGATGGTGTTGAGATTCCATGGGCCCTGTGGGTCAGGTATCGACTGCATGGATAAGATGTATCCCTTGGATTTGGAACCCCTATCTGTTGGTGGTTGGCCTACATTGGTACAAAATCAGGCCTTGCCGTTTGACGGGCGCGATTTTGCATGCACCTCGCAAACAATACAAATTCTATTGTTTGCAAGGTGCATGCAAAATCGCGCCCGTCAAACGGCAAGGCCTGCAAAATGCAATGATGATGAAGTGGTATTTATGAGGGATTGAACCAAAGTGCCTTGAGATCAGAGTCGGGAATAGAGAGAGGAACTCCCAGTAAAGGCAGAGACGTATGATGGTGTATTCAGCAGATCAGTCCAGGTCGACCACATCTGAATCATGATGATAGATGAATATCAGAGAAGCAGCTGTCCTTTGAAGGGCATCTTGTGGATTGGGGGGAGGGTGTAACAGTACTTCAAATCTGATTCTCCCATTGATTTGTACAAGAATAATGCACTTGAAGTTTCTTTCTGCATGGTGTAATGAGGTTGCTGAATTATGAAAGTACACCAGATGCCTTACTTATAAATGTTACAACATTTTCAAATCATGGCATTGCTGAATCAAAAACAGAGCTATACATAAATACATGTACACAGTATGGTACAGTCTGCTGTATGTAATTGACAATGTCAGCTTGTATTACAAGTTGGTACATTGCTGTCATGTGTAATGTTAATATTATTTTTCATTTCAGTGCTTAGCATGGTTTGAAGAATCTGATGACCAAGTAACAGCTTTTGTAGAACCTTTTGTGATCCTTTTGATTCTTATTGCTAATGCAGTTGTAGGAGTATGGCAAGTAAGTATTGGCTGCAGAATTTAGTATGACTTTAGAATGCCACTCAGATTCTTATAAGTTTTCAATTCCAAGTCTGGGGTAAATTTGATTTGAAAGGGCTCAAGTAGAGTATAGCAGGGCAAGACATGGGAAGTGCACTTCCCACTGGTTGGCCCGCTATACTCTACTTGACCCACCGGAAAGTGGGAGGTCCTTTCACATGTTGACATACATCATGCCTCTTATTTCATCACCTGTATCTAGCATATCTAGCACTTGCTGGTGATCCGCTGCTACAACCAAGACTTTTAGAAATCAGCGGAACCAAGTCTAAAAGCTTCACTTCAAATCAATAGTGACGATGATGCTGCATTCTGGTTACCTTGGAAATGGAGGCAGTGCTGTGAAGGGTGCAGTTTGAAATAGCATTGGTATCCAGCACCCTCATATCTTGAGTAAATTTCATAAAGTCGAGTGGCTAACCATGCTGAGATTTCCATTTAGATGGCTGTCAGATTATGCAAATGGACTGGAAGCAAATGTCTTCTGAATGCTGAGGTTATCAGCTTCCGGATTGCGGTTCATTTACGTAATTTTCTGGTGATTCTGTGTCTAGTGCTGGATGCGATGATTAGCATCTGAAAGTAGTCTTGACTTTAGTACTACTCAGCAGTGGCAATTCAGATGCAATTTTGCATCACAAGGCAAACTGATTAGTTGAAATTGACAGTGTCTGTGTGTATGGGGGAGGGGAAGGGTAATGAAACCTGGCTAAATTCTTTGTCTGGTGCTGTTATCAACCTCATCAAAATCAAAGGAGTGCAAAATGTGATTGACCTTAAGCCGAGGTCAGGTTCCATCCGCAATGCAGCCTTGGGTTTCATCATACCTTCTTCTCTTCCATGGCGTGCAAGCTTGTCATGACCACAGTCTTTGCCAGAATATCAGTGAAGCAAATCGATGTGATTTATTGTGCTGCTGCAGTGCTGGTTTTAGTTGGTCAGTCGTGGTGATATTTCCCTCTGACGATAAGATGTGAAGAAAGCTGGAATCACTTTTCATTGTTGAAAGCCCATTGAAAGCTGGCATGGCTGTTGGCTCTTCTCACCATTTGTTTGGTTGCAATGAGAAAGGCATCAAATCCTGAGATACTAAAAAATGGCAATCCAGAAATCAATCGATCATGCACCATGGAAAGATTGGAATAGTCGTCTGTCGTCTCCACAGTGCTTTTATTTGCTGTTGCCTGTTGATTCAATGGCAGTAGACCAACCTCATCGATCTGTTGGAGAAACCAATCAGCATCGTCTGTCTTTTCAAAGCGACTAGAATTGATGGATTTGCCTCCAAATGTCATTGATAAGTCTTGGGATCCGAGCCTGTCATTCCGCTCATTTTATGCATCTGCTGTGATAGTGTGAAGTTATAGTGAATGATGTTCCAGGAGGGGTGGTCTGAACCTCCTTGCTGTGAGTATGTACAAACCACCCAATATTGTCTAAATTGCCAATCATGAGCCAGGTTAGAGCTCAGTTTCTCAACTCAATGTTAAAAACAAACACAATATTATGTCCTCCTGGTCGTACATGGGGACGAGAAGTTGCCATAATAGTCCTAAAGAGTTAAAAAAATATTTCATGTCCTGTCCATGAAAACAAGTTGACCTTTCCCAGTAGCCTCAGCTTGTGGACATTTTACCATCACAACAGCCAGGTCCTCATAAATTTTTAAAATGTATTTCTAAAATGAAGTTGGAACGCTCTACACTCTTCTTAGGAGGGAAACTGTTGGTTTACCAGGTTGCTCTGGCGGAGATGTTCGTCTTATAAGGCCATCGCTAGTCTACAGGTTGTACAGTGTAGAAACTAGATACCTGTACATGTAGATGAGCCAACAGCATGTATTGCTGCTTCTCTACTTGAAGATATCTCCAACATGTAAATTGCAAGCTGAAAGCGATGTTTGCTGAAGTTCATGCTTGTTGCTTCTGCAGTACATGTTATGCTTTTATCAGTGAAGTAAGAAAAGCAACTCAAAGTACTCGCTGGTCTCTCTTTCCCAGATCTCAATTATTGGTGCTTGAACTGGTCGTTTGATTGGCAAATAATTGATTTATGGATACTTTGACTGTGTCTTGACATGACTTGAGATAACAGTTGAATTGGCTGCGATATGACCTGCTGTCCAAATGACTTCATAATAGTGATTTTGTAGTGGTCTGGGCATCAGAGAGTATTTCGTAGGGCACCCCATGCTTGTGTTGAACAGCCTAATTCGGTTAAATAGGCCCTTGTTTGTCCCCATTTCATGTATGAAAATGATATAATGAACTTGCCTACCAATATTGATTCCCAAGTGTTTGCGTATCTGAATGTACTATACACATGCTCCATTCAAATGACCGTATTCTTTTGAACGTGGAAGCTCAGCTAATTTGCACATGTCCATCAGCAAAAGATTGTGCACTTCACTCTAATCACTAATCTAATGCTAACTTCAAAAATGGATAATTTAAACTTTTACCAAAAATAGATATTTTTGCTTCACATGTGTGATATAATTCAAAACCTGCAAATTTTGAAAACTTGCAGAATTGTCAAATGCTGTCTTTATGCCAATAAGAGATCCTGCAGTGTGGTGAACCAGCGGGTGCAGCAGAGCAGTCCTATCCATACCCTCATTGAATCTTTGATACAGAAAAGCTCATTGAATCTTTCATATAGATATTTCCCAGGGACCTCTTTTCTAACAGGTGCTTCCACTACTTCATGATGTTGATAGGGAAAGTTGTCCTGAACCTTAACTTTTAACTTCTGCACCACAGTACCGTACTTTACTGCTGTCGTTTGAATCCTGGGCTATTTTACAGGCAAGTGGGTTTGGAACTTCCCACGACTTCAAATGAAGGGTGGGAAAGTGGTTGTCACAGTGCTTCTGAGATGTCGTTTTGTTCGTGATCACAAGTTCGGTTTGCACATTCACACTTTGTCTTTTAGGTCAATTGGAACATGTATAACATTCTTTTCAAACTCAGGTGCCTCAGTTGTATGTGTGTATAAAATCTACAAGAAGAAAAAATACTCTAACATTTTTCTGATGATTTACAAGACAGGTGCACTTGGCCTTCCGTAACTGGGTTTAAAAATAGTTAGGAACCATTCAGAACCTAAGGCTGAGAAACTCATTTCCAAAGCATTCCTACAAAGCTCTCATCTAGCAAATTAAAGCCGGAGGTTACAACACGATATTAATGGGGCTAAAATACCCTGTAATGCCTGCTCATCTGACATTCCATCGGCACCGACATGCATGGAACTGCTTCTCTACGTTCATGACATTAGTGATCTATAAACCAGCCGACATTACATGTATCATCAAGTTGACTTTGTTCTCAGTGACAGTCTGTTTCCTTCATTTGACGTAGAAATGTGCCATTTATTCAGATGATAACTCTTATAAAAAGATAAGTGACTAAAATCTGGTTAATGAAAATTGGGCCATTGACGTCTGTGTGACATGGTTTTGAATCAAGTCAGGTTATATTTGGCAGTGGACAAGTGTGTACTACTACAAATTTGATATTTGTGTGAAAAAACAGGTCGGCAAGGTGCTCAGAATAATGCCCTAGAATAGACTTTTACCATTTTGCTAAAAAAAAGTAGGTAGGTTCACCAAGTTCTTTGATGCCTTCATGACTGCATTTTTGTGATGAAGTGAATGAGCACTAAGATTAGAACCAACTGATTAATACCTCATGATAGTTCTTCTGTGGAGGCCAGTTTGGTAACTTGGTTCCTTTTACTGACACTGGTGGTGCAAGGATGTCAAAATGGATCAATTAGAATAGAAGGCAGGATTTTACTGTACCTTCAACTTCGTGTTATTTTGCCTTTTCAGGAAAGAAACGCAGAAAGTGCCATCGAAGCACTAAAAGAATATGAACCAGAAATCGCCAAAGTGGTAAGGAAAAACCACAAAGGTGTACAGCGAATCAAGGCAAGAGAATTGGTGCCTGGAGACGTCTGTGAAGTGTCAGGTTAGTTGGCCCACTTGGTCCTTGGAAGATATTTTACTTGCCAAAAATGTGCTTTGAAAGCTCAAATAAAGGTTCCATGCTAATGCTTTGGCATGGTATGGGAGTTTGGAAAGATCTGTATCATGTATGTAGTTTTAGGTAACAGCAACTGTGCTGTTCAGAACACCAGTGTGATCTGCCCGAAGGTTGTTCATCATGATGGTGTAGTTTGCTTTACAAAAACTCTACTACCTTCCGCTTCCGGTACATAACGAAAGGGGCTGTTCGTTTTCGTCACTTGAGGAATTGGAGTTTTGATCCTTGGGAAAACGAAAAAAGCTATGCACTTGCAAATTGCAGAGATTATTTCTTGTGCTGTACAGAATAATCGTTGCAGTTTGCAGCTTCATAGCTTTCTCCCATTTTCTCAAGGATCACAACTCAGATTCCTCACTTGACGAAAACAAACAGCCCCTTTTGACCGATATTTTGACGTCATGATGATGGCTTGAATATTATATTTACCGGTAGGCTCTGAAAATTCCATATCTTTAATTTTCATTCCAAGTATTGGGGCAAAAAGTTGTATTGTAAAATCTCCAACAATGTTCATCAGCATTCCTATCGTTCATTTCAACATGTTCAAAAACAAGCAACCTGGATGTCTGCATTCTTCATGATACTGAACTATGGTTGGAAACCATGTGCATGTATGCTTTCTTGAAGTACCTTTGGATGGAGAGGAGATGTTACAAAGACGAGGTGATACCTCACTTCAGGCCACCTCTTGTTTCGTCTGCATTGAGTTGGTGTGATGTTGGCAGTTCTGTTGCTCTGAAAATGCATGTTGTGCTGATTGCAGGCATCCCACATTGTCAGATTGTTGCCTTTAAAAAAAGAAATATTGGAATGAGAGTCGAGTGCCTAAGGCCGGGTTCACATAGAGCTACACCTACACGAACATGCCTTGCAAACAAAGGTTTCATGGTCATGAACAGGGTTCTGCCGCTGCTGGTCGGCGCCGGACGGCCCCGTCCAGGACGCAGAAATGCCGACCGGCACTCGGCCTAAAAAGAGTATTTTCCGACCATCAGAACTAACGAAGTGTGCGTCGAGAGATGCACGCCACGCACACTTCCAAATTTCCTTTATGTTCCCATTCACCAAATGTGCTTCCCGGCGTGGCTTCCTGACACAGTTTTGACCAACGACAATGGCGGGCTGCTAGCTAAGTTGCAAAAGAGTAGGTCGGGGTCATTTTGATGCCAAATGAGCGCATTATTTCGACTCTCAGGTGCCAGGAAATCGCATTTCAGCAAGTCTAGATTTCAAATTTTTCTGAGGGAGGGCCCCCAGACCTCCTGTTCCAACCGGCACTCATTCAGTCCTGGGCAGACCCTGCATGAACCCTTTGTGGAGCCATTGTTCGCTGGCATATCCATGTACCGTGTAGCTCTATGTGAACCCGGCCTAATACTAGAGACTTATTGGCTCAATATTGAGTGATAAAATGTACAGGTGGAAACTGGAGTGCCCTGCGAAAACTGGCAGTGTCAAAGAGAGCCCCCTCTCTCTCTCACATGAAGAATGGGTCAAATTATTACCTCTGCAGTGACATGTGCCAATGTTTCCATTGTCACTACTCTGACAGCCCAATTCTTGGCCGTTTCTATCTCGGGTCAGTCTGACTTGAAATTGCACTCATGACTTCAGAGTTCTGTTGCATCCACTGGGCTTCTGAGATGGCCCATTCTTGCATTACGTGATGCTATAGACCTTGTGCAGTGGCTGATTATGACATCACTTTTGACCATGCTGACGTCCACGACAAAGTGCACCACGTGTAGATCGCGTCATGGTTGAAGCGTTGATGACAAAGTGCACCACGTGGGTCACCAATGTCAATTTGACCGTCAAGACGGCGGATTTTTCCGTGATGACGTCATCTGCACAAGCTCTATACATTCATTACAGTAGTGTTTGTAGACAAATATGGATGTCTCTGCTGAATGATATTGCCTCAATTATCAATATGGTAGAATGAATAGGTGGGAACAAAGGGGTGACTGCCCTGGTCAATAAGCAACAATCCCCACTTACTGATACGTTACGAAATCAATGCTTTCCATGTTGATGTGTGTCACCATGGTGATTAGGTTTTGCCTCAGTGACACAATGTAAAGAAGCCCTTCCATTTGCTTTCACTGTACAGTTTTTCATCTGCTATGGTAGTGCTAGGAAATAATTTCTAGTACTGCATGGCAGGGTGTCCACAATCACATTTCATATCGCAGCACCCCAAGCTGCTGGCTGACAATTGGCTATGTAACCATTGGATACGAAGACACTTACGTGGCTATTGTACTTGATATGGCATGAGCTCCAGCATAGCCATCAGCCTATTTCATATTTCCACTGAAATAGGACTACCCGACCCCAGAACAAACACAGCAGTCCTCTTGGCGCGACTTGCTTTCTGTCGCCATCACCATGGATATGATTCATTTTGATGGCATGGTCTTTTGCCATGCATAGCTGACTCCATCTCGGTAATTGTAAAACAGCACAGGGTAGAGATCGATTTGAGGGTGTGGTCATGGTGTTATGTACACGTGTCATTATCAAAATCTTGCTTTCTGGGTCAGGTGTCAGTGAAGTGAGACTGAGGCGAGCATTTATGAGATGTCAATAAGAGGTGTCTCTTCTTTTTATCGAGTTGTTAACATCGGTTGTACGGTGGTAATGAGAATAAACAACAGAACTGATGAGGCATTTGCAAGTCCAGTGCATGTTGTACAGACTTGAATTGAATCATGTCAACTTTATTCAGTGCAACCAACAACTGTTCTAAAGAATGCCTTCAACAGCTGACAGTTTTACATGGCTTCAGTTCATTACTTTGCAGATTTACCAGTCATTACCGGTATTCAATGCCATTTGTTGATAAGCGAGTGTATTACTATTTGCTGTGGGAGGTTGGCTTGATTACCCCACGAGTGCGATGTTGGGCCAAGTGTATTCCAATAAAATATGGAAATGAGTGATCAATGCCTGCACTAACTCGACCGGTTATTACCCTGTGGAGAATGATTGGCATGTCGTATGCCAGTTGTGAATTTTGCTTGTTGAAGTGATTGCTTTATTTGGTGATATTGAACACTGCCATAAAATGTAAATCTCAGTATCCACACGTGATTTTATAGTGTTGAAAAAGATGAATCTCTGTATGGACCCCAGAGCTCAGAATCTTCTTTAATCTTTAGTACTGTCACATTGTAGTTCTCAAAATGTCCTGCCCCATCCTAAAAAAATTGTAAAATGGGCTAGAACGTGTAACGTTGGCCAAATAATGCCTCGAAGATCTGGAGCACCCTTCCCCTCCGAGCCCGTCGATGAAGTTCGTAAAAAGACTATAAAAAGTTGCCACTACGTCCACTCCGTTCGCACACAATTTGAGCCCGTTCGGCAACATTTTCAAGAAGATACTGAGAACTACATGTACTCTCAGTGTGATGGGCATGAGATTGTACTCGGTATTCTATGAAATATGAATTCAGGGATGGCATTACTATCAGTATTTTTGATCAGTCAGACCTTCGGTGGAATCTCTCTCTACCATTCACCCTCTCTTGATCTCCAGTCCCGTGATGGAGCCTACCTTATGACGTCTTCTCTAAAAGAAAGACCATGAACCTAGAATCTCTGGTACTGCTACAGTTATTGATCAGCACGCCAATTTCCTGAGAAAGCGGCGATGAATTTTCATCGTGTGTTGGGATTTTTCTTGAAGGAAGATGAATTGCTAATACAGCCTTGATGGAGCACTCGCTCTGACGTTCTTCCTTGGTTCTCGTGGTACTGCGTTATTTATTGATAGATGTGCTTAACATCTGAACGCTGATATCAAATTGTCTGCTCTTATTGATCGTGCTGTCATAGATTGTGTTTGATCCCAGTGGAGATTGGTTTCCCTGCCGAAAGAAAAGTCCCAGAGATGAATACGAAGAAAGTGAATTCATGGGAGGTTTCCGTAATAATTGCTTATATTTGTATCCTTGGGTTGCTTTCATATCATTGTGCTGAACATGAAACCAGATTATGACCTTGTAGAACGTTGTGCCTCATGGGTGGTTGTATTGAAAATTACATTTTCATTTCTTTCATTTCAGTCGGAGACAAAGTGCCAGCCGACATGAGAATACTCAAAATCCATTCCACAACTCTCCGAGTTGACCAGGCTATTCTAACTGGTATGTAATTCCATCATGTCCATAAAACTAATGCTGAAGATTTGTACCATTCTTGCAAATTTAGAGATTTATATCTTCACCGTTTGGTGCTCTTATCAGTAGAAGCCAGTAGAAGATTGATTGGTTTGATCATGTAGCCTTGGCAGCATAGAATGCAATAATCTATTCCAATTTTGATAGTTATTGATATCTTATTGGTAAAGACAACCGTTCGATGATAACTGTTGATTAATATTTTTCAAAACTCACCAATGTTTATTTATTCTTCCAATGAAGAAGTTGCTTTTGTCGGTATTTGATCATTTGGAAGCTGCTGCTAAAAGGTACTGTTCAGTTCAGAGGCAAATTTCAAGTTTTGATGATAAAGAAAAAGTTACGTGCGGTAACAATATACAAGACTTCTGCCATCTTACATCAATCAGTGTCACCTGCACTGAACAGTACATTGATGTTCATTTCATTGATGTTCGTGTTATGTTTGTCTTTCCTGCACGTACTATGATTCTTATCCACCTACATATATTTTTCTTAACGTGTCGCTCTTTCCTTTTCCATCCATAGTAGCTTCATCAGATTTCTTCCAGCATGTAGCCTACATTTACCTGCACTGGTACCTATACCCTAACCCCGTCTTCAGGCATGGAGTCTACAGCTACTATTCAGTCCCTATCTGTCCTTCATGTGCCATACATGTACCGAAATCACATCCACTGTGCATATTTAAAGGGAACCTGATGGATCGCGAAGCAACACTTCGATGGTGCCAGCATGTTCACTGTCTTGAGGGGCCATCCATTACTATGTGTGTTGTGTTGAAAAGCATGAGAAAAAGTCTTTTATTGTACAGTAGTCCTGTTTGGTTTCCTGATGAAGACAGCGTCATTTCCATTCTTGATGTGTTTTCTCTCATAATCACGATAATAATGATCTTTTTTCCCATGAGGACAGGACTCTTGGGCATATGGAATGGGATCCATGGAAATGCAGGGTCGAAGTTGACATCAATCTGCATACCTCATCTACGCATTGGAAAAACTGGCCTCTCACTTTTAGGAGCACAAACTCTTTCCATTCTTCTTATCATTTTCCTCTCTTAAACTCCTCATTTCCTCTCTTAATCTGTCTGATTACCATATAGAGCATGGAGTGCATTGGTACAGTGCAGTGATTGAGTTTTGGACTCGAGATCGAGAGGTCTTGAGTTTGATTCCTGGCTAAGTGGCCATTTGGTATTCTCAACTGGTCTGAAAGGATCAAGTGATATGCTGAATGAGCTGTTTCTTGAGTTACCCAGAAAGGTTTCATGGGGAGACTGGGGTGATGATGTGTAGGCCGTTGAGACTGTATTACAGTGGAAAGCTTCATATTTTCATTATTAGAACTTCTCTGAGAATGATAGGCATCAAAGTCATCCATTGGGGAGCATCACAGATTGTTCAGTAAGCGAATGCATTCCCCCAAAAAGTAGCATTATCATTTTACTTTTGAAAAAGGAATTTACAAACGGACAGCCTGATATGGAGAAGAATATAATGTTTGTTGGTTTATGTATAAAAAGATCTACGTGAGTGCAAAACTGGAGATGGAGATTCCGTTAAAACAGCCATTTCACCTGCAGTTAGCACACTTCCATGAAATATACCATAATCTGTTTTTTACGAGAATTCCTATGAGGAAATCCAACCAATATTAGGAGACGCCGAGTAATATCTTACTATACATTAATCTGGTTTGTGTGTAGACACCTGTGAACTAACAGTTTTTTTGGACCATATATCATATGTTTGTGAAGAAGTTAGGGAAGCTGTCTGCTTCAGTGTATCAGATGTTGGCAATCAGATTCTCCTGTCATGCCTGTACCCACCAATGAAAACATTTACTGGTATTCGTTCTAACTGCATATAATCAATAACCTCCCTGTTTCTATTCCCTTCACGCTCTTTTTTCCTCTGAAGTACAGATGATATATTCCTCTGAATGCTACTAATGTCTCCCTCAGTCCTTAAAGTTTAACTCCTCCTCTCCTCACGCCTTCTACCGGTAATAGAAATAACGTCCGCAATGTTGTGGCGGCGATGTTGTAAATGACATGTTTTTGACTCTACCACCAGGTGAAAGTGTTAGTGTAATCAAGCACACCGATCCCATTCCCGACCCACGGGCTGTCAATCAGGACAAGAAGAACACCCTCTTCTCTGTAAGTAGCCATTAATGCCTCCTTTCCACCATCTTTCCTCCTATCCTTAGGTGAGAGTGTTAGCATTGTGAAACACGCGGACCCAATCACTGACCTGAGGGCAGTCAATCAGGACAAGAAGAATGTTTTATTCAGCGTGAGTAGAGCAGCCAGTGCTGCGGTTCTCCCTACCTAATGGACCACTTAGGATAGAGGCGGATGGGGTGTGACGTTGATAAAGTGTAAGGCATCGCAAAACTGATTGGCAAAAGTGATACTTAGACTTCCATCTCGCAATGTGCAGCAAAAGCAAAATCGTACTGATATCCTGAGTTTGCCACACCACTCAATGACCAAGTATCAAATCACACTAGCCAGGAAAGAAGTTTTCTGATAAAAATTGAATTTTTGGTTGGGATTGGGACACAAATCTGCCTCTCTCCTCGCCCGGTCCACTTCCTGCTTCTCCTGGTTTCTCCCGGCATCGCTTAGTTCCATTTTCTTCCTGTCCTATCACCCCTTCCTATCTTCTTAGGTGAGAGTGTGAGTTGTGTGAAAATCACCGATCCCATACCAGATTTTCGCATTGTCAATCAAGATGCAAAGAACATCCTGTTCTCGGTAAGTCAGCGGTGACTGTGGGCAGCTTTACTCCAAATACGAAATCATCATCTTTTATGAGTTTGGAATACTTTGAATCTGATATGAAGAAAGTTCTCCTCCATTCATTATGGACTTTGCATTGGATATTGAGTTGCTTACAGTCACAAAATGGAGAGTGTTGAGCGCAGTGTTGGCATGTTGTACATGCGCATCAGCTTCTGTTTGTTTCACTAACCCTCCCTTGCCTTCCTTGCTAACATTACATTTTACTCCACCTTGCTCAGTCTCAAATCAAATTGATGCTTTTCAGTGTTGGTGCTGAAAGCCACTTAAGAATGAGTGTATTCAGAACTATTACATATAATGCTGCTTCAGAATAACAATCAGCTGATTATGCTGAAATGTATAAGTGTATGTATAGATAAAGCAGCTGAGGCCCAAAGATGACATTAGCTGGGTGAATTCTGTATTCAGCTGGAGGAAACCAGAGTGCCTAGAGAAAAACTGCAATGTCAAAGAGAGTTGACTGGGGATCAAACCCGGAACCTGAGAAGTGACAGGCGCTGGTGTTTCCATTGCACAGCCCAGAGTTGAGCATACCGGTACTTGAATCACTGAAAAGTAGCGATATTTGAGACTTACTTGTGGACGAGAATGTTTGTTGTTCCTGATGGTCCTCATGTCTGTGGCTGGCTAGTATAGAATGTAAGTATAGACCTTGTGGGAAAGATATCGCACATTGGTCATGTTGTACCATTGTAGTATCAAGAAAGATGATCATCTGTTGCATTTGATTTAAGGAATTAAACCCGAGGCGGAGGGTCTTGGTTGCGACACCAAACCCGCGAGGGTGGAGCTAAAATGTAGTCCAAACCCGAGGCGCTTCGCCGAGGGTTTGGACGGAATTTTTGCTCCACCCGAGTNCCTTACTATGCTCAAGTGCTTGAGACACAATTGACATCATTTTGAATGTGAAAAACTAACATACTGGTACAGAAAAAAGGATACTAAGTACCGGGTACATGAAGTACGTCTTCTACAGAAACTGCAAATGTCTGTTGGTTATGTTGATAGATGTTGTGTTGTTTTGTTCTGTTCTTGTGATGAAGTCGTCTGATCTGGTAGCATTTTGCTGTATAAAACTGCTTCCACAGTCAATGCTGCAGTTCTTGATCATAGAAAGTAGGATAAGCTGTTGAGTTTTTTAGAGGATCTTTTATTAGGTGTGAAGATTTTGAATACAAAGAAACATTTAACATCATTGTTTTGTTGTCAATCAGTAAGACGCCATGTAGTGCAGATTGAACTTTCCTAACCGATACCAAGGAAGCCAGGCGAGTCATGTGACGACAGTCTCCAAATTACTTCCTAACTTGGTCTATCATCGATCCGTCTGCCAGCCACATATCATGTAATTGTGACAATGAATATCACGTTTCCGTGCATTGCTGGCTGAGAGATTGTTTACTGTCAGTGATCCTGATGTGAACCTTGGGTCGAAATGATGACGGAGGTTGTTATGTGCTGTCTGTTTTCTGTTGTTGATCACTAAGACATTATCGTCTGCTATCATATAATCCTACCTAATTGCCTCTCCCTATATCCTTCATTTTGGCTATTTTAGGGAACGAACATCTCGTCAGGAAAGTGCAAAGCAGTTGTCATTGGTACTGGCTTGGACACAGAAATTGGTAAGTCGGTAAACAGGATTGAATCAATGATAAAGACTTTTCTGTCATAAATTCACAAGTCTGCGTAACATTTGCTTCTACACATAAAATAGTCATGGTAGTTTGCCAGAATAGCTGTTTCTATAAAACTTTTTTCTTAAAAGTAGTGATTGAATGGAAGTCTTTCGCATCTATCTACAGAAACCGTTCTATGTAAAAAGATTTCCACTTAATTCTTCGTAATCATAAAAAGAGAGCACACCTCACTGGCCAATGATATCTACGCATGCTGCTTGCATCTCGGATGTAAATAATCGACTGATTCGTTTGGTCTTTGATGGTGGAAGGTTATCTGATGACCTCTAGAGATGGGAATCTTCCTGTGTATACACCTGCAAACACAGGTGAACACAGTGCCTCTAGTTGATGATGAGAAACTACAATGAAGAAAAACGGCAACAACTCTTACAAGTGTAACTTATTTGGTATGGAATGAGACGCTGGAATGATAGCGGTGCCATACTAACTATAGCTAAGATACTGTACTCTGTCCTGTAGTAATTGTACAGGTGTCTGGGGCAACTGAGGGTGAAATTATCACAAAATCAAGGGGAGAAAACATGTATCTTTTTAGAGTGATTCTATCATCTTTTTGTAATCTTAGGTAATTTGAGTGCATGTAAAAGCTTTTTGAGCACACTGATTTATCTCTGCAATATACAAAAGATTAGTCTTCTACTCAAGTCAGCTGGAGGGCTTCCTTGCCATTGAATGAAACTGTTTGTGGTCTCTCTGTATATTTCTTGTAAAATTGGCTGATGTCTAGTGCAAGTTGCAATCATGAATGATATAGAAAAGTTGAACAAGCCCCAGAATATTGACCCTTTATCAGGCTATATCAATCAAATGTTTGGAATTCTCAACGCCTTCGGCTGTACTATATATTGGTTCGTAATGTACTTCTTCTCATTCGAATATTGCCTCTGACATTCATGGTATGGCCGTTGGTAATATGCTGAATCCTAGCTTGTACCTGGTGAAGAAGCCACTTTGTGGAGGTGAACGACCCCATCCCTCAGAAATTTGCATTCATCATGGCTGTCAATATTTGAGCAACATGAGGTTCGCGGGAATAAGTGTGCTGTCAATCAATAAGCAGACTTGTCTGGCTTAGTTCAAGTCTGTCCCCCAATAATTTAGTCCTGGGTGTGGGTTACCTACTGGTATAGTGGCTTTCACAATCCCCTCGGAATATTGTTTTGTCTGCATTTGCTATTTGAAGGTTTGTCGCTTGGCTGGAGCCATTTCTCTTGCAATAGATACATGAAGGAACTCTGTCTGGTGTTTAGGTCCCCACAGACTCTGGTTTCCACATCAGTTGCACTGCAATATGCTATTTTCATAAAACTCATTCAGTCAGGATTAATTGATAAGCAAAAGCAGTCATGCAAAGCCCCGACATTATTGAACTTGTAACATTTTACCTGAAGGTAGTCAATTTTCGTTTTACCTGAAGGTACCCCGGTAGTCAATTTTCGTCACAATCATCACCTATTAAAAACATTGCGAAAGAGAGATCTGTTTCCGCTTGCAAGGAATTAGTTTCTGACCCTTTACGGGCAGTTCCCCCCGTCCCTTGCAAATATGACACTGTCAAAATTGCTGTTTCATTTACCGGTAAATCTAAAAAAATATCAAGTTGTAAAAATCACCATTTTTCAGGCAAGATCAGGACAGAGATGATTGACACAGAAACAGAGAAGACACCCCTGCAACAGAAACTTGATGAATTTGGACAACAGTTGTCTAAGGTACGCGTCAATGGCGATTAGGTACCATTTCATTCACAAGCCAACCAGCTTCTCTGGATAACAGTTATTTGCATGTTCCCACAACACTTTATGCCATTATTTTTTAGCTGTACTCAGGTGATTTTCTTTGAGATAAAATTGTGGTGTTTATGAGTAGCATGTTTTATCCGTAGCTGATCTCTAAAGCATCATAATGAACGTCTCTCACTATAATATTTTGGGTCATCCATCATCGTTATCGGTGGCTGTGATCGTGTATTTTGATGGTTGACGCACGTTTCATCTCAGTTCAGACAAAAACAGTGGTTTAGTTGTAAGATATTTTTAAACATGACCTGTACATATGCTGCTGATGAATTAATAGGTAATTCAGATGAATAATTGCCAAGCCAGAGGTGATAATGACAAGCTTATTACCTGATGTCAAAATAGATCTAACGTAGGCTGTTGGTGTTGGATAAGTATGTCAGCAGGTGGGAAGAAGGGACTGTAAATCACAAGTATTTGATCAATGATGAACATTTGAAATCTCAAGATTCTGCCATATTGTGTTGTTCTCTGTATGGGGGGGGGGGGGGNGGGGGGGCACTACACCCGATCTCTCTGTGATTCCCTTCCCTTTCTTCATAACTGCAATGTATTTCTTAATTTCTTACAGGTCATCACCATCATCTGTATTGCCGTCTGGGCCATCAACATTGGTCACTTCAATGATCCTGCTCACGGTGGATCTTGGCTCAAGGTAAGAGTGGTATTAACTCCATCAACTTTGAACCCTCAAATTTAACCCTTATTCTGCTGAAGCAACTTGTGAAGATTGAATCAGATCACCATGATATCTTCTTCTCATTCCATATATTTCTTTTAGGGTGCCATCTACTACTTCAAGATCGCTGTAGCCCTGGCTGTCGCTGCTATCCCAGAGGGTCTCCCCGCTGTCATCACAACTTGCCTGGCTTTAGGTACGTACATAGTTTGCAGTGGCCTGGTATCAGATTAGTGTGGCAGTCTTGTCTAACCTGACAGTGTTAAAATTATATTTAGCTGACATGCGTAGGATTGTAAGTTATCTGATGTCCCCACCTACCTCACTGAATACCAAGCTGGACCCTGTGAACATGTTGGAAAAGGTGTCGTTCAATTCAGCTAGTAGTACTTGTATCTCGGAAGTAACCCTTTGGAATTAGTTGCGAGTTTCTGTGCACTGGCTGGGCCTTACCACTGCAATAGAACATATGCACATTTCCTTTGTCATTGTGTCTGGACTGATTTATATGTGTGTCTATAGGAACAAGGAGAATGGCGAAGAAGAATGCTATTGTTAGGAGTCTGCCATCGGTCGAGACCTTGGGTTGCACGTCAGTCATCTGCTCTGATAAGACCGGCACCCTGACCACGAATCAGATGTCTGTTTGCAGGGTATGTATCCTTGAGGGGAATGCCTCTGAATATCTTTGAACTTGACTGCGACTCACAAATCACTGACTGGTATTGAAGATAATACAGTGTAATAGGAGAGCTTGAACTGAGATGCTGCAAGGAGATTCGCCATTACAAAAGAAAATTACAAAAGGCTGGTTGCATCCTTCCATAGCAGGGCTTTGGTCTTGCTCCTCTTCTTACACTCGTATAAAATGTTTATTTGAGTGGATGAAGAGGAGAAAGATAAAAACCCCTGCTGTGGGAGAATGGGCTGGTTGCATAATTTAGCTACTACCATGGTCCAAATTGTATGTGTCATTTTCATTGTTGCAGATGTTCGTCTTCAACAAGATCGAAGGCAATGAAATTCAGTCACATCACTTCGAGATCACTGGCTCCACCTATGCCCCAGAGGGTGAGGTCTACCTAAATGGAAGGATCATCAAGTCCAGCGAGTATGAAGGACTGGTCGAACTAGCCAACATCTGTGCAATGTGCAACGACTCCACTGTGGATTACAATGATGTAAGTATAATGATTCTGTGGCAAAACTGTCATACACTGCTTCCTCATCAACTTGTCCACCCCAGAGTACAGCAGATGGCATCTTTGTCGAGTTTTCTCGCATCCTATGGAGCTGATTGAAAAATATTTGAAGAAAGGTTGTTCCTATCAAACGTCTGAAGAATGTTTCTTCAAATTCTTTCCAATTCATTCCCAAGGATTTTACAAAACTTCAGCAGAAGGTACTGCCAGCTCAAACCTGGGGGCAGATGAGTTAAGAAATTAGAGCAGGGTTTACATAATCCTCGATCCGTTGTTTTTCAGGCAAAGAACATGTATGAGAAGGTTGGTGAGGCAACTGAGACAGCTCTGACTGTTCTTGCGGAGAAGATGAACGTGTACAACACAGAAAAGGCTGGCCTCAACAAGAAGGAACTCGGTAACTGCTGTAACAGTGTGATTCAACAGAACTGGAACAAGGAATTCACCCTGGAATTCTCGCGTGACCGTAAATCGATGAGCTCCTACTGTACTCCTAACAAACCAACCAGATCTGCAGGTGCTGCTAGAATGTTTGTAAAGGTGAGAGCATGCATTAATTAATGGATGGACAGAGTGTGGGATGTGCTCTAAAAGGCACCACACCACGTGAGAGTTCTTGCACAAAAGTTCACTCTGCAGGGAACTCAACCAGAGAGAACTATGGGCAATCGTCATTGGTCATAAGTTGTTTTGTGGACTTAATAATACTTTGTTTACAGGGTGCTCCAGAAGGAATCCTAGAACGCTGTTCTTTCGTTCGTGTTGGTAGTCAGAAAGTACCAATGACAACTGCTGTGAAGAATGAGATCCTCAAGCACTGTGCAATCTATGGTACAGGTATGTAAACTTAGTGTCTCAACTCCTTAGGGTTTGGCTGTTTTTGAACTGACCAAAGGCAGAATCCAGCATCTAAATGATTAAGGGTATTGTTAGTGGTTGTTAAAACATGTACACTGACTTCGTTTCTGCCATCTAGGTCGTGATACCCTCCGTTGCTTGGCCCTTGCAACCATTGACAATCCCATGAAAAAGGAAGAAATGGACTTGGAAGACTCCAGGAAATTCATGAACTACGAGACCAACATGACTTTCGTTGGTGTCGTCGGTATGTTGGATCCCCCACGTAAGGAAGTCATCAGCGCAATCCAGAATTGCCGTGGCGCAGGAATCCGTGTCATTGTCATCACTGGCGACAACAAGGCCACTGCTGAGGCAATTTGCAGACGTATTGGTGTTTTCGGCGAGACTGAATCAACAAATGGCTTGGCTTACACTGGACGTGAATTCGACGATTTGGCTCCGATGGATCAGAAAGAGGCTGTACTCCGCTCACGTCTCTTTGCCCGTGTAGAACCGGCACACAAGAGTAAGATTGTGGAGTACCTTCAGAGTGCTGGTGAAATCTCTGCTATGGTGAGTTTCTTCTTGTTGCTGGTGGTTTTCTCTTCAGCTGCCAGTTGTGTAAATCATGGATTTGGTGTGAAGGGCAGTGTTAGTGTCCTGTGATATGAATGGTGGGAAAGTTGTCAATACAAGCCCTTCGCACATCTCAGATTCTTTCTGGTCAGTCAAGTTCCTGATGCTGCCCAGATGCGCCTGTATGGTATCTACTGCTAGCTATATCACAACAGGAGACTTATTCACTGTAACTCTACGGATTGCCTCTTTCCGTTACAGACCGGTGATGGTGTGAATGACGCACCTGCTCTCAAGAAGGCCGAGATTGGTATTGCCATGGGTTCTGGTACTGCTGTGGCCAAGTCTGCCTCAGAGATGGTCCTTGCTGACGACAACTTCTCCACCATCGTTTCTGCCGTTGAAGAGGGTCGTGCGATCTACAACAACATGAAGCAGTTCATTCGTTACCTCATTTCATCCAACATTGGAGAAGTGGTCAGGTAAGAAATGGGCCCCTCTGTGGTATACACTTTAATAATGGCAGAAGTGATGTGTGATATCCTTCATCCTGTCTCTTCCTTTACAGCATTTTCTTGACTGCCGCCCTTGGTATCCCAGAGGCTCTGATCCCCGTACAGCTTCTGTGGGTGAACCTTGTGACTGACGGTCTGCCTGCCACTGCCTTGGGTTTCAACCCACCTGACCTGGACATCATGGAGAAGGCACCACGTAATCCCAAGGAAGGCCTTATCACGGGCTGGTTGTTCTTCAGATACATGGCTATCGGTAGTAAGTATGCTATCAGCGTTAGTTCAACGGATTGGATTTAAGTAGTGTTCCAGTGGAAGATGAACTAATGGTCGTGAGAGAAATCGTTGTGATCTTGTCAATTGTTTATTGATTTGTAATCTTGATGTCAGAGGTTTCAACTACATGTATCATCCAACTCGGTGTGTTTTTCCAGTTTATGTTGGTTGTGCAACAGTCGGAGCTGCTTCCTGGTGGTTCATGTTTTATGAAGATGGTCCGCAGTTGAACTACTATCAGCTGGTGAGTATACATGTATTACCCTTAGAGCATGGCATGCCTTGCAATTCTTGGGGTTTACTCATGTTTTGCATACTTTATGGGCGTATTTAATTCGGAGCTCAAAACACCTTGATGCCCTTGAACAAAGTATAAGTCTAATTTCAAGGCTTTCTATGTGTCTACTCAGGTTCTTGCAATATTTTGAAGTATTTTAGTATCAGTGTTTTGGTGTGTCCCTCTCTTGTCAATGAAATTGGT
>NMRB01000001.1:1273314-1309584 GCA_002633025.1 Notospermus geniculatus | reverse complement strand
GGGGGGGGGGGGGGGGGGGTCCCTTCTATCGAATGGGAGTTCACCAAGTCTACAGCCTTACGGGCACTCTGTCATCGCGGATTTTCTGATAAAGTCCCCTTGATGCTGAAATGTGGCAGTACCATGTATCAGTGGGGAAATTTTCATTTTAGATAGATTTGCAATGGGCAATAATTTGTTGATCGTCAGACAGGATATATTTTTCTCCTAAAGTAGATCTGATAAATGTACGTCTTTGAGCCTGTTTTTCCTTCTCCACATTCAGACCCATCATATGCAGTGCTTAGCAGAACCAACGCGATTTACTGGCATTCAGTGCAAGATCTTTAGTGATCCTCATCCAATGACAATGGCCCTCTCAGTATTGGTCACTATTGAAATGCTCAATGCTATGAACAGGTAATCTCTCTGTTTAAGGTAGTATTCTGTGTCGCTGCTATAGTTCTGTTCACCCCACATTTCACCTTCATCATCCATGTTTTTCACCTAATTCAGTGCAAGTTTTATCAGTCAAAATCACCTGCTGAAGTCTAAAACCTTAGCTGAACATACCGAGGGCAATGGTGTTTTTGTTGTGTTGCCGGTTTCCCACTTGGTCAATTGGAATTCTTTGGCAATCCTGGACTCCCGAGATTATTCACGTCAGAGCACCCGATATTTAGGAACTTGGTGCAGGTGTATTTTGACTGTGAAATTGGCGCTGAATGTGTTTTCATCTGGTTTGATGGGTTGCACTCTTCTGTTGTGAAAATAACTAGGATAGTAAGGGGTGTGGTGCAAGGTCCTGCACCACAGCAGAAGCTTTTGGGTAGCCGAAGTTCCCAGCTTAGGCATATTGAGTTCAGTGGTGCAGGTGACCGAACAAATACCAGGGGTAATGTTGATGTTAGTTTAGTAGTGCTTTCAGCTTCCTGCTTTGTGGGCTTTTCAACAAGACAAACCCGTCAGACTCTGGTTTTCCCTGACTTCACCACGAATTGTATAAATGTTATTTTGGAATATCTATGCAAGCTGAGGCAATTATCCTAGTTGACACTTGACTTGCTTCTTGCCATCTTAATGCTAGTTATTTTCACAACTTATGCAAGGTGAGTATGAACATCAGGGTTTTCACCACTGCAGTCTGTCACCTCTTCACACCTTCCCTCTCTTGACTCTCTCTAGACTCATCAAGCTCAGTGCTTGGCCCAGGAGGAGCGCTTTGATGGCATTGACTGTGACCTGTTCAAGCACGATAAGCCTCAGGCCATGGCCCTCTCCACCTTAGTATGCATTGAAATGCTGAATGCCATGAACAGGTGAGGGACTTTGTCATGCTACAACATCACTGCAGGAAGTTCAGCCATGTCAGGACCGTATGCATCGATAAACTGGCCGTGGTCCCAGGGGAATTGAGGGTAAACCCCAAAGCATCATACCTGCTCGACAGACAAAAATGGGCTCAACCTTCCCCTGGTGACTATTCACCAATTTGCTGCTATTATTAATATGATTGACAGCTGCTCGTCACTTGTCATCCTGAATACATTAGTTTAATTGGTGTTGTGGTTGATTAGTTCAGATTAGATCAAAACTCGAGTCTGTTGTTTGCACTTCGGTGTAACCGACAGTTGCAAACATCAAATTGTCATCCACTCAGAACTTTTTACAAGTCCCCACCAAATTTGAAAGATGTCATGAATTGTCTGACCGACCTGGCACAAGCTGTTCTCAAGGGAGGGAAGCCATAAAAAATGTGATTTCTTTCAGCAGCAAAGGTGACTGTTATTGTCACGTCCCTTTTCAAACATGTGAGAGAAAAAAAAGCCAAAATAATCTATGAACACTCCACTGTTGTTGAGGACTGTGCAGCTGCCCTCTAGATCTGACGAGACCTTGAGTAGCAGCTTGAGGCCAGGCCAGTTAAATCTATGTATTCAGGTTGTCATGGTTGCATGTGCTTGGTGCAACTTCCTGCATGAGTAGATTGTGGATGACAAAGTTCCTCTGTCATTTGTGGCTGTTTTGTTTTCCTTGTGCACTAATACCTATTGGTTGTGACTCGAGCTTGTGATTTGTTTATTTGACCTGAGTTCATCAAACAAGGGGCCATATCATACATGAAACGTAGTAAGGGGATGTATCCAACCCCCCCTCCACAAATGTACGCACAACCAAACCTTATGTATTGGCACAGAATAATTATGTAGAGTACCTATGCATGGCCCCATGCATTGTGTACAGTACCGTACCTAATGCATGGCCTCATTGTCATGCGTTATGTACGGTACATGGCCCCATGCATGCTCATCAGCATTGATTACTATCATGATCAAGACACTCTTCAGTCATCAACATTATCTTCAAAATCTGTCCGACACTTCTTGTGTTCATGGATGAATTGACAACAATCATCAGTACATTTTGTGGCGTAAAAACATTTTCTCAGTCTGATGATGGCGTAAATCCAAGGCTTGGTGTAAACCTATTTAATTTTGCTCAGCTTACTCTGCTAACGTACAGATACACGTGTACATCTTGTGGTTGTGCTGTTCAGTGCAACTTTTGATGAGATGTGGTTTCTTGGTAAAATGAAGAGTTGTCATGACAAAGATATGTCCTTGCTACCTTCATTACTAATGCTTTATTCCCACCTGTTGTAATACCTCATTAAACCTTTTACACTTGTTTTCATGCAATTTCGTAACACTTGTTTCATGCAGTTTCATCATTAGAATTTGCATACAGCAGTTGCTTGGTTAAGCTTTTGCGGATTGTACTAGAGGCATCAGTTAATACTTAAGTACATATGCAAGCCAAAGGAAGTAGCTCTTTTTGTGAGTCCTCAAAATTCTACAAATCCATCGTGGCAAATTTTGTCAAAATTGCCTCTAGTACTTTCAGTGTCAACCATGCTGCTTACCTTGCGTAGCATTAGATTAATTGCGTAGGCGTCGCTGTATACCGGTAGATTGTTTCATCCTTAACGGCATTAATGTAGCTTTAGATATAGAACCCTCTGCAAAGGCAATTACATGTGTTGGGGGGGGGGGCTGTGTTTAGAAAGTGACTAACATACAATCATTATCAATATAAACATGATCAAGTCAGTTAATCATGATCATTTTGGTACCAGTGAGGGGTGTTGCTGATTGATAGAAACAGCCTGTTTTGCCATATTTGTGCCGGTATTACCTATTTCTTTTGAAGTTGTGCAACCGATTTTCTTCCATGGATGGATTACTGTAAATAGATCAGAGATCAGAAAAATGCAGAATCTTAGCTTTGTTGCCATCTCATTTGGTATAGCAGTTCTATGCACTTGACAATGCTGCTGGGTGGGTTCTGATCATAGCTAAAGTGGGTTCGGCACATTTTCTGGGCCAGAATGGATGGAACTTCACTCATTTCTTCTTCTAATTGAGAATTTGATTCTTTGGGAACATCACTGCATGATTTGTAGCATATTGCACTGTTAGATAGCACTTTGCTCTTATTAATTTGCATGGCACTAGTCTATGCTTTGTTGGTTTTAGCATCCAAGCAAATCGGGAGACTGACAAGACTGTTCTTTGAACCAAAATGAAATCAAGTATTAACATAAAAAAGTAGTGTATGGGTGGAGATATCTTTTGGGGACTATTGAAAGAACTGGTTCTGTTGGGTATGGATTTCCTGCCGTGTGTATAGTGTAGTACAGCTATGTAGTTATTAAATTTTCAGTGTTCTGCTGTCCATCCACAAGCTTAGTAGGGATCGTGTGTTGTGGACACAGTTCACAACTAATGAAAGGCAACATAATTACGTCCTCCAAGCTTATCTCCCTGTGCAAAACAACAAAAGTTATAGGCATACACACTACTGTGGTGTTTCGTGTCAAAATATGACATTAGAGAGAGAAGTGAGTTGTTAGTATGTTAGCTAGCTAATTCGTTAGGCTAGTGCCAAATGGTTTTATTGGCAAAATCATGGATTGTGATGAATCATGACAAAAAAATGACCCGAATTTGATATGACCAGTGCACATTTTTCATTTTGGCCAATTTGATTATGGGTAAGCCAGAATAAAAAGAAAAAGGTGAGCATGTCAAAGTCACTCTTCGTGGAATACAAGGCCCAGTCTTATATCTGATGTATTTTTCTCTTGTCTTCAGCTTGAGCGAGAACCAGTCTCTCCTGCGGATGCCACCATGGTGTAACATCTGGCTTATGATGGCCATTGGCCTCTCAATGGGTCTTCACTTCCTCATCCTTGAAGTCGACTTCCTTGCTGTAAGTACACATTCTGTTTGGAATCAGGAAATTGAGCATAGGGTTAGACTTGGATATGTATTTAATGACAGATATGAAATAACCTTGAAATCATGTGTGCTCTAGTGGTGTCTTGTATTGTCTTCAGAGCTGAGGCCTAGTTATAAACTTGACCCGATTCAGCCGACCATATGGAAAATTCATCTGTTCCCTGTCTTCTTGACTTTGTTATTGTTCTTTCATACATTGGCAGAATCGGACAGACGATAACCCAGCCTAAGTGTATCTAATAACTAATCATGGACTTTCTGGTCATTTCAGAACGTATTCCAGATCACCCCACTGACTCTTGAGGAATGGTTGGTTGTACTGAAAATATCCTTCCCTGTGGTCATAATAGATGAAACACTCAAGTTTGTCGCTCGTAAATTCACAGATGGTAAAAGCTATTTTTCTGGACTTCATTGGATGATTGGAGTATGGGTGGTCTACCTAGCAATGATCTGGCATTCATCCAGTGTTTAACCTCCCTCCCTACCCCAACTGCTCTTTCTTGCTTCTCCTAGCCTGTTAAAACTTTAGGACATCGTTGAGTACGCAACAGTCAGTCAAGATGCAAGTCTTGACTGACTGCTGACGAGTTAATGGGGCTCAAGGAAGGAAATAAAGGTCATTGACCATCGCCGGCCATGTTGTCAAGTCCATGCTCTCAGTTCATCATCTGCAATCATGCCCCACCTTGAACATTGGGCTGTTGTCCTCTTTTCGAGGCGTCCTTAGTTCAGATTGTTACAGCAACTGCAGGGACATTGAACTGAGGGAGCTTTTGCAATTATTGCAGGGATACTTCAGAATTTGTAATAGCTGTCACTGGTAGCTGTTACGATACCAATAGGAAACTGACATCATTACCAGTAGCTGTTCATGGAACTATTACCACCAAATGCAGAAATACAAAGTATCTTAGAGCTTTAACTCTGACCGATGAAATACCACTAAATGAGAGAGCTTTCATCAACAGTTGCAGAGGAATTCATCCTCAAAATGTAGATTTACACTTGGTTGCAGTGTCTTAGAGAGCATGGACGTGGATTTGTCGGAGCAAAAATATCAAATTTATGAAGAAGGACCTGAGTGCATAGAAAATTGGAAACCAATGAAAGGAATTACATGTACTCTAATTTATTTTCAATCTTCAAGAGCGAAGAATGTTCTTTGAATTTTGATCATATGTGGATAAAATATTGACCATTTTCTCCAGTGCATGGTACATTTCCGGCACAATCTACCTTGAGTCCCGTTTCCTTTATTTAAACCGTTAAGAGTGTTTTTGGAATGACACCACCTATTGTTAACGGCATCTCTCCTTGGCACTGACACCTGGTACCATTTTACAGACTAAAAAGCATCCGTTGGCAAGGTGTCAGATGCAATGGTTGTAATCAAAATGAAGCTGAAACTAGGGCAGGTCTTTCGAAAAACTTTTTGAAGCAGTGTAACAAAATTGAAAGATCAGGTGGCAGGTTCATTTTGCACACAACACTCTATCGTAGATTCTTTATGCACAGATACATGTTGGTTGTATTCTCTTTTGTGATGGTCGTGCGTGCCAACATGTGGCGCACATTTTTCTCTTGATCCAGGTCAGATAAATTTTGACCGGCCATCAGGCTTTTAGTGTGGTATTTATATTAACTTATTCTTCAGTGACGGAAGGTTTGAGTGGTATAGACTGAGATTACCTTCACAAGGCTGAAGTTACGTCCTGAGCTCTGATTTCAGTTCGTAGGCCTGTTGATGTTAGCTATAACATATATACCGGTATGCATACGAAAGCGGGAATGATTCTTTATGGTCATAGGAACTGATTTTAGAAACCAAGAAACAGATCTATACCTGACGTGGGAAGCAGGGGTTAAGCACCATTGAGAGGAAAGTTTGGTTTGGTGTTGGTAACTTAATGACATTTAGGGGTGCCAATAGCGGATTTGGGGTTTTACACGACTAACTTTATCTGATAAGCTGTTTTAAAGCTGGTGTTGCATTGATGAAAGAAAGTGACCTGGAAATGAACTAACAGGTGACTTCGAAAAACCAACCGCAAAAGTCAAAATCAGACAACATCATGGTTTGATGCAAACCGGCCCAATGTAACATCTGGTTAACACATTTTAACATGTATTGGTGTGTTTTGGAGGTATAAACGTTTTATGATGCTTAAATTATACAAACCTGATTAATAGTGGATCGGGTATGGTAATTGACATCAAATGTGGATTGTTTTAATTGTCGTCTGCCGGCTTATTTAGTTCTCATAGCTAGATGATGCCGATAAATCTTCGTCAGGGAGTTCTGTACTATTTATCATATTTTTATGTTCTTATGAATTGTTTCTTAGCAGGGAAAAAAGTAGGTGTAATAATGAAGTAGTTTTGGGAGAAAATTCTGTTGTCATTCTGCAAGTGGATGTTTGTAATATCAACTGTGTACATAACAACTTAATAGGAAACGAGAAAAAAATGATTAAAAAAACCTACCCGGTATATCTATCTAACACATGTAGTTAAATTCTTAAAAGGACTGCCACCCAAGGATGCGATGATGTCGTCATTTATGCATTGTACCATGGTTTGAACTTATTGAGTCCAATGTATAGATAAAAAAGGTTTTATATTAAAATTATTTGAAACAATAAATTTTGCATGTTGTGTTTTGGTTGTTTTCATTAACATTTGCATTATTCAAGTTAGATTGCTATTAATAGTTGCAGTTTTACATTTCGTTGCTCAATACTGGTTCAGTGCTCAGAAAAACTAAATTCTCTGAACTGTGTATATTTGTTGGCAGCCATTGTTAAAGTCGATTATGGGCTTATGAAGTCATGTTTTATGTATTTCTGTGTACTGGACCAGTATGGGTACCACCTACTGGGGTCCCATACACCAGTAGGACATTGTTTGATTGACTAACAGAATGCCTGCTTTTGATAGTGACTGACCAGAATCAGCGGCATTCTGTCATTATACGACTTATTTGTATTGACTCTGATCAGGTCTGTGTCTTTGACCAAACTTCAGCGGCTGCTGAACTGTGTATTCTCAAAGTTTTTCTTTACGAATTGCAGAATCTTCATCTGTGGGTGTGAAGAAGGGTCTTGGTGCATGATGTTGAGGGGTTGTGTGCAGTTGTCATGATCAAAAAAGAAGTTCTATGTTTCCTTACAAATTTGCATGAAGCCAAAGAAATATCCTTTTTCATACACGCTTGATCCTTGAACTGCCAAAACAAATTCCTTTGGCTCTGCTTTGAATGAAAAATCTGCAAACTTTCAAATGATTTAAATCACAAAATTTGCATGATCCTGCTTTTACAAGTCCTAATCTGCTGTAATTCCTGAAACGTGTGAGACTGAAACTTGCCATTTGTGGCCAAATTTGAGACTGGTTGATGGGAAACCCTTTGTCTGGTAAACCCTCTTTAGTTCTCAGTCCTTCTGTTTGCTTTCATTACTTGCAATTTCTCTCAACATTTCAAGGTCATCTTTGGTCTTTACATCCAAATTTCAGGTTTCTGCAATAACCTGGTGCAAGTTAATGGCACTCCAGTCTGCTGTAACTGCACAACGAGTTAGATAATCTACCAAAAGTATTTCTTGACATTTCAGAACACATTCATTGAATGTCATGTTTATTTCTGCCTTTCAAATTGCATGTTGCCAAATCTGATCTATGGCAGGTCTAGCTGGTAAAAGCATGAATCGATGTGATTTTGAGCACCTAAAGCATGAAACTAACCATCAAATTTTTATAGGGTTTGAGCAGTTTACAGCATGAATATAACTATTCACCAGATTTTACTTTCCACTTGGATTTGCCCCTAGAGTGACAGAGGGCTTTTGTATTATATGCAATGCAATCCGTGGTTCAAGTCACATGGCAGAAATACACCAATGATGAATGAGACTTGTTTCTCCTCTTTGAAGACGTCACCATAAAAGAGTATCCAGTACCAGATGTCGTCATGTATACCCAGAGGTTTATACTCTTTGGTTCGGGCAAAGTCAATAAGTTAATACACAAATTGAACTTGAATTAGACGCCAGAATCTTCTTTGAAATGCTTGTGTATGTCCTAAACTGCATCTGTACCTTGCTGTCTGTTTAGAGCATGAGCATGAGCCTGCTTCTCTGACCCGCTGTCTTTGACCACATGTGTTAGGTGTGAATCAGGAGTGAGTGAGATTTTTCTCTTGTTTTATCCGTACTTGTTGTCACGTGACTTTTGTAAATAACAAAACATCACCACGACAGCCATATATTATGCTATTTCCAGAACTTATAGTGGTATTTCCTGTGTTTATATACATGTATCTGAGCCTTTTCTCCTGATTTAAGTCAGTTTTACTCGTTATAACTTTTGATTCGACCAGGATATACATGTAGCATGATTTTGAATGCTAGGATTTATTAAGGAAGAGGAGACAGTGAAATGACCCTATAGACGATTCTCCAATTCGCAGATCTGCGCACTTACGCCGAAATTGCAACCAGAACCTCGATCTGAAACAGCTGACGTGACGCAATCCGTGATTCAGCAATGGTCGACTCTGATGCAACGTCGTCGAAGTCACTGTCATGGGGTTCTCTGCGTCACGTCATTCAGTTTCAGACCGAGGTTATGGTTGCGATTTCAGCGGAAGTACACAGATCTTTCTCGTTTACGTCAATTTGAGAATTGTCTATACAGTTGGCAGCATTGACACCAGAGAGGTCCACTATTTGAGCAGAACTCTTCCGTCAATCTGCGTGTTGTGCGCTTGTAGTGTCATATCTTCACCCTTCATAGCACTTGCGCTGAATCATACATACAACAAAATTGATGGTACCAAGCGCCATGATGGGGAATCATGAATGACTACTGCTGATATTATGTCTGGAAAATGTTCGTCTGATGTGTGAATGTTGTCAACTTTCTACTAGTTGATATTTAGTAGTTAGTCGATATTGTTTGAGGCTACAGTATGTGAACGTGTGATGTTAGGATTACCTCCCTGGTGTTGGTGCTGAACATTTGCTGCCAGACGTGTCCATGATTGAAACCAAAATGAACAGATTTCATCTTCTTTCATCTAAGTTTATTACCGGTACGGTACATGTCATTTTGTCTCCTCAACCTCCCCCCTTCCTGGTGGCACTTTTCACTCATCTATGAAACATACCACCAGGTTGACATCAAATACATGATTTTCGCTGTATTTATACTGTGTACATCAATTATTTGTATAGATGAAAATCTATTAATATTGAAGTTAGCCCCAAGGCATGGAGTATTCCCAACCACACCCATAGAACCCTGTTCACTTGTTGCTTCTTGCCCTAGTAAACTAGGCATAGAAAAAATTGGCGTAGTCACCTTTTCGAATTTAGGCCTTATGATACTAGACACTAGATTCTAGATTTCATAATAATCTTTATCTGTATGAGTTGCCTGTCCTGTGCATTCGTGTTTAGAATTTGAGTCCTTGATGAAGAGTGGCTTGCCATAGTCCTAAAGAAGGGAATTACCAGAGTCAATGGTTAATACCCATGTCACATGTGGTGAAACTTCCTTAACATTTCCAAGTGGGACTGTCTAGTTACTGGAAGATACATGGAAAGTGGCCCTCGGGGAAATAAGAGTCATTTCCTCTTCAATTGCCCTCTTGGATGCGTGGGAGATTTCATAAACTTCTCCTGAGTGCATTGTCAGCTGGTACAATTACACTGGACATAAGTTACATGTAGGGGCACTAGACAAGGGGCATGGGTGAACTACACTGAACATAAGTTAGGGGCACTAGACAAGGGGAATGGGTGAAGTGCCAAGATATCACCGAGCAACATGAGCAATGGCAAAGTGAAACAGTGTATGTTCAATTCCTTTACACTGGCTTGGACTCGTGTCTCCTGAGAATTCAATGCTTGTCTGCTTCGAAACCTTGCCTGGGAAGATGGGGACAAACCCACAGAATCCTTTGAGACCACATCAGTAACAGCATGGTGCTTACTAGTACTTCTAGGCAAAGAACTACAGCATGTCGATTCCTTTTATGCAGAGCGTCATGTTCATCTCAAAAAGCAATGAAGGCTGCCTTCAGGCTTAGAGGACATTACATGTATTGTCCCAAGACAAAAAGTCCTAGGACAAATTGTCCAGGGACGAAAAGTCCTAGAGTCCCAATTCAAATGGGTCAACTATACCAGCCTGTGGGTGGAGGAAATCATGATTGGAGAAGATGAGTGCAGTTTTGCCAAATAACATGTTCATGAGAATCTTCTCGGTTTTTCCATTGGATATTTGCCCTCTAAATTCTCTATTTGAAATGATGTGAAGCACAGTTTATCTACCGGGTACCCTGAGATAATCATTCGTTCTTACGTATGTAGTGACGAGGGAGAGAATGCTAAGAACAACTGATTACCTCAGGATGAGTTTATCTGAACTGCTGTAAAAGGGATCATGAGAGTTAAGTTCCTGCATGTCTTACCTACCTGTGAACTAGGTTATCTCTACCAGATTGTGGTCTGTCAAATGCGAGATGAAAGAAAACCAATCGAGGCACAGGTATGCAAGTCTTGCAGGAACTCGAACCACTGGTGTGCTGGCACCTGCTTTTGCCACTAACAATGCTGAGTTCTGAACACCATGAACCTAAACTGGGCATTCCTCTTAAAAAGATCTGATGAATTGATGGAAATGTCTGGTTTTGTTCTCATCTTGGGTTCTCATACCCGGTGTTTCGAACTCCTGTACTTACTAACTATGATTTCTTGCCAGAACCTTTCTGCGTCCCGACTAAAGGCATGAAGAGACTGTGAGAAGACACCAATCACAACACTGGTATGTGTTACTGTAGGAAGTAGAATGTACGCACTTATCTGAATTGGCTTGAAAAATGTGGGAGCTGTTACGATGAATCTGATCCTAACCTATGCCGGTGGTTCAGTGGATGGAATCTGGTTCCCATATTTTTCAATGCCTGCACAACCCTTTTTGACACACGGACCTCACTCTTTCACATATACCATGATTTTATATAGCAACAGCTTCCGATCCGATCCAATTTTTCCTGAATCGAACAAACCCAAATGCAACACAGAAGGGAAACTATAACTATAGTAAGTAATCTAGTTGTATGCTGTTAGGATTAGAGATCATCTGTTGGAATAAGGAAGATCCGAATGATGTATAGGTTCACTGATGGACAATCCACTGTTTTTCTGTCATCCAAAATGAGAAGAAATAAAGGACGTGTGTTCAGTGGTTACAAGTACCTGGTGAACTTTTGAGTTGGCAGTGAGATAATGCTCATAAGAGTAAGGAGATCACGCACACACAATCCCTGGAATGCTCCCTGGCCCTTCCTAATGATGTTGGCACTCCAAGTATCACAACTACCAATTGCCCCACCCTCCTCTATAACATAATTCCTCCTCTGTAACATAATGCGTGTCAGTACTGTCCTACCCACGTGTGACACCTTGGACTTCAAACCCTCAATAACAGCTGTGTCAATTTCAGTGGCTTGAGACCTCTGTAATCTGTCTGAGATACATCTTGCTTGGACGCTATCCATTTCTGTAACATTTGACATTTCCAGCATCATTTAACTGATCTTTACTGTTCCCCTACTCATGTTCATTTCTTTGTCATCCAGGGGTTTAATTGCAAATGCAGTTATATGAATACCCCATACATCAATTGCAGTTTGTACGTTTTACACACAGTTGAATTGGGAATATATCAATTTTGGCAGCAGTGAGAGACGTTACTGCTGTTAGAGACTGCCTCTGTTAGCGTGCCAAGAACGTCACACAATTTGACGTCACAGACATAAGTCCATGTCATTATGGATGACGTCATGGAGGGCATTTCTTCTCTGTGACATCAAATTAGATGACGTTCTAGAACAGCTAACTGGTGGTGGCCTCTGATGCAGTAAGGTCTCCCATTCAATATTCTGATGGTCACCATGTTGTATTCCCCCTCTTGCTACATAGGGAGCAGAGGATTTCCTAAACCAGCATCATATTCATGATTCTTTGCGATCTTATTTACAGTCGCTCCAGCTCAGGATCCCAACAAGAAGTTCTTGTAAATGCTCACGTGTCCAAGGCAACATACGAAGCAACATGAATTTGGGTGATTTCAAGAAGACATGATTATGCTCGGCACATATTTATGCATCAAAGGAGAACCTCTTCGGTGTTGTGCTTCTATCATGTCTGGTGTGCACTATTTGTTCTTCCTCGTCCCCAGGTTTTCTATTTTTGTACCTTCCTTGGTCTGTTGATTATGAGAACATATAGTATTATGGGCCCTGGGCTCTGTGAGCAGCAAGCTGTAATATAAGACAATGATTGTCATGTCTGTTGACAGAACACTCGGACATTGCATCACTTTCGCTGATTGTTTTTCGTTACATATACTCGTACTTGTTGTAGTGCTTGTTTCTTCTCTTGTTGATCGATTTAAGCTTTTTTGAAATTTACATAAATTACATTGTTGTGCGACTCATAAATGTTTGAACTCAATGATATTCACAAGACAGGTTATGTACATAGATATAAATGTAATAGATAGAGGTGTGTACATGTAATATAAATTCTGGATGTTTGCAACTTGAAAACTGATGCATGTGGACTACACCTAATAGTTTTCTACATTTGATATAAATGGAGGATTACTCTTGAAGTTGTATGTAGTTATGTGTACCGGAAAGTTTTATACATAGACTGTTTTGATATTTAAATGCTAATTTATTTTATACAATCATAGATAGATAGATAGATCGTAGACAGAGTGTGTGGTCACTCTTATGATATGCAACTGTTATACAAGAATGACGCTGTTGACAGAGATGTCTACAGGGTTGTCTGATTCAGGCTTCAGTGTAAACACCTCATAAGAATCAAAAGCCATCCTGGCCGCTCAAGCGTGGATTGTTTATTTGTGTGTACTACATAGAGTAACACATGGATCAGCCTGGAGTTGATTATTATGACTTGAATACAAGTGACACAAGTTACAGTATGTGATTTAGAATAAGGAATCAATTGTCTTAGAGAGATTAATGACTACCCAATTGTAAATACTAATGCTGTGGCCCAGATTCAGCGAATGTGACAAATTTTTCTTTTGTTAAAGAATTCAATTTTGAAACATGAATGTGATCTCCAAAGGGTGCATCCTATTCAGCCTTAACGTGGCTCAGTACATTACATGTGACCTGGCCTGTGGCACAGTAGGTGCGTCTGATCTTCTGTAGGCACAATACTTGGTCTAATCTTGCAAAATATGATATAAGTGTATTTTACCAATCTAGGCAAATCATGGTGTAACACCCAAAATAGTTTTCAGCCAAATCTAGTAGATGAGATATATTATGCCTATTCTCGGCAATCATATTTTCAAACAATTCAAGTGGTGATCTATTGTAAGTTTTCATTATAGGAGCTTCTCAGTCTGTATAGGAATATATGAATGTAAATTTTCTGAAATTACTGTAAGAGTGTTATCATAAGCAGCTATGAAATTCATGGGTAGCGGATGGAATGAGTTATGCGGGCTGATGATGCTGTCGGCTGTGACAAGATGTAGTGGGGAACGACATTGTTATACCGGTACTAGACCAAAGGATGACCCAAGGACATGGCCAGTCAACCTGATAGTAACAGAGAAGGGATTCTCTGATGTGAATCTCGTCTTTGTAGACCTTTGGCACTCACCGCTGTCATGATCATATCGAAGACCAGTGACATGTGCAGTTGTTTCCAGTCTGAACCCTCTTGTGCAGGATGGAGGTCTAAGCCACTGCTTAGATCAGTATCTCTTGCAAAGATGGACCTGAAGCCTAGATGTTCATTCATATCAAATGTCAGATTGTGTATTCTCAAATACTTTTCAATACAGTGATTTCCTTCTTCAGAATACACTATAATAATGGCAGGCAAAATCAAAACCATGATTATCAGCCCTGTCAAAGACCTACACTTGCAGCCCCAGCCCAGTGAAATTGGTCTACAAAGACGAACTTGTGTCATGTAAATCTAGAGCAAAGTGTCCTGCTCGAGGCCTCATACAACTGTAATGTTACTTGTAATATATTCAGGCCTGGGTGTGTATACAATGAAGTGAGGAGTAGGGTAGAGATTGAAAAAATAAAAAAATGGTTTGGCAAATTTTGTCATGTCTTGTTTAATATGTAGGCTAGCTTTCAAGCTGAAGGACAGTGAATGCGGAGAGGACTGTTGTAATGTTATTCAGATCTACCGGTATCAAATAATTGCCCAATCAACAAGGACTTGGAACTAATTTGGAGGGTTTGCTTACATGTATTTTTCATGACAAGCTGGGCATCAGGGAGCCACTCAATGTAGGTAACTCAACTAGCCCATGTATTTTCAACTAGCCACCCCTTCAGATTCATATCCCGTGTGCAACGCATATCCAGTGTATAGACCATTTTAAAATGTAGCTCCATCAAAGCACATCTGATTTCCCTCCCTTGTTCATGCTCCATGGTCACATTCTAAAAATAGCTAAATATAAATATATAAATGGGTGCCGAAGACGAATGCGTCTTACGTCTTCCCGGCAAATGCGGAAGTAATCCACCATGGTTTACATTGTAGTACATTTTGTACACGTTGTTGCAAAATGTACTGTTTATAGAGCCATGGCAGAATCATAAAACCAGGAAGCCAATTTCAGTGATATTTCGATTCAGGGGTTCTTATAATTTATACAACTATGGTAATTATATTTCTTTCTATCTTTAAATGTTTCTTATTGTGTCTTTGACGATGGTGAAACAACGACTGATTGCTGATTCGTGGCATTTTCGAAACGGAAAGTGTCTGCTACAAAAAATTACTCCATTCCAATCTCAATCTGATGATTTGAGTGTTGGCTTTATCACGACAGATTGACTGGAGCATCCACGAGACCACACTTCCTCAAGCTTTTCCTTGTTTTCCTGAAGACCGTGTTCTTCCTCATACTTTGCACGCAGCTCTGAAATTAATCTGTTAAGCCCTACTTCCATCCTCCACGTCAACTGCAGATATTCTGACTCCACAGACTTGACAGTTTGTTGACACGAACCTCCTCAGCATACAATTAAGTCTTGGGTTGGGACACCTGTTGTGGTGGAACTTGAAGGAGGGAGCATTGTGCTGTTGTCTTTTTGGGCCTTTGTCTACTAGGCCTATAACAATCGTTCTGCCTCGCATCAGCACCAAAATGATATTGGCAACTATGGCAGCAAATTTGGCCTTTGTCTGACACTGACAACATGGCCTCGACTGGTTGACAGATAAAAGTTATCTGGATGTCTTTGTTTAGGTACATCCTTATGTTTTATTTTCTGTATCATTACGTCTCTCATTCTTTTTGTTAATGCTTCTCTGAAGGATGGATTCAGACGCACCTGGGTAAGGATGATTTACATTGAATGTGGAAAGGAGGTGGGCGGAGTCATGGTACCCGACCCAAGGTTGATGACTCATCCTGCTATTTAAATGGTTTCATTGTCCCATGTGAATGCAGATATGTGAAGTTGGGAAATGCATAAAACAGGGTGGAAAAGAATAATCCAGAGTTGATATACAATTTTTTCATGCTTTTATCATATTTTTCTTGTCTTGGGCTTTACTTCTGAATGTTTGAATACAGTATGCGCTTGGATTGGATGATGGCTTGGAATTGCAAGCTTTTTGAGGTACCGGGGAGTTACATTAAATTTCTAGCTTGGACTGTCTGTTGATGAGGTGAACTTGCTTTTTAATGTCATATCCAGTGCTACAGCGCCTCAAGTGCTGATTATTAAGTTGAGGCATGTTACGTTTCTTGCCTGGTAGTGGTACAATATTCATTTATCAGATTTGGAAAAAATCATTGATATCATATCTTGGGTGTATTCTTTCTAGTATGGTAACAGTTTGTGCACATACTGAACTTCAGCCTCTGGCCTGTTTAAGGTCAAGAATGACTCTTTCCAATATTCAGGATGTACCGGTGGCTCCAAGTTCATGAATGAATAATACTCGGAAATGTCATGATGTATGCCTGTGACGTGCTTGGAATTTTGCCACCGATTCTCAAGTATTGTTGGATATATAAACATCTTTCTTGGTTGCAGGCATATCATTGGCAGAGCCACAATGTCAAACAGAGTGGGGTGGATGATATGGTGCTCCTTCAGAAGATCACGGAGCCTGCCATATGTGAGAATCTCAAAAAGAGATTCCTGGATGACTGCATCTATGTATCCTTTGGATAAACATTCAGTAACTTCACATTCTGTGGTGTGATGAATTCATTTGATGGATCCTCAGTTGTTTTTGAGTAGTAGGAAAAAGTGGAGGTAACCATGCCATGAGCTCACCCAGGGCAGAGGTAACACTAAACCTGCAACCTCCTACTTATGATCTGATGGGCATCTATTTGATAATACAGTCCCCCCCCTCGCTATTACGAACCCTTCAGGGTCCAAGGCATAAGTTTGTACTAACGCAGAGTTCATAATGTCGAGGATTTACATACCGGGTACATATATACAGTAAACTCGAGTTTAAACCACCGGTTCATTATGTTCATAAGCATACCCACAATCGAAATGGGAGTGAACAAACATAACAAGTGTTATGCTGAATGGCTAGAATCGGCGGCTGAAGGCTCAGGCTGGCCTGGATTGAAACGCAACTGATCAATTGAAGCCTAAAATCCATTTCCACCCTGTATGATCCCACAAACAGAATTGGATCAGACAAGGGTCAGTTTCACCATAGGCCTTATAACCAACTATTCATTCCAGTGTGGGGTTGTGATTGGAGTAGCGATTCCACCGATTCAGCATAATGCTTGTTATGTTTTATTCACTCCCATTTCGATTGTGGGTGTGCTTATGAACAACATAATGAACCGGTGGTTTAAACTCGAGTTTACTGTATATACTAGAATATTTGCAAACTGTGTAGGTACTGTGACAGATTCATTTCAAGGATTTGTGGCAGCCCTGTAGTGATTGGAAATATTTTTTGAACGAGTATCAGGGGTTTAGTTAATTTTTTTGGTGTGGAAGTACTGTACTTCCTTGCTTTAACTTAAAGCTGACAGGTCAGATATACTCTCCGACTTGTATGCAAAAATTTTTACGCTCAACTTCGGCAGACCACGAGGCTGCCGAAGTCGAGCGTTCGGTAATGTTCGTAATGTACACTAAGCGTCCTACCTTGAAACACCCATTACACCCTGCGCATACCAACTACGTCATCATTCACTCGCCTGACAACCGGAAGTGAAGGATCGAGGGCTCTGCAGAGACAGAGGTAGGCTCCAAATATACAGTGTACGTATCCAAAAAAATCGCATGCAATGTGCGTCAAAAATGCAGAAAGTCCAAACGAAAACTAATTCCGACTGCCACTTGTAGTACGTAACATGGCAATTCGAGAACACATATGCAAATACGCGATTTGTCCTCAATAAATATCACCTCTTGATATTAGCGGGTCCAGCCACGCCCGCTCCAACGCCTCTACACTGGAGGTGTTCGCCATGAATTCATGCATGTAGGCCTATGTACTGATTGGCCTCGCCCAAAGTTGTAATCGCGTGACACTATGGAGAACCGAAGGGGGAATTAGGAGTTCTGTTATTCAAAGGAGGTAGGCCTGTAAACCACACTGCCAAGCCATTGATTCAATGACAATGGCCAAGACAATAGGCCTGAATAATAGCTGTTTGTCATGGTTGTAGGCTTATGGGCCACCGAACTCCTTACGTTTCCCATGTTAGGTAACACACTGCCAGGCCCAGGTGTATACTGGCATTGCGTATGCACGGCCATGGCGACCGGCACAAGCAGACGTCTCTTGATACACCAATCTTTGTGGGGACTACTTATTTTTGTATAGCATCCGCCATCATTGATAACTAATCGGATGTTTTGTCTATTCAATGTGTTTGGATTCGATGCGATACGCTATTGTTACTATGGCGGTGATTTCCGAGAAATTTTCCTTCATCCATTTTGAAGTTTCGAGTGTTGGGTCATCAGAGAGCCCTCGATCCTTCACTTCCGGTTATCAGGCGAGTGAATGATGACGTAGTTGGAATGCGCAGGGTGTAATGGGTGTTTCAAGGTAGGAAGCTTAGTGCACATTACGAACATTACCGAACGCTCGACTTCGGCAGCCTCTTGGTCTGCCGAAGTTGAGCGTAAAAATTTTTGCATACAAGTCGGAGAGTATATCTGACCTGTCAGCTTTAAGGAAGTATTCTATAGGGTCACTTAGGATGTCTGACTTCCTGAGGCTGAATAGATGACTTCCATCCATCCATATCAGGAATTTGTTAATTCAAAAACAGTGTGTTACTTCAGTTTCCTTCTGTGTTTTTGCTGTTACAATCTGAAGTGTCCTCTTGAACTTGACGACTAAGTTCCTCAGATATAAGGCTAGGCCCTAATTTTACTTTTAGGAGAATTTAGACTCAACCCATAGATGTGAGTCAGGTGAATGGCTCTGAAATGCCTCTCATTCATTAGACTCCACAAGTTAATTCAAATTTCCCGCACCCCACAGCATATTAAAGCAAGGTGTTTTCTGATGTCACATTTTTCTTTCATGATTATGTACATGTAGTTCACATTATAAAATATTATACCTGAAGTTATCATGAAAATCAAACAACTGCAACATAATGAAAAGTTAGTTGGGAAAATGGACAGGGTTAGTGGGGAAAGTGAACAGCCCCTTTTGGGAGCCGGACGTTGGGTTCGTAATATCCGGGTGTTCGTAAAATCGAGGTTCGTAAGAGCGAGGGAGCACTGTATCTTTCCCTTCATTTCTCATTATGACCTTAACTCTGAAGACCTATATCGGCCCTGTGCTCATCTCTGTCAACCCCTTCAAGCAGATCCCTATCTACACTGAGAAACATGTGGACATGTACCAAGGTGCTGTAAGTATTTCATATTCTTTTGCTGTATGTACAGAAACATGGTTAGAGGTCATGGGTTACACTTACAGTACCCCTTGTAATATGGAATGGTACACTAGCTGTTGAAGCTGATTGAGTCATCCTAATCTATGTTTTTCATGTCCTTCAAGAGTGTTTATATCATTGATTACCGGTAAGCATCTTTCACAGTTAGGTCTACCTTATCAGTTTCTTATAGTACATTGGCTATTCAGTAGCAGCTTGAGTTTGCATCTGACGAGATAAAATCCTTGCCTTCATTGCAGTTATGCTTGAATTCTGCTGTCTTTTCTCCAGGCAAGCTATGAAAATCCGCCCCATGTTTATGCCCTGACAGATGAAATGTACAGGAACATGATGATTGACATGGAAAACCAGTGTATCATTATCAGGTTTGTGAATATTTAGTATTGAATCAGTACATGTAGACGTCATATGTCCCACAAAAAATAGATAAGCGAGTGATGCTCGCTTATCTCTTTTTGATTCCATGCAGTGCTGTGTCTTCTTAACCCTTTGAGGTCGAAATTGTGTGAAATGTACTTTCTCACTTTCCCTTACAGCGGTGAAAGTGGTGCTGGCAAAACTGTTGCTGCCAAGTTCATCATGGCCTACATTGCCAAAGTTTCTGGTGGTGGTGCCAGTGTACAGAAGGTTAAGGATGTCATCTTGGAATCCAATCCACTTCTTGAAGCGTTTGGAAATGCCAAGACTGTACGCAACAATAACTCCAGTAGATTTGTAAGTACATGTAGTATTCACAACTGAAGTCTCGATTTTAGTCCTCTGCTCTATTCACTTTCATTCAACTTTGCCATGTTGGAGCCTGAGGGTCCAGGTCGGTGAAGACCTTCACATACAGCTCATGAGCTGTTTACAATATGAAGTCTAAGACAGCAGGTTTGAATCCCATCAGTGGTGGCACTTTTTCCGTACTCTCCTTGGGTATTTGATCCAGTCTACACTTCGGCACTATGACAAAGTATATACATGTACATGTAATGGCATCAATGTCTGATTTCAGGGTAAATATGTAGAAATACAGTTCACAAGAGGTGGTGAGCCAGATGCTGGCAAGATTTCTAATTTCCTTCTGGAGAAGGTAGGTTTTATCCAAGGTGTTGTTGATGATAATGACTTTCCCTTTCATTGAGCTTACTTACAATCCTATGATGTAGAAGCATCAGTTTACTATGTCTCATCAGTGTTTGGCCAGTCTGGTATTTCTTTTCAACTCTTCATTGTTCTGCTTTCAGTCTAGAGTTGTCAGCCAGAATACCTCAGAAAGGAACTTCCATATATTCTACCAGCTGTGTGCTGGAGCCACGCCAGAGCACCAGAGTGGGTTAGGTCTAACGACGCCTGACTATTACTACTACCTCAATCAGAGTGGTACATATACAGTTGAGGGCACCAATGACAAGAAGGAGTTCAACGATACAAAGGTTAGTACCGGTACTTGATGATGAGTGTATAGTGTTGGACTAGATGTATTAAGTTCTTCATCAGTACATGTATTCATTGCCAATGTAATCTGTATTTACATGTACATGCGTTCAAAACCTGGTCACTATTTTCTCGTAACCATTGCACTTTTCCAGCACGCGATGGATGTCATTGGTATTGACGACATTTCCCAGGATTCTGTATTCAGCATCGTCGCTGGTATCCTCCATCTCGGAAACATCGCATTTGTTGAAGATGGCAACTATGCAGCTGTTCAGAATGATGAGTGTAAGTTTTAAGACCATTGCTTTTTTGTTGGCTTTTGGAGGCAGTGATTTGAATGTTTGCTTTCTGTTGAATAAAAAAGCATGAGGTTTTTGATGTGTGCTTAAAACTTGTCTTTGCAGTCCTTGATTTCCCAGCCTACCTGTTGGGGGTTAACAAGAAAATGCTGAGATCGAAAATAACTGGTCGTATCATGGACAGTAAGTGGGGAGGGAAGACAGAAAAAACAGAGATTAAGTTGAATCCTGAGCAGGCTGCTTACACCAGGGATGCTCTTGCCAAGGCTCTCTATTCAAGAGTATTCGACTACTTGGTTGCAGTAAGTATGAAATTTAGACCATTAAGATCGAGTAATTTCATCTTGGAGAAACTTTGAAGGAAATGTTGTATGATTATGTTGTGCCTGGTTCCTTTGCATTTATACCTGTATTCACTTGGAGATCATGTTGTTTCATCTCATTTTCCATCTACTTATAGTCTGTGAACAAAGCCATGTCTAAAGCGGCAGCGGGCGTCAACATCGGCATCCTTGATATCTACGGCTTTGAAATCTTTGCCAAGAATGGCTTTGAGCAGTTTTGTATCAACTATGTCAACGAGAAATTGCAGCAGATTTTTATTGAACTCACGCTCAAGGCCGAACAGGTGGGTTTTAAAACATTAGTTTTGTTTGGTTACATCTAGGGAATGACCTACTTATCTGTCAGTCTTGGATTTAGGTACGTAGGGTATACAGTTTTTTATTGGCAGGAAAGGCCAGCAGTTTGAGTCACATCTGACACCGGTTTTAGCCTTGTCCTAAAAAACTTATTTGAAGTTTGTATGCTAATCATTTCTGTTTGAATGTTTTTGTGCCAAATTGGTCTAAAAATGCCAGCTACTGTGTCCATGAAAGAGTTTATCTATTGATTCCAGGAAGAGTATGTTCAGGAAGGCATCAAGTGGTCAAGTATAGACTACTTCAACAATAAGATTGTCTGCGATCTCATTGAGAGTAAGAGTCCTCCTGGAATCTTCTCCAATCTTGATGACGTCTGTGCGACCATGCACGCCGTGACGGAAGGTGCTGATGACACACTTCTGCAGGCAAGTTTCTGGAGCTTTGTGTTAGAAAATGATTCTAGGGACATAATTATTAAGACCGCCCCCATCAATGGGGCGGTCTTCCTTGTTTTTACTGAATTTCTCTCTCTCTCTCTCTGGATCTCTCCATCCAATCTGCGGTTTCAGCAAGATAACTAACGAAAAACGCCATGTATCGCGGTAAAATTTTCAGAAATGGTAGATGAGCATATTACACAGAATCCTATTGATTCTTGGGTTCATCCGTGCACAAATAGTGCGAAATTTGGGTGAAATTTGTCATTTTTTAAACTGTTGACTGAAATGCCATCTTCAGGCAATTCATAGTACTATTACTATCACTTACATACAGCATACAGCCAACATTACACATGTGCATAGTTTGTTCATGTATGCTGAAGATGGCGTTGTGATCACCCTGGACTGGTTCCTACATGTATCTTGATTGATTATTCAATGCCAATGGATGTGGGGAAGAGTCAATCCCTTTCTGGTCCGCCACATACCTGTTATTGGACCCTGTTGGCAGTACATAGCACATAGCTCAGTTTATCACTGAATAGTAGTGACCTTCAGCTTCTCCTTCTGAAGTTAGTAGGGAGAAGTCAAGTCTCCCTCTTTGGAAAAAAGTCTTCCTGCTTTAGGAATGGGAGACTTTTATTCTCCCTATTTCAAAAACCTGGCACCAACCCTGGCCGTTCGATAATTCTCGATCAATCAACTGTGTCTTAGCTCCCAATTTCCAAGGGCGGTCTTTCAAATTGACTGGTAAGTCAATTTCTAGTTGATATCCATATTTTGAGTCAGATTTAACAGAGGATAGGCAAATGATTGCAATGAAAACATGATTTACCGTAGGCCTGATTGCTCTCTGACCAGCCCTCTCCAGTCATGCAGTAACAGAAAAAATATGGCATGTTTTTACTTTTCAGAAACTTTCCGCTCAAGTGGGTTCTCATCAACATTATCAGGGGACCAGCATTGGCTTCGTTGTTCATCACTACGCAGGAAAAGTGACCTATACTGCCGAAGGATTCTGTGAGAGGAATCGTGACGTCTTGTTCAGTGATCTCATACAGCTGATGCAAACTAGTGAAAAGTAGGTAGTACAGTATGTGACTGCGGTATATGCCATAATATCAACCGAATATCATCAAATCTTCTTCATTGAGTGTTCAGGTAACTGGACATGAAGGTAAGCCGACACCATTTCTCATCTTATTACTGTTTTTTTCCTTTTTAGTGATTTTATCAGGAGCCTTTTTCCAGAAGATGTTAGTCAGACAACAAGGGGCAGGCCCACTACTGCTGGCAGTAAAATTAGGGTAAGTTGATAGAATAGTTTGGCTGCTGTTAATATTTGGTCTCTGAAGTACGCTCAGTCAAGTTTTTGAGAGAAAAGGTGGAAAATTTGACATGCAAATCAGTAGTGTTATCTGTTGTACTTGTGTTATGTTGCCCACTCTCAAGCAGATGGGAACGTGTTGGAATCTAATGCTGTGTATTAGATGAAGGTAACAAAAAATGATTTGATAACGTTCGTTTCGTTATCTTAAAGTGTATTTTATGATGAGAAGGATCATCATTTTAGCACATTTTTGATTCAGAACCAAGCAAACAAGCTTGTAGATACACTGATGAAAAGCACACCCCATTATATCCGGTGCATCAAACCAAATGAGACAAAGCGAGCCCATGACTGGGAAGAGAACCGTGTCAAACATCAGGTGGAGTACCTCGGCTTAAAGGAAAATATCAGGGTACGGAGAGCAGGATTTGCATACAGGAGACCCTTTGAGAAGTTTTTACGCAGGTTTGTACCAGTTGTTTCTTGACAAAATCATTGAAATATTGCGTACTCTGTAGCGTGCCATAGAATATTGTAATGTATCTGCCAGCTGTTGACTATTTAGTCTTGTGCTCGGGAAGTTCACCAGGTTGTCTTACAAAAGGTAACTTTATCTGTCTAATTTGTACTTAGGTACGCGATTCTGACCAAGGAGACATGGCCCCAATGGCGTGGTGATGTCCGGCAGGGTGTCACACACCTCATGAATTCGGTCAACATGGATCGCGATCAGTATCAACTTGGAAAGACAAAGGTCTTCATAAAGAATCCCGAGTCGGTAAGAGCAAAATCTTAGGGAATGTATCAAGTCAAGTGAGTTGTAGGAATCCACAGTAAGGCAGTTGCTACTTCCGAATTTTGAAGTTTGTAGTTGTTGGCAATTTAGAGCTTTATCCATTATTTGAGAAACATCTAATGAAGTTGGCTAATCTTATTTCATGATATCCTTTCAGTTGTTCTTGTTGGAGGAGATTCGAGAGAGAAAGTTTGACTATTATGCAAGGATCATACAGAAAGGTTTCAGGAAGTACAATGCACAGAGGTACTACTTCAAACTCAGACAGCAAGGTAAATTCCTTTCATAATCTTCTCGTATTGTTATGCTGTAGGTATTCTGGCGTGAAGTGGGGAGGTGGGGTTTCGGGTAGGGTTGGGTTTTGTTATCAGGAGGTTGCGAGACCTTGGTTATCTTTGTGGTTGTTCATTTTTCAGCTTGTGACATTCTGTACAACAAGAAGGAACGACGACGGTACAGCCTCAATCGTAACTTCGTTGGTGACTACATCGGAATGGATGACAATCCTGAGCTAAGGATACTTTGTGGAAAGAGGGAGAAGATTGAGTTTGCCGATACAGTTATGAAGTATGACCGAAGGTTCAAGGTATGTGGGCTTGGTCTGTGGAAGATGAATTTGTATGATGATTGTTAGTATACCACTTTTCAGAGGGTTTTACTCAATATCTGATGACTTTTATTCCAGCCTGCCAAGCGAGACTTGATGCTGACCAACAAATTCATCTACCTTGTTGGCAGAGAAGTGGTAAGAAAATAACTGGATTTTCCCATAATCTATAGTATGAACTTATTCCTGCTCACTAGTGGATGGAATGTTTTTGAATAACACTCGAGGAAAATGTGTTGGTCGTGAATTCATTCACTTCTCACAGCTCTAAAGATTCGTGTTGTAACTGATGCATGTTGGTTCACATTCTTAGGTCAAGAAGGGTCCGGAAAAAGGCCAGGTCAAGGAGGTAGTGAAGAGGAAGATAGATCTTGAACAAATATCACGTGTTGCTCTAAGGTGAGTTATGTAATGAATTGGATGTAACACATCAAACTATACTAGAACGTCTTCAGTTTCGATTAAGTTTGGCAGTGATTTTCACCCCCCAAAGTTGATGACGATAGGCTATATTCAAGGTTCATATTTTTTTCAGCACTCTCCAAGATGACTTCCTTGTGATATTTGTGCAGAATGATTACGCCAGTCTTCTGCAGTCGACCTTCAAGACCGAGTTCCTCACAACTCTCTCCAAGAGGTACAAGGAGAAGGTCTCCAAGGACTTGCCACTTAATTTCACTGACCAGTAAGTTCATTGTTTGAGTATGGTCTTAATTTCCAATAATTCTGTCGAATTTGGATTTCAAGCCCATTGAATTGGACAATATTACATGACATTTATAGCAGAGCATATAGAATCTTTATTTGAAAGTGTCGGCTAATTTTGTAACTAACCCTCTCATACCTTAAGGCTTACCCTTTCAGAATTGAATTCCCGGTAAAGAAGGAAGGCTGGGGAGGAGGTGGTAATCGGATGGTCAAATTTTCCAAATTGTTCAGTGAAGAACGACAAGCTGTGCTCAAGACTTCTGGCAAAACACTTAATGTCACTATCGGCAGTGGTCTTCCAAAGGATTCAAAACCAGGATTGAAGGAGACGCCGCGAGCTGCACCATCAAGGTCTGTAGGGAACGGAAGTGCCCGCCATCCATCTAGGAAAGCTCCAAGTCGGCCAGCACCGAATCTAGCACCAGGTATGCATCGTTGATAAGCCTATTCTGATCAGATTTTGTGGCGGGTTATCATTATGAGATATTTGGTAATCCTCTTATCTTTCAGTTGGTGGAGTAGTGTCATCGCAGAAGCGGGGAATGCAGCGTGGCCGTAGCATGGATAAAACTCCATCCCTGCCCCGGGGTGGTGCTCAGGACTTAGCTAAGGCAATTGGCAACTTCAATAATAACACAGATTTTATGAGGACACCAGATGCTGGTGTTGCGGGGTAAGTTTCATTCACTTTATTCATTTAGCCAATTATCGTTGCAGTGCATAGTTGATTATCTGTAGTCTACACATACATGTAGTTCAGGTGTCAGGGAAGGAAGTGTTTGTGTTTGATTAGGATATCAAGCATGAAATACATGTAGGAATCTTCTGTCAATTTATTTCAGTACACTTAGGGATGAAATCCGTAGATCAAGAACCCTTAGTCGCCCTAAAAGGTTAACCATAACTTATCACTCCATCTTTCATACACCTTGATTTTGACCCATTCGCTTTCCTTTCATCATGTAATATCTATTTATATTTGTGTGCATGTGACGAGGAATACTGCAGTTGAGACTGCTTGCTTTTATCTACCTACATTGTCAACAACTGTGCAGTTATTATTGGAAGACCTTAACAATTTCCCTGCTTTTTCGACCTTTTTCTATTGACCATTGAAATGCAATATAAATAAACGCTTATCCTTATGTCTTAACCTCAATGGTACTTGAAGTTTGTTCATAGACACCGTTCATTCAGAGGGAAATGACTTTGATGCTTTGCCTGCTGACATATAACACTGATTTGCATTGTAACCATTCATTCGACTTTGTTAAAGTCAGCAGAGTGTCATAAGTCTTAGTCAAAGCCAGCAGTGAATCAGAAATATTACTCAGTCAAGTTTAGGTATGTATCTAACACACTCAGGATTTTCTTTGGATTGCAGTCAAGAGAGGAAAAGGGAAAGTCTGAAGCGGCCAAACAAACCCCCAGCAAAACCCAAGCCAATGAGGAAGCCTTCTCCAACTCTACCACAGGGAAAAGCTCTCTGGGCCTATGACGCACAGGATACAGATGAACTTAGTTTCAACGAGGGGCAACTGATCAGCATTATAAAAGAAGGTACATTTTATTGTTGGAGTTTGAACCGAAGTGACTTAGGCCTTGATATTTCAAGATGCCTAAGGGCTGGTTCATACTCCGTCTGGATTTTGCGCCGACTATGATCAATTTCAATATGTGTGCACATTCACGCCTTGAAAAACTGTGATCAGTTTCATGCGCTTGACATTTCGCGAGCAAGTGTGAATTGGCCTTGAGTGTTGTGCTTGCACATAAAAATCATATGAGCCACTCAACACTTACGGTACGTATTAATCCTAGCCCATCGTGATTTGGTTTTGCCCTTATGAAGGTGTCAATACAAACCCATTTGCTAAGGTTCAGTTGATTGACTGCCAGTGCATTCATACAAAGAACCATTTTATTGCTTCAGTTCATAATGGTGTCTCACCTTATTTGTCAAATGTTTTTGATTCAGATCCCTCTGGTTGGTGGAAGGGGAAGGTAGGGGCCAAGGAAGGACTATTTCCATCCAACTACATCGAAAAGGTCTAAGATATCATTATCATGGGAATGGACCTGGCCATTTTGATTCATTAGTTGAGGATCGACAGAGAAAGAACAAAGCTCTGAATCATTACAAGAGGACAAAGAGATTTATGCATATAATGCATCGCATTAGCAGTTTTTTCCAAACACTTTCTTCTATCCATTTCAAAATATATGTGAGGAGGCCTCTCTGACAAGTTATTCCTCTCCCAGGAAGACTGTTCAAATGGGACATGTTGCAATTGAGTTCTTAGGTTTAATGAAAATTATCCCAGTCAGGTTCATGGTGTTTAGTGTGTGCTCAAATGGCAACTGCATTAACCCGTTAACTGCGTAGGACATCATACTATGTCATGAAAAAATGCGTGGAATCCCCGAAAACACCCGAGTATTGTCGCTTGTCTATTGTCGCCTTGCAAGGAAATGGCACTTCACAGTGCGTTAGACGTTATAGTACGTCTTGAACCTTGCGTGTCAAATACCTTTTCTTGGCAAATTTTCTGAATCATTACAAGAGGACAAAGAGATTTATGCATATAATGCATCGCATTAGCAGTTTTTTCCAAACACTTTCTTCTATCCATTTCAAAATATGTGAGGAGGCCTCTCAGACAAGTTATTCCTCTCCCAGGAAGACTGTTCAAATGGGACATGTTGCAATTGAGTTCTTAGGTTTAATGAAAATTATCCCAGTCAGGTTCATGGTGTTTAGTGTGTGCTCAAATGGCAACTGCATTAACCCGTTAACTGCGAAGGACATCATACTATGTCATGAAAAAATGCGTGGAATCCCCGAAAACACCCGAGTATTGTCGCTTGTCTAGGGCGTAATAGTACGCCTTGCAAGGAAATGGCACTTCACAGTGCGTTAGACGTTATAGTACGTCTTGAACCTTGCGTGTCAAATACCTTTTCTTGGCAAATTTTCTTTTAGGAAAGAAAAATTAGAACTAAAAAAATACACAGTTAACGGGTTAATGACTTTTGGAGGTGCTGCTGTGTCATAGGGAATCTAGAAATTCAGTTGTCTCATCTCCTTACAAATAGTCCACAACCAGTATGGGTCCACCAAAACTCAATCGCTTGCCTGACATATTTTTGGTCCTATTTCAGCTTGTTCTGGGAAGAATGTTTTTATGAGCAAAAATTCTTTCTACCTCTCCTTGTGATAGCTACATTCCATTCTCCAGCTGCTCTCATCACAAAAAAAATGGAATTCTAATATCCATTCCTGGTGTCATTTTATCGTATCATACATTATAAATTTCATCTCTTTTTTATTTCAAAATTGGATCTGTGTAAATACTTTGACCCTCTTATAGTACCATTGTCTTTTCATGGTTTCAAGTTCCTTGAAATACTTTGCCATTCCAAGTAATACTGCTGTGCAAATTTCACAAATTTTTAGCTCACCAGGGTGAGCTTTTACGATGGTGCAGCGTCCGTCGTCGCCGTCCGTTAGCAGGGCATGTTTCGTAACCACTGGGGCTATTGATCTGAAACTTGGTACATATATACCCCTGGGTCAGATGATGTACTTTTCATTCAAGGTCACAGATGTCAGTTCAAAATTTTGCCATTTTGGTGGCACGTTTCGTGGCTATTTGACCTATCTTTTAACTTGGTGTGATCATCTATCTAGGTACCCTCTATGTGTACAGCATATTTTTGCCCAATTGAAATGCAAATAATGGTTACCAGGCAGCCATCTTGGAAAATGGACTTTGGCACTTATGTCATAAATTCTCAAGCCACAATGTTTTGACCTTGAAATTTTGACCATACCGGGTAATCGTATTACCCTGGAACACAAGGCTTGCCCTGGAACATTTCCATTTACATGTAACATTTGTCATTTGTTCTTTGGTATATTCACCCAGGTGCGCACATGGTCCATGGACCATTTCATTTATGGTGCCAGTAAAATTTTGTGAAGATTCCTGCCTTCCATGAGTGTCCATTCTGACGAAACGTTATTTTCACTACTCCTGATTTAATACATGTACATGCAGGCTTACTCCATGGTCTCCATGCCTTGATTTGCACAATCATGACATTTGAAGAAATTACGTTAAGAAGAAATCTGAATAAATTACGTGTAATGATCATAATGCTCAGATCATACATGTATATCTGGCCTCAGCATGAGTTTATGATGAAATGATGATATTTGTGCTTCATTAATTTATATCAATACACTAGTTGTACAGTATTGTAGGTACATGTAGGCCTACCGGTATATGCTTTTAGTGTAAATTATTTTGTGAAAATTCACAAAAGATGTGCTCCATACACCAAGTATGTCCTCTTATAATCTCAATGAATGTGCCTTGTCAAGTTTGAAATAGGGGCAGTAGTCCTGTTCTAAAAATTGGATGATAAGTGATTTTCCAGTTAGTGGATGAACAGGGCTGAACATCAATTTTCATGCCATTGAGTTTTGAAATTTTGACACGATATATTTAAGATATTTACTTACAGATGTTTTTTCTGGTTACATGCACTCACGTAGATGTTGCAGTGAAGTGAATTTTGATTTGTTCTGTCTTTGAGACACGTCTGTATGCAGGCGTTAGAATTCCTGTGCAGTATGCTAACTCTGATCTGTTCATGGCACTGTCAGTGACAATGGTGAGTTGACATTAAGAACTCAAGGATGGGTATACATGTAATGTGCTTACATGTAGTGAGTGATAAGGTGGCGTAGGTCCTCGGTTTCATTCCAGTTGGGGAGATTTCTTTTTGCTTGTAGGAATATCGCGAGTAGAGGTCTCTTGTGATTTTGAGATCGCTGTGTGTGTACATGTATCTAGTGTGGGCTGTGGGAGATAATCAGATAATGAGGCTGCTTTGCCTTTTATTATTTATTCTTGTAGTACAGCAGAGCCAATCATTCGTCCTAGTTGTCCATTCCAATCATATTTCATGCGAGTTCACGTCTTTTTACTTGGTTTTGTGTTCAGTGGAAGCATGTGTTTGTAATTGGTAAAAAGGAATATCTCTGTCCAGTCGGAGAGGTTGTCTTATCATTTCAACCTGTGGATGGCAGTCAGTTGTCAGTCCATTTCATGCTTCTTTCATACAGCGCATTGTTGAAGTGGGGGATTCTATGCATCACAGCTTTTGATGTGCCAAATTTGAATACTGTGAACTGTTTTGCAATTTTCTGCTTGAGCTATTTGTCATTTGTATATTTTATGTTGTCATAGTCGGCATATTGACACTCTAAAGCGGGTGATCCACTGTCGCGATGTTGGCTTGAGACGGGGTTGCGTTCCCTTGCGGTTACCTTATAAGGACTTCCGATTGCCATATAAGGCGATCGCAAGGGACCGCAACCCCGTCTCAAGCCCAAATCGCGACAGTGGATCACCCGCTTAAGCTGGTGAAAGTGGGTTCAGGCCTCAGATAGGACTTTAGTGGGGTAGGGTGTGTTATTGGTGGACAAACTGATGGGGCAGAGTGTCAGGGACCATACAGTTTAACTGAATGATAGATCACATCATGCATTATGAAACTAAAAGGCCTTTATCTGGCCTTCTGTCGAAAGTAATCAAGAAATTTGCTCACTTATGATTCTGGGAATGAATATACATTATTGTCAGAAACACATTATGAATACATTTCATTGCAGACTTTCCGAAATGAAAGTTGACCAATATCTCGGCACCGTTTTTGCACAGAATGCTTGATCTATTTCACAAATTAGTTGATCACAAAGACTCCATTTACTTATTATGATTCAAATATTTTTACACTTAATGATATTTTGTATGTCTTTTCATTCCAAAAGTGATACAAATGTTAGATATGCTTCTTGTATATTTACCGGGAAGGTTGCATAAAATTAAAGCAGTTAAATACCGTACATATGTCTTTCGTCTTATCCGTGCAAACTTGCGATATCACCCTCTCCTCGCCTGGTGTGCTGCCTGCTTATGTAGCTTAGTGCATGTCTTGCACTCCAGCTGTCAGTAACTTTGACACTATGCAGTATTAAGCGTACATTGTACTGTGTGCTGATGCTGGAAGAACTGCAAACATGAAGCACTGTCTCAATAGGAGCTGTCAGCGAGTTGACCACTAGGTGTCACTAGGGCCCAATTCAATGCATCTAGCGGACCCAGTCATTATCGATCGAGCAGCGATCATAATAGATTTCCTGTACATTTGGTCCGCTAAGACTGTGCTGCCATCTGTTAGAAATATGCGCGGCTGACTGCTCCTATTCAATATGAGAATGACCCAACAGAAATAACTAGCTAACACACAACATCATTTAATCCCAAATCTTATCATACAAAGAGCTATTATCCCATGGGCGATGGATATCTATACAAAATTCTTGTTTCATCACCCCACATAATTTATTGTCTAGTTTGTTTTATGAGATCATGACCTCAACATCTAGACCAGAAAGGCAGGTTCCACATGTTTTTGAATCCCCTATTTCCCAACGTTCCACTTCTTCATACTATACAGCACATAGCATACCACCAACAAATTGTATTTACAGTCACAAGTCCATATCCTGAGTTACTTGGTCCCTATTCGTGTCCTCTTATTCCATGCATAATTTGCTCCATATGACTTAGGTTTGAATTTCTGCATATGTTTGTTTTCTATACTGTACGTCCATCCTGAAATAAGGAACACATAATTTGAAACAAGTAATAGGGAGAGAAGCCATGAATAATCACAATGGAAAGATGTTGCAAGACAGTGTCTGAGAGAGAAGTCAATCATTTATGAGTACTTGCCATTTTTCTCACAGAATGCAACTGCATCTTCTTGTGTTCGGAATTCACAATGCATGTTAGACATTGGATCGCCACTGAAATGATAAAAAAGAGCACTTTGCACACACGACATTTATAGCAGTCAGAATGATGCATTGGAAACACTTGCAACAACCTCGGAGGTTATGGTTTTGAAACCTCAGCTCAGCAAATTACTTACGTTGAAGTCCATCCCATAAGCTGATTTTCCCAACGCTCTCTGGTGTCCAATGCGACCCTCCATTTACGAGTTCCAAATGTCCCAGACTGCATGGCATTTCTGGCTGGAACAAATATTCTAGCTCGTCTTGTTTTTACATGTTCTTCAGGAATTCCATTTATAGCAGACAATTCAACCTAGATAGAAGAAAGGAGGAGGGATGACATCATATAGTTCTGTGAACTGGTCTTCTATCTCACTGGTTCACACTATAAAACTGAGATGGGCTACTGATTTACAAGTACAAAAGACAAATGTTTGTCAAGTTTGCTTTAAACTTTATTCTTTAAATTATTCTCATCCAAAAAATCAATTCACAATGACTTTGTCAATAGAATTAGAAACCTAGTATTTGATATCATGACATAGCCTACCTTTTCGTCAACTTCAATAAGCTGTTTCTTTTCTTCTTTCTCTATATTGATACCAGCAGTCAGAGTGTGGTCCTCCACCCGCAGAACAGAGCTTGTTGAAATCTGCCTGTAATTCACATTGCAATTGCATTTTGAAATTACCGGTACTTGAATTATATTTTGATTTGAAAGGCCTAGGCGACATCATTGATTGACCTGTTGACATTGACAATGTTTTGTCACTCTCACTCTGACTGAGCTGCTCATTGAGCATGCTGAGTTCTGACAATGTCACTGACTGAAGAAAAAAGCTTGGTCTAGGCCTAGGCCTACACTCCGAATAAGTTTAGGCCTATTTATTAATGTCATAGGCCTACCGGTCCTTGGCCCTAGGCTAGGCCTATATAAACAAAAGACAAATTACAAATTAGTTTATTGTCACCTTTATTGATTACATCGGTTGAACTATGCCTATGGTGAGATAGATAAAAAGAAAAGATGGAAAAAACATCCGGATCCAGGACCAGGGATCTGTCATCTGACAAGACCACTGTCTGTTGGGTATGTACACACTACACTACCTATATAGAATGTTGTGCAACACCAAAAAAACCCGATCAAAATTCATCAAATTTTCACCAAACTACACCAGTTGTTACTAAGTAGTGGCACTTTTCCAATAACTAAGATGTCCATAAATAGTTTCCAGCCAAGATTTCTGCACCTCACCCTCCAAAAGATGACTTTGTGAGGACTNTGGTGGAGGTACCTATTTTCGAGGGGTCCCTAATTTCGCGAATTCGTGTTTTTTACCGTTTTCTCACGCGTTGATGGCTGTCAGTGACGTAATTCGCCACAGATTTTTCACTTTGGTCCAAAACAAGCAGAATGCGCCGAAACAAACAGGTGAGTGAATGCAGTGAGTGCAAACAGGCATGGCAGGTGAGTGCAGCTTTTATTCGATGACGTCAGTGGACTGCGCCGCCATAGTCAGCCCAGTAACACACTGCGCATGCGCAGATCGATATTCTTCAGTGGCCCATAAACGGGTGACACAGTTTAAGTTAAGAAACTATGTCATTGACCCTTTCGAACTTTTTCAATTATCATTTTCCATTCAATATGTCTCCTCTTATACTTTGATTTTTTTCTTTTTTCTGCCTTGTTTTTCTGCTCAATAAAATATGAACAGGCTAAGTGCTTTTTTGAAGTATATGGTTGTGTCTCAAATTAATTATGGCAAGACGGATAAGATTCGATACTTTTAGTTCAGTCTTTCCTTTTTTTCAGAAAAAATCCACAGAAGAAGTCAATGGGGCAATGGATACAGGCAACATTACCATACCGTCCGGTATGCAATGAATGGTTTTGAAAAAGTCTAGTGCAAGTTGAATGTCATGAATTTGATGCATACAAAATAATGACAATTCATCATTAAAAGAATAAAATTTTCGTCAGACACTCTCTATTTGTTCTAGTTATTATAATGGGAGACAATTCCCGCCAAGGGGCCTTCCAAGTAGGCACCGTACGCATGCGTATTCCGGATTCGCGAAAATAGGTACCTCCGCCTGGATTCTGACCCAATTTGCCGTCTCCCATTCGGCGCTGCATTTGGATGCTGCCGAAAGTAAATATTGCGATAAAATCCAAACTGAATCATAGAAGAGCACCACTTTTTTCATTTTACACGACTTTTAATTGTGTCCTTGCGGTATTCGTAAAGCAGTCGCGGCGATCGCGGTAAGACCCGCGAAAACTGGTACCGTCATCATACATACCCAACAGACAGTGACAAGACATCGGCCTAATGAAATTAATCGATTAGTTTTAATCGATGGCTCCAGCATGTCCAGTTCAAAAGTAAAGTGGGGGCCTAAATAACACTATTTTACTGCATTTCATGATGAAGCTAAGTTTATGTATAGGCCCATACATATTCAGCACAGAATGCACTGTGCACGCACCGTACATTTTCCTGCCTGATGAACTCTTGCATGGCCATGTTGTTAGCGGACTTTCTCAATGGACGCAACAGGAAATGTCACTGAAGTTATGCATTCATTTCTTTCCTATTAAGTTTGCAACATAATCTGATCATGATGGTAGCTGATCTCTAAATGATCATACCTTGCGGCGTTATTACGGAAGACTTCCCTGCAACCTTGTCTGACCGCGACAGCCAGCAGAAGGGACGCCATTTTTACTTTCTCCCTCATCGTGCTGACAGTGACACCTGGTGAGTACATGATTGTTGTCATTTTTTTCAATTTTTCATCCTTATCAGCCAAGAAAAAATAATTTTATTGACTAAAAAATATCTTTCCACCATATATTTTTGCCAGAGAGATAAAATTTTGATGTAATTCAGTTGTAATTCAGTGCTCGCCGTAATAACTTTCTATAGATTTTCCCTCGTTGACAGTGTGATGGCCAAAATTGGATGATTTGGCATGTTTGGGAAGCCAGCTGTTGTGCTCTAAATTTCTCCGTAGGCCTATTTCAAACCCCTTGCTGTACCTTTTCAAAATGAATGTTGTCCTCGCGGTAAAGCAGTACGTGACAAAGATGATAGAAGACAGTGGACCGGGTATGAAGGTCTTGCTGATGGACAAAGACACAGTAAGTTGCTCGACACTGACAAAACCGAACTCACTAACCAACAGGTAAAAAAGGCCAAAAGTAGGCTACGCCTAGCCTGGCAAGCGACGTCACACACGTCACGCCTGGCCTGTTGACTCGGAAATGTCGATTAGGCTAGCTGCACCCTAGTTTTTAGAGATCACTCATTGGAGAAAGGCCTAAGCGCCGCTGTCAGACAGCAATAGACCCCTTGCTAAAGTCGGCCATTTTGTCTCAGAGGGTATAATAACAAGGCCGGGGCTATTCGTACCGTGACGGTGCAAATAACGCCAAACCAGATCTTATTCGTACCGTGACGGTGTGAATAGTGCGCCGTCGGTTCTTATTCGTACCGTGACGGTGTGAATAGCGCAGGAATAGCTCTTATTTACACCGTCACGGTGGGAATAGTGTCGTGGAGAATGATTATTCGTACCGTGACGGATGTATAATTTCTGCACCGTAACTCGGACAGTGCGACTGCTGCCCACAGTCGCACTGTCCGAGTTACGGTGCAGAAATTATACATCCGTCACGGTACGAATAATCATTCTCCACGACACTATTCCCACCGTGACGGTGTAAATAAGAGCTATTCCTGCGCTATTCACACCGTCACGGTACGAATAAGAACCGACGGCGCACTATTCACACCGTCACGGTACGAATAAGATCTGGTTTGGCGTTATTTGCACCGTCACGGTACGAATAGCCCCGGCCAT
>NMRB01000001.1:1210040-1263694 GCA_002633025.1 Notospermus geniculatus | reverse complement strand
CAGTCATGGATAACTAGGGTGGAAACTTCTGTTACCTTGGAATATTATCGTAATTTCAAGGATATGTATATCTTTGAACCAGAACGGTATATAGACATTTTAGGAATAGCGAAATTTAGGCACAGTCTCTCAGCGTTCCGGTGTGGCATGGATAGCAGAGGTCGAAGGGAGGAAACAATCTGCACCTTTTGTCAGAGTGGGGAAATTGATGATGAGATCCACTTTTTGTGCTCATGTTCATTCCATGAAAATCTACGAAAGGATTTGATCCCATTTAACGCACCAGCAGATGTTTCCTTCCTTCGACTGATGCGGTCATCATCTGCGAATATTATCAGGTGTATAGCTAGGTTCATTTACAAGGCAAACCAAGCACGTCGTTATTATGTACGCCAGTGAGGCTTGGATATCTCCCATAAAAATGTTATTATGCAGTACGGGCGACACCGCAAATAAAAAATGTGATGTATTGTAAAGGGCCGGAGGCCTTTATCAGAAATAAATAAATTAAATTAAATTAAATTAAAAATTAAATGTATTTTAAAATATTCCAGTTAATTCTAGGATTTCAGAAGGGCATGGTGCAAACTTTGTGAAAAGGGCACTTCAACCTAGAAAAGGTTACACCGGTACTTTTCATTTCTACCTCCATGTTTCTACTAGGCTAATGGAATTTGAGAAGCTTATCAGTTAAAAAGGTCTCTATAATTCCAGTCAACAGCCAATTTAAGCCAGGTTCTAAAGTGGTTAAGCCAGTTTCTAAAGGGACCATGACAGAGGGTCGGGGGGGGGGGGTAGGCCCTACTAAAAACATCAAAACCTGACCACTGAATCATGAACTCGCTGGAGAGACGGATGGTTGTGTTGTGTTGAACACCCTGACCCACCAGACAGATGGGATGGACTGGCAAGCAGAGAAGTCTAAGACCGGCGGACCTCCACCGCCCTATAGGGCCTACTCCTGACAACATGTCCAAGGCCTGCCATGGATGACTGGACATGCCGGAGGCAGACAGGTCCAGACATTTAGCTGTTGAGGTGAATGGTCTTGGGTAGGCCTACCGGCGTAGGCCTACACGGTAGGCCTAGGCCATTCTGCTACATTTACCTTCCACTTTTTTTGCTTGGTCATCATCACCATCGAGGCCATGGCCTATCTCTGTCATGTCTGTGACAATCACATCCCCATCATCAAATACAAAATCCTCGGCGTCGCCCTCGGCCACACCGCCGAGGTCCACTTGCAAATCTGGCTCAACTTTGTTGCTCGACATTTCTCTCGTGCAACACTTTTTGTGGCAAATAATAGCCACTTGGTTGGGCGGTAACTACTCAGTTTCAAGTAGTCAGTCTAATCTCCCCCATAACATTCCGACAGTGATGATTTATCAAGATCTAATCGAAAAATTGAGCAGAAATCGGGGCGACCGACCGGCGCTGATCAGCGCATCCATCGCCATGTCTTCCGGCAACAATAACACGTGCCTCTGTTGTTGGTTTTATATTTAGCGCTCAAACATGACGTCATCCTACCAGACGAGGAACGCGGTGATTGGTTGAAGTCTCTGATTGCTCTTTTGTTGAATGGGAACGACCAATCCAAGCGAGTATCGCTGGCGAAGCCACGGCATGTGCTGATGTGCATCATTTGCGCGAAGATGGCCGCCTCGAGTGGAGGTGTCGATTCTGTGTTGTCGATTTCCACCTGTAGCGGTTCAAAGTCCCATAAACTAACATCCCGAGGGTACTGCGGTAGAAATACTCTTCCCACACTCTACGTAGAACTGAAGCCTCGTCTTTCTGTCGTCCAGTTCGTGTTGTATGGCTGTTTTAAAAGGTAAAGGAGCCCGCATCCATCCCAGGCCCATCAGTGACACAGGCGTTCGTAGCGCCATCTGTGAGGTCAGTGTAGTAGGAGTATATTTAATACAGACAAGGCATTCAAAGACAGATGGGGAGGTGGAGGGAGGGGGGTGCAGCTACGGTAGTTATGGTAACCATATCGACCAGGCATAGCTTCTTTTACGATATGACATTGACGGCTATTGTTCACTGGTTGTGTGACTGTAGGCCTCTGAGGCCTGTGCTGTTTGCTGTGTCAGGGGGATCTGATGATGTTGCCTTTGTTTGGACAGGTAGGACTAGCCCTAGGCTTTGGGTTTTTCACACCTTCTTGGCCTAGGCCCTAATGTTAGTAGGCCTAGGTCATCAACTCATAGGCCTAGGCCTAACGTTACAATCATGATCAGTCAAAGACTTTGATGGGCCCAATCCAGGCCTAGGGCCTACGCCCCCCCCCCATAGTGGTACCGGTATTTTGATGGCAATGCAGTTCAAATGCCTAGGCCTAGGCCTACACTTGAACATGCAGGTCATCTGTTCTTCTGGGACATTAACTCTAACCAAGTTTCGGTCCGATTCGATTCTTAGCTTGCCTCCAGGTGGCCAAAAACAAGTCCTGCAACTTGGGAATGACTTGCCCCAGATGTTCGCTCATCCTCTCTCTGTCATTACACTATGTCAGCGAGTGAGCACATGGTCCATGGACCATTTCATTTTATTTATTCATTAGCCTAGCTATTCATTATTTCTTTCATGGAAAAGGTGCTGGGGACTTAATAGACTGGTAGCTTTCTCCGTTTTCTCAAGGATCACAACTCAGATTCCTCAATTGATGAAAACGAACATCCCATTTGGTAGTTTCTTTCTGACTCTCTACATAATTTCGCCAAGTAACTTCCCGAACCTAACAATTTTCTTATTTCATTTTCAGACTAGCATTGTTAGTATGGTCTATGCACAGTCAGAAATCCTCCAGAAGGAAGTTTACCTGTTCGAAAGGATTGATGCTGGTGGCATAGGGAGACTATGAAACACCTCAAGTGTATAGCCTTTGTTCGGCCAACAAAGGAGAATGTAGAACTCCTTGCCAATGAACTCAGATCACCAAAATATGGCTTGTATTATATATGTAAGTCTAGATTAATTCTATTTTTAATGGTGAATAACTACCACACTGCCTCTTCGCCTCTGCAATACTTGGGGATGGATTGGAATTGAATGGTTGTGTTTGAGAAATGATACAAAAAACACCGTAACAGCAGATGCAACTTCCATGTTCCTTGATTATGTTGCAGACTTCAGCAATGTGATAAGCAAACAAGAAGTGAAGATCCTTGCTGAGGCAGATGATCAAGAGGTGGTGCGAGAGGTGCAGGTCAGTGTAATTTATAATTCTTTATTCTATTGGAGGTTTTCCTTCACGTTGTGTTGACAGCTGATCTCATTGTGTTGGAGTGGCAATATATGACATGGATTCAAAATTACCCCCAAAAGTTCAGCCTCTCAAATTGACAAGTCTTTTTACTTGTGACAGGTGTAGACTATTCTTTTTCATCAGCTGCAGGTTTTGAGCCTTGATGGCTCTTATTTATTCTTATGTAAATTGAAAAAGACATTCATCATGTCTCACTCAATATATCTTATTTTCCACTTTGTTTTAGGAGTTCTATGGTGATTATATTGCTGTTAGTCCTCATCTATTTTCCTTCAACATAATTGGTTGTTCTCGGGTAAGTAAATAGGTCATATGAATAAAGACTAGTAAATGCTTTTACTTGAATTTTGCAATACAAATGCACAAGGCAGTGCCGTAAAAATCTGAAGTAAAAGTATTTGCTAGTCTTTATTCATATGACCCATTGTGTCTTATTCTATTGGCATTGGGTCAGTGCTTTGTATAGTACAGTAATGGTAGGCATGTTCTGTCAATTGACCTATGTTTATACAGCTGCATAGGCCTACAGTAATGTTTGCTACCTTTACAAAGCAGATATGTATTGGTTGGGACATACCAGCTCTGCAGTTTCTCTGCCATCTCTATTCCCCTCAGCTTGGATATGTTTAAACATGTGGGGTTGGTAATACTTTTAACCAATGCAAATCATCGCTACTCTTTGTTTTAGAATTTAATAGGGGGCAAAGATTTCAGTTTCTGTTGTTTATTTCTTTCCAGACAAAGAGTTGGACACCAACTTCATTGTCAAGAGCAGTTGAAGGTGTCACATCACTTCTGTTATCACTGAAAAAATGTCCAATGATTCGCTACCAGAACACATCAGAAATGGCCAAACGATTTGCAGACAATGTCCGGGTGAGTTATGATTTTATGTACGGTTCTGCCTGTTGTGGCTATTGATACAAAGTTGAGTTCAAACTTGTTGTTTAGTTCGGCTGTACTCATGAGAGATATGAATCCATTTGGCTTTCTGGCATGCTTTGATGAACCAGCTATTTTGGGGAATGGTTTCATGATTTCCCCTGAACTTTAGTCCACATGTTGACTCTTTATATTTCTCTTCCCAGCAAGTGATATCAAAAGAAGCTGCACTATTTGACTTCCGCAAGACAGACGTACCTCCTGTTTTACTTGTCCTTGACCGACGAGATGATGCTGTCACACCATTGCTTAATCAGGTATGAACACCCACAATTACTTGACAGGTTTCTCTTGTCTAGTTGTCTTCACAATGGCCAAATATCAGTAACTAGCTTACGGTTACAAAATCAGCCATGGAGACCAGTATCTTGAAGTTGTAACTACAGTGTTGGTTTTGTCTCACCTTAATAAAACATTTGTCTCACCTTAAAAACCATTTCAGTGGACATATCAAGCGATGGTACACGAAGTCCTTGGAATCAATAATAACAGAATAAATCTTTCTGGTGTGCCTGGTGTTCAAAGGGACCTGCAAGAAGTTGTGCTGTCTTCAGAACATGATGAATTTTATGCCAATGTAAGTAACAGGCTGCAGTTGTTAACTGTACATATTTGATGATACAGTGCATGATCCAAATTGTTGGAATTTTCTTCACCCTCTCTCAAATGCGTTGCTCATTTCATTTTATAATTGTTGGATGTTTTTCAGAACATGTATGCAAATTTTGGTGAGATTGGCTCCAATATCAAGGACCTGATGGAAGAATTCCAACGCAAATCGAAGAGTCAAGCAAAAGTTGAATCAATAGGTGATATGAAGGTAGGTGGAGGAGATTCTTGAGTGTTTAGTTGGTGGATTTCGTCACCAGGTTCCACTGATCAGTGATATTTTCAAGTTCAAGTGTTGAGCTTAAAATGGGTTTGATTTCATGCAGTGTTTGATTTAATTGTTTTTCAGGCTTTCGTTGAGAATTACCCGCAGTTCAAGAAGATGTCTGGGACGGTAGCTAAACATGTGACAATAGTCGGTGAGCTCTCACGGCTGGTGAGCAACCACAACCTTATGGAAGTATCAGAGGCAGAACAGGAGCTGGCATGTCAGAATGATCATTCACAATCATTACAGGTATGTGTTCCTCGGTAGTTATTACTGTTGTAAGTCTAATATGCTTGAGTTAGTCCAAACCTTTAGGGCCAAATGGACCATCCAGGTCAGATTCTCTTCAGCGGAAGACTTAGAATGCTGGATACCATGAGCAATTATCATGAAATCTTGGGTAAGGGCCTCCTTTTTACTTGGTTTTCAGAAAATTCGAGCACTGATAGCGAGTGAGAAGACGAGAGAGATTGATATGGTGCGGCTTGTAATGTTGTATGCCTTGAGATATGAAAAACACAGTAACAATGATGTGTGTGGCCTAGTTGATGCGTTGGCTCGGAGGGGAGTCAGTGAAAAGTACCGAAAGGTGAGGTTTTTGCCTGTTCTCCGAATAAATTTTTAGAATATATGGCTTGGTTTGGATCTGTGTGCAGTGTATGCCCTCATGTGTGAGTGAGGTGAGATATAAGACTCTGATGGAAGGATGTCAGCCTTTGGCCACCTGCCCACTTCTGCCTGTTGGGAGGCTCATGTACTAACCATGTTATACATACTTAATCAATATGCACATATACATGATCAGTATGCACATACCGGGTATATACCGGGTATGTGTGGCGTGTTTTCTATTGATTACTTTTGACAACACTCATCACTAACACACTGTATTCTATTTTCAGATGATTCATTCCATCCTCGACTATGGAGGCCAGAGAGCTCGAGGGAGTGATCTATTCGGCACAAAGACCCCTATTGGTATAACGAAGAAATTGTTCAAAGGCCTCAATAGGTGAGAAATGGTTGACCAATCCAAATATTTATTGGTGCTCCCATTCATGCTGTGGTTTAAGGTTTGCTGCGGTACTAGAAAGTACAAGATGTTCCCTTTCCAGCATTGAAGCAATATCTCCTTGTTCATTGCACAATCATTTTCATGAGTAATTTGGTGTTTGCATTCTTTCAGGGTAGTAAACATAAACTTTTCACACCTTCCTGTTTGTACAGGGTTTCTTTACTAACACTTCAGATCTATAATTGGGATCCAGCTCATTCACTTCCTTGATCTCAACTAGAAAGTGCCTGAGGAAGACCCCTGTTGGGGTCGAACATTTGCGAGATTTGGAGACTACTTTATGTTTACTATCATTTTGTGTGTCATTTTTTGTGCTGTATGTTGGATATGCATTCTTTCAGGGGGTGGAGAACATCTACACCCAGCATAATCCCTACATTGTTGAAATACTCGACCAGCTGATGAAAGGAAAACTCAGAGAAGCAGCCTATCCATATCTAGGAACTAGTCAATTAAAAGATAGGTGAGGGTATCTTGAGTTATTTGGCTTGCCCTGCAATAGAAAGGATCAGTCCAGTTCTTGCGTCATGTTGAGTGTATGTTTGTTTTGTTTGAAAGAATATTCATGTTCCTCTTTGGAGTGGTTGACTTGCATTCTATCTCAATACACAAGTGTCCCTAAAATATTTTGGTAGATTTCTCAAATGCCTCTTTCTGCAACTTGTTTACATTTGATTTTTTTCAGGCCCCAGGATATTGTAGTCTTTATCATCGGTGGTACAACATACGAGGAGTCACTTGCCATCTATAACATGAACAAATCCAATCCAGGTGTGAGAATTGTACTTGGAGGAACACATATACACAATCTGAAGAGTTTCATGGAAGAGATCACTGCTGCCACACAACATCTTACGACAACACGCCCAACGAACAGACAGGGTCATATTTATTAGTTGCCTTGTCGATGGGATTTTCTATCAAGGGAAGGTGCAATCTATAGGTGATAGTTAAGAAAGAGGGTTTTTGGAGGGCCAATGCAAAAGGTGCACATCATGGGTCATTCATACGTGTGTGTCATTTGAAAGGCCAGACTTGAGTTGAAAAAAAACATTTAAGTGAACAAGTGGCATCCGAGATATCTACCCATGTAATGGGACAGTAATGTTTAATGTTCGGATGCCATATTTGGGGCTGTATTCTAGAAGCTTCCTTATCTCCAAGGTTTACCTTTAGCTATTGTTTCCAGGGCAGAATACAAAAGCTTAAAGTGGACCTTAGAGTTCAGGAGGCTTCTAGGATACGGGCCATACTATCACTTGTTCATTGTCCTCTGGTCATTCAGTAAAATGCATGCAGATCAGGGAGTCCATATTTACACAGGTCTTTCCCTCTTAATGTTTGCTTCTTCGTTGTATATTCGTTGTTCATTCCTTAAAAGAGGATCACAATTCAAGCTGTACATATCCGGTCGACCATATCGGAATTGAAGTGTCACTTTTGAGGTGGTGGGGTGGAGTGCTTGACAATTTGAGCATCTGGCCCATCTCAGACTTCAGTTCTTAGGGGGACCACAACATCAGAGTGATGCAGCTTCAATTCCAGTGACTGTATATAGTCAAAGTCTTTCAAATCAGATGTTAAGCTAGATTCAAACTACATGTAATAATGTTAGGATGAATTTCACTGATAATGTCTTGTGTAATTATTGTGTATCACATTCATTGATTACATGCTTTGATTTTCTCAGCAATGCAATGGAAGTCCCATTTAGCACACTCCTATCTTATATTTCATGATCTGGTTCTCACGCCTGAGTATATTGATGAAAGTTCATCTCAAGTGATGTGCAAAAAGTCGAAGATTGTCTCAAACTGTATCCCGATGAAAGTCACCAGGTTGTTGTGATGGCGGCGAGGTCCAGGACGGCTTTGCTCGATGAAGAAGGAGTTCCGTCAACTTCTGTGGGTTTTTAACAAATCTCAGTGACATAACGTAATGTGGCCTCCGTAACAGGACCCAAACCGAACTCTCACATGTTTCTCTAAGGCTGAGTTCACATAGAGATACCGGGTATACTGTATACGGACATGCCGGTTAATGGCTTCACGGTTGCAAACCAAATATAGCTCCTATGTGAACTCACCCTGATGCCATGTGGGCTACACTTACGGTACTTCCTGCACGGGATATTTGAATTAACTGGACATCTACCGCACATACAACATTTAATACTGAAGGAGAGAAAAGTAGTGTGGTCTTCTCTCTCTCTCTCTCTCTCCCATTTCAACGGAATTAACTGGACATGTACCGTACATACTACACAACTGAAGGAGAGAAAAGTACCGGTAGTGTGGTCTTCTCTCTCTTCCATTTTTAAAATGGAATTACATGTAACTGGACATCTACCGTACATACATGTACTACAACTGAAGGTGCGAAGAGTAGTGTGGTCTTCTCTCTCTCTCTCTTCCATTTTTAGCTCACCTGGTGAGTTCTTACGGTGGTGCAGCGTCCGTCGTCGTCATCGTTTTGCCATTTTGGTGGTACGTTTTGTGGCTTTTTGACCTAATATCTTCTTACTTGGTGTGATCATCTATCTAGGTACCCTGTATGTGTACAGCAAATTTTTTGCCCAATCGAAATGCAAATAATGGATACCAGGCAGCCGTCTTGGAAATGGACTTTGGCAATGGCACTTTTATGTTGAAATTAGTTATCATTTGTTGTAAGATCAAAGACAGGGACCACTCCCTAAACCTATCATCAGCATTTGGCGTAGCGATCCGTCTCCAACATCATCGATCAGTTGTCCCGTCTCCTCCATACCGTCACCGTGAACGATCCGCATGCCGTGAGGTCTGCCATATCACATTGATCAAATATACGTAGTGGCCTCATGACCTAGGGGTAACCGTAAGAAACGAGTTCAAAGTCTCCTCGTGGGCCGTAGCCGAAATTCGTGAGAATCCACTCAGTGAAAATGAAAACGTGGGCCGTATTGCCCGGATGACACGAAACGAAGAGAAGTCGATCACAACTTTCCAAACGTAAGGAACATGAATGTAATGTTCTTCGACATACCATGCGACATCTCGACATAGAAAACAGTTCTAGATAAAGTAGGAGGTCTTAAACAATCCGTGCATGTCATATTTTCATAGTCTTTCTCTACCATAACGATGTTGGTACCGTTGTTCGCTTGCAATCTGTCGGGGGGGGGGTTCCTCCGTGATTATCATGGACTCTCATTGGGGGTAGTTGAGACCATCTATAATGTGTTCACCGAAACAATATTGAACAAATACAGACTCAGTCCGAAGAGAATATCTCGTCGAATCCTTTTACTCTTAGTATCCAAGTATCATCATGAACTATACAAATACAGTCTGGAGGAACTCATGAACTATGGTGAACCAATGGAGCACGTCGCATTCGTGTCGGAGCACTCACAAGCTAGCGTGTTGCTTCAATGAGCGCCTGGTCTCAACTGAGGAATGACGTCTGAACTGAGGAATGACGTCTGAACTGGACGTGACCTGATCAAATGACTAAATGCTATTGGTCAGAAAGACCGCCAAATGCTGATGATAGGTTTAGGGAGTGGTCCCTGTCTTTGATCTTACAACAAACAATAACTAATTTCAACATAACAGCACATACGTCATAAAATTCTCAAGCCAGAATGTTTTGACCTTGAAATTTTGAACATATTAATTACCCTGGGACTCAAGCCTTGCCCTGGAACATTTTGATTTAACATTTGTGACCAAGTCCGTCAAAACCCAGCCAAAGTCGCTGAACCCCACAGGGTTGTTAAGTTATGTGGAGAGTGTCATCACTATCACAATGAAAAAACGACGATCTGTTGGGGGCAAATAAAGCCTTATCTATTGTGCAGGTATGATCAAGGCCTGTGTCAGTTCCCAGCGACTTAGGCTGTGTTTTCACCGACCGGGGTCACATTTGTCATTTGTTCTTCTTGTACATTCACCCAGGTGAGCACATGGTCCATGGACTATTTCATTAATTCTGTCTTGTGGAAACTGATCCAGGTACCGGTACTCCCTGGATCCTAGCTACGTGTATTTATACCATGATATACTGAGGGTATTTGTGACAATTCGTGGCTTTCATATAGGTATAATGAATGTGACTACTCCACCGTGATGGTTCTGATACATGTGTGTTGTCACTTTCAATAGTTTACACTGAAGCCTGAAGTGGCACCTCTTTCACTTACTTTCTAATGTTCGGGAGAAACTTGTGACTGGACTTAGGAAGTGGGGATGGGATTGGGATACAACAGTCTGGGCCTCAGTGAGGTTGATTCTAAGTTCAGCAAGGGGTGTGAGCAGGACTTAATTTTGGTACATGTATACATGTAACTCTGGGAGTTACAGGTTCCAGGTCATACAATTCAAGTCCAAAGAAATGGTTTAATTGCTGTAATGAATGACTGTCTATTGTCTGTCTTCGCATCATATGGGGTATAACATAGGGACTGGGTGGGCAGGTGGTTGGGTGAGTCAGTTGGGTGGGAAAGGGAGGGTTGATTATTTTCTGCTTAAAGTATCCAGGGGTCAGTACACTGAGCAGTACCAGTAATAGTTCACGTAACTGTTGGTTACGGAGGGCGATGGCACTATTTACCATTTACCTTTGTCCCTTAATGGATCTGTGTGGTCGGCAAAGGTTCGCAGTAATTTCACTGAGGTCTTTGCATACTGATGTGTGGAGGATTCTTGATATATCTGTGTGGTCAGCAAAGGTTCGCAGTAATTTCACTGAGATCTTTGCATACTGATGTGTAGAGGATTCTGGATGTATCTGTGTGGTCAGCAAAGGTTCGCAGTAATTTCACAGATCTTTGCATACTGATATATGAAGATTCTTGATGTGTATGTGTGGTCAGCAAAGGTTCGCAGTAATTTCTTCTAAATGGTATCATTTAGAATATTCCTGTCTTCATATTCGGAACTTATGTGTCTATGTGGTCAACAAACTTCCAATGCAATTTCTTTATCGTCCCATGGAAAGTTCGTTTTTTGTGGGGGGGGGGGCTTGCGGGATCTCTGGGCGGGATATTTAAAATCAACTGTACATCTACGGACTCCATGAGATTGATGGCATGTTCTTAAACCAGTAGGGCAAGTGAAAATAGTGATAGTACACTGGGACACCATTTTTCTTTCTGCATACTTGCACTTTTTCGGTGCACTCACGTTCAATGTCTTTGGACGCTGCCCCATGCTGGTGTCTTGAAGTCACTATTGACTTGTTCAACTTCTTCCTCATGAACAATTTCCAAATCTGGAAGTTCATCCACGTCAGTATCATCGTGATAGTGTCCGAAGGGGGAAAGTAAGGCTTCTTGGGCACCTTCTTTACGAGGACATATTCAATATCCTCGTCGGATTCAACTGTTATAGTTTCATCAGCTTCATATCAATCCCACTTCAACATGCGTTTTCTTGCAGATAAAAGGTGTCCCATTTGTTAGGACATCTCTTGCGCCTCATCATCCATTCCCTTGAACATAATGTTCACTTCCAATTCATGATATAAAAGCAACCAAATTCTTGGGTTCAATGGCTTGTGTATGTTCTCAAGAAACGGGCAAGTCTTGGTCTTGAAAATGAAGCATCGGTTGTTGATTGCTCTTTTGTCTTCTCTATACAGCCAAATGTTTATTGGCCTGTTTGTGGTTATGATAACCGGGGTCGAGTCTGTAATGTTTTGCCCGGGATCTTATTCCTTCTGCTGGGGACTAGACTGAATAAAGACACATAATATTTCTTCTGATGATAATGGTCACGTCACTCTACACGTACGGACGTTTTGAGTGAAGTGCCCTATAGTGAAAGTTGACAACAACAGGTCCTTGACCTCAAGAAAGTAAATGGTGGGGAGTTGGGGGGGAGGGGTCTCTTTCTTCCTATATAGGAGCCCGGTGAATTAGCTAAAAGTCTTCATAACTGATGTTCCTCACTGGTCCTTGAATCAGACACTCCACCATAAATTGTCAGAAATACCCTCACTTTAACATGGCTAATATTGGTCGTCTTCATGCATTATCTGTTACTGTACCAATGTATTCTGGTCTTTGGTATTCTTAGTTTGAAATGTGTGGTGATAGCATTTTGTTTTGCCAGTACACACTGTACATGTATATCACTATTGCAGCTGCAACGTAATACTCATGAGAAAGATCCCACATTCCAAGTGATAACTCATTAATTTGAATCAGGAGGATTCATGAGTTACATCTTTCATAAGCTTCATTGTTCAGCCTAATCATGTGTAAAAGGCTTGCAGACAGCTTCCAGGGCTGGGTTGCACAAAACTCATGTTACCGCTAACATGATGTTAGCGCTAACATTACCGGTATGTTAAATGACGTAAAATGACAATGGATTTTGACGTCATCTAACATAAAAGTTAGCGCTAACACCATGTTAGCGCTAACATGAGTTTTGTGCAACCGGCCCCAGTACTGTAATTAACCATCACAGTGCCGCCACCTGCATAGTGGCAATGTCACTAACAGTACCGTTCTTTCATCAATATAAAAGAATGTTTTGTTATAAGATTATCCGTTGTTTCATTTTCGCTTCCAATATCTATTACAGCTTTTTCTCGTTACATGCACTCTCAATTCACAGAGTGAGAAAATAACATCAGTCAAATCATCCCAAAGACATCACAGCCACCTCTCGGTGATTCTTTCTTTGCCACAGTCCTCAGTTTGAAAATGTCCTCTCCACAGGAATGTCATGGATGAAGTATCAGATCTTGTAGTTGTCGGGAGCCTTCTTACTGCCTGCAATATTCTGAAGCAGTCCGAATTTGAATCAATGCCAGTGACCACACTTGCATTTCTTTACAATAATTTTCTTTACAATAATTACCATCTATCCCATTAGGTAACGCTCAGCATCCAAGCCCCAACACTGACCTGAAGCGACTTCCTGTACATTGCCCAGTGGCTCAGCTTGTACGAATGTTATTTGTTACAATATGAATGTTAGGAGCACTGTCCTCAAGAAGTTCGGCAACCAAATCAGGCTACTTCGTGTTGTAGGCTTGTATATGACTAAGGAAGCCATGAACAATAGCCTAATAATGAAACTAATCGAATCGGAACAGGCATTTAAAAACAAAACAATATACCTTTTATTTAACATTCTACGCATGTACTTCGGCCAACATACTAGTAATACTTGAAAGAAAAAGAACTGAGGGAAAAGTTTGGTTCCACTTCTGAGTACTGTACATGACAACTCTTTTGGATCAAATATAACCACTGGTCTTGAATTGGTAGCTTCCAGAATTTTGGTCCATCTTGATTGGAAGACCCCTCCCCCTCCCCCGAACCAAAAGAACTATTGTCACAGTTTCTAGAGAATTTCACATACTTAGCGGAAGTAAACACCTGCCTGTGATCATTATATAATTTCAGTCATAGTAAAATTACATGAGACTTGCTGGAACCAGGATGTCAGACCCTTAATACCTGTGGTTAGTGAGTTGCTTTCCAATTTTCTATCCACTGTAAAATATTCTCCAAATTATCCTCCATATCAGAAGGTGTATTACTGGGCAGTTCATGAACTATTTCATGTTTATACGAGTCCTTAGCTTCCTCTAACAGAGTTTGAAATATTTCACATTCTATGTTATTTTGAAGCTTCTTTTGTGGATAGTTCCTGAAAAAAGAAGAAAAGAGACATGATAGGAAATGGATTTAGCCCAACATAATTCAGACTGACTAAGAATAAGTTTGGCATGACTATATATAATCATTATTTGTCACATATGCTGGGACACAAACACAGAGTTTAGAAATGATTCTCACTTGTTATCACAGAGACGCACCTTTTTTCTAGTCGTTCATAGAGCAGCTTATTTTCTGTACGAAGAACGAACACAATATCAAACCACCGTTCAGGAAAGAAATCACAACCATGGTAGTCGACAATATTACCACCAGCCACCATCTGCTCTTCCAACTCATCAATTACCTAAAAATATAAGAGTATGGGTAAAAAAGAGACATCATCATCATTCGAGAGACACCATCATTCCATGGAAACTATAGCTATAGTTAACAACAATCATATTCGTCAACAAATGAAAAATAGACTGAGGGCAAAATGAAAATAGTCACATCGATAGAGCTAATAAAAATATGATATTGATAAGAAATACCCTGTCTTCATCGAGAATGGGGCACTGCAGTTCCTCATCATAACCATCAAACAAATTGTTTTCTTTCGCAATGTCTCCAATGACCAACAGATTCAGACCACTCTGTTGAGAAAGTTCTGTGGCCAGAGTTGTTTTACCAGTACCTGGGGTACCTGAAAAAAGTACAAACAATTGATTAGCTAGTATAGAACGGCGCATGCCAGAAAAAGATCCAATTGTTACATTGGTTTCTATAGTCATGGAACAATAGACCTAGAGATAGGGACTAGGCTAGTATGAGTAGGCCTAGAAGTGGACACTTTTTACACGGGGACTCTCTTTACTGTTACACCGACCAGCCTCAATCGGGCTTAAATCCCGGGCTTAAATGCCTCAGGCTAGTTAAAGTGTCCACCCTCGACTGCTGTTCGGGCTGTGAACATTGTCATTGTAATTTGGCAACTGAAAATTTCTCTGAGTACAGCGTAATTTTCCCCGTTTGACACGTAAGATTCGTACCAGTAATCAGAATGTTTGGACCATGTGGTGAGGCGTCCTCCATGCTGTTACGAAGACTGATCCTCTACTCACGGTGCACATCTGCACTGTGAATGTGTATGGTCTTTCCGAAGCCAATACCAGTGATTCCGTATACCACCGATTATTGCCGAATAATTTGGACCAATGAGAAGCTTTGTTATCACGAGTGTTCTCGATGAAAAACAATAAGAAAGATTCCCATTGGTCAAAATCGTCCGGCTCAGAAACAGTGCTCGCTGCACACAGTGCAGTTCAGAGAGCCAGATCGACGATTCACTTCAGGCTGGACAGGTTTCTTCAGTTGTTTATTAGCAGTATATTCCACATCTCATCTTAAATATGGAGGATAGGTGAGTTGGCTGATATTTTCTGCTTACCCGGTGGTAATAATCGTGGCAGCGAGGGGACTGAAGCCAGCCGATCTGTGATCGTGTTCTTTTGTTTTAGGCCTATGAAATGAGAGATGCGACGACAGCAGAGACGTGTGCACAGAGCAGAGCCACACATGCACAGTGCATGTGTAGGCTATAGTGTATCCAGGCCTATCCTATGTACATGGCGATGTATGTAGGCCTATGCACGGACGTGTGTGCCGGGTTAGGCCTCCTAGCATGCCTATAGTATAGACATGATAGAGACGGTCGACATGTCCCTTAGGCCTAGCCTACCCCTTGCTAATCCTAACAAACAATTGACCCTCCCTCCTCCGGCGGGCTCCGCTCCTCCTACCTAACCTATATACCTAGCTAGCCTAGGCCTATCATTGTAGGCCTAGGCCTAGCTGTGTATGGCCGAACCCTAACAATGATAGGCCTATGTGGTTTTCAGGTTGTTTTGTTACATGGCCTTTTGTTTTCGTTACATTACACTAGGCCTACAGTCCAGTTCGTTACACTGTTTGGTCGTTTCGTATAACACGGATTGGTTGTTTCGTTACATGCGTTTGGTTGTTTCGTTTCACGCTTTCGCTACCGATTTTTTTTATTGTGACGAATACTAGTACTTAATTCAAGACTTTTTCTTATTACAGTGATAACGACAAATTGGTTGTCCGGGCACCCGGGACAACTGATTTTCCCAAACGGACAAGTCGTTTCCTCCAATCAGTTGTCCGTGGACAACTGCCCAGAGAGCCCACCTTATCATGAAATGCTGTACAGTAAAACCTCCGTATAGTGGACACCCTTGGGACCGGAAAAAATGTTGGGTGCCAAAGAACAACCCAACTCTCACATACTTTATCAGGTCGGGGACCCACGCTAGATCTAGCGACAGCCTGTTCGTCCCTAGAATTAGCGACGGTCGCTAATTTTAGGGACACTGACGTCACACAGTGACTTTTTAGAATAGACCAGTTCAGACTTCGTAATTAGGGCACTATTCTTTGACCTTTTACAGCAAATGTAAACACAAAAACCTATTTTTAAGACAGCCAAAAGATGCAGTATGATCTAAAGAATGAATATTTTACACGAGTATTGTTCACAAAAATCATTTCATACCTGCAAAAATCAGTAAAGAAGAACTGAACTCTCATATTCTAAAAATAGTCACCTCCGTCGCCAGATCTAGCGTGGGTCCCTGACCTGTTTATGAACGTTTATTTATTACCTGTAATTTGAGTCTGTTTCCCAGCTACCATTGTTTTTTTTCATGAAGTCTGTGTGAATTTGTGATTCCAACTTCATGACTGTTTCCACTGCAACACCATCATTGAAATCACAGAAGTCCTTGAGGATTTGAATGGCATTAAACACATTGTCTTTGATTATGAATGAATACAGGATTCACACCTTAGAACAATTAACACCTCAGCTCAAGCTGTCTAACCAAAGCCAAAGACTAATTACCGGGTAGGGTAAATTACAAGTGCAGTCATGCATGTGCTTGTTAAGATGAAAAATTTTGACAGCTAAGCTGTCAAAATGTGGTTTTTGGCGTTCACTTACTATTGAGAGGTAAAATGTAATTTTGGGACCAGAAAAAGTGTTCAAATTGACAATGTTCACTATGTGGAGGTGTTCACTAATCAGAGGTTCTAGTTAAATGCAAAGAAATAACTGGGACCGAAAATGAACGTTCGTTATTCAGGAGTTGTTCACTATTCGGAGGTGTTCACTAATGGAGGTGTTCACTAATGGAGGTTTTACTGTATTCTAATATCTAGGCCTACGGACAATCAACATATGATGCGGACAACCGAATTCTGGAATTCAGGTTGTCCGTGGACAACCAGCAAAAAACCGATTTGTCATTCTCTGTATTACTTGCTTGTGTGTGTGAAACTTGATATTAGACCATGTTTGTAGACTGTTAATTTTTTTCATGCAGTGTAAACAGAACAGGGATACGCCTAGCCTATACCACTGTGGCGTCGTTCCAGTCTTTCGCCACATCGACTGGTTCCCGTCTTTGGCGTCAACTCCCACGGCGCTACCTTGCTTATTGCACGATTCAAAAAGCGATAGCCCCAACAAATCTTTCGTTAATTTTTTGTTCTGTTCCATTTCCCATTGGTTCCTCACTCAAATTCCCTCCCTCCCGCCCAGGCGGGAACCAGCTATCCCCGTTCTGTCAGCCACGTGTATTGCCAAAAGATGGCAGCAAAGTTCTAGTGGACCAATACACAGGAAAATCCACGTGATTGGTGCTCGATCAAGAATGAATGGGTCCGTTTATATATGCATTGAATTGGGCCGTAGTGACACCTATTGATCAACTCACTGCCAGCTCCTATTACGTTGCATGAAAAGAATTAACTAGTATCAAGTTTCACACAACAGGCAATAAGAAAAAATCATGAATTAAAGTTAGGAGGCATTAAATTCGGTAGCGAAACGACCAAACACATGTAACGAAACCACCAAACAATGTAATGAACTGACTCTAACGAAAAGGCCATGTAATGAAACGACCGTAAACCACAGTGTGAATGTGAATACATTCATGTAACTCTCTGTGGTGTGGTGGGGGATTTTGGTCTGCAAAATTTTTGCAGTTGAACCGATTTTTTGATGAGGCAAAATCAAACAATTTGCTGACAAGTTTTGAATTGAATACTTCTCCTCTGAGCTCTTTAGATCCACCAGTGTAAGTACATTAGGCCCTATGTATTCTTTTCAAACTGTGACTGGTCTAGTACAGCAGACCTAATTATACTTCTCTTTTTTGCAGAAAATGCAAAATATTTGTTGGTGGCCTTGACCCAAGCACTGATAAGGATTCCCTTCAAAGTTACTTCTCAGAGTTCGGAACAATTACAGATGCAGTTGTGATGATGCGGAACGGTCGTCCGAGAGGATTTGGCTTTGTTACATTCTCAGAAACTTCTGCTGCTGACGCATGTGTGAAAGACGGTGGCAAACACCAAGTAGATGGTAAAACAGTAAGTACATGTACTTTCCAATGTCTTTAAAGTTACAACTGCAAGTGAATTCGCAAATAAGGTACAAAAGTATGATCAGTTTATAATTTGATCATGGTAGTCATACCAGGCATGACTTCAAAAATCTGTTGTCTCCCCTGATTACCGGTATACAAGAAAACGAACATGAAATAATAACACATTTCTACACATTTTGCAAGGAAATGTGTAGAAATCCTGTGGACAGAATCATTTTGTCAGACGTGGAGGACTTGAAACTTCATTCAGATAGTTTTTCTTGAGGGTAAGAGATAAGAAAATGGTGTCAGCTTTGGGATTACCGGATTTATTTCTACATGTAATTCTTTTTAAAGAGAAAATATGCTTCTTGCAATGTGTGAAGGAGACCACAACCATGGTCATAAATGTCAGAGGTATTGTGGGCATTATCAGCTTTGTGTTTATTGATGCAATAAATGTTTGGTACATTTGTATACATGTATCATTTTCTGAGTTGCTTTATTCTTATATCACTTTGATTACAAAGTTCTCTTCAATTTCAGCAGAAAGAGTAATAGAACCATTTCATTCTAACTGCCTGTATATTGGTTTTGATCTATTCCATTCCATTGCCATTGGTCAATGCTTATCATCATGATTTCAACATGAAACATGCGAGACAACATCCTGTAATTTGACCCAAGTTGTCTCTGGCGAAGATTGATGCAGCAGTACATATATCTGCCATGAGGTAAGTCTAGTTACAATTTTACCTCTCTTGGGTTAAACAAATGTCTTTCGTAGTAGTGTGTGTTGAAAGAGAGCGGTGAAAAAATTCAGAATGTCAAAATTGAGTATTCCAGGGAGTCATTCTACATCATTATTTTGGTTAGCAGAATAGAAAGGGCATTCTGTAGAAAACATGGGATTTTTAGTTTGACATGTACTTTGGGTGACATCAGATTTCTCCTAAATTGAACTAAAATTGATAAACAGGCTGCGCATTGCAGACAATTTGTTCGAAGGGCTGCTTTGGGGAACAGATGTTCTTTGTATTGATTGTGTTCGTTATACATGTAGATCATGTTTTTAACCATGACCAGTTGAATGAATAGTGTATTCTGTTTCTTAGGCACAAAGCAGCCAGACTAGACAAGCTATGCATAGAGCAGTTTACTGGAAAAATAGCAGAGTGGGCAGGTAGAAAATTCGATGTCGCATAGAAACCACAGATTGGGCAGAATATAGGGGGATGTCAGGAAAAAAGATCCCCTATTGTGCATCACTTCAAGATCTCCTAGAATAGATCCTAGTCAGGCTACCCACTTAGGGGTTACACAGGACATGCAACAATCAGTAAGCGGACAGACCTTAGGCAGTCTGGCGACACATACCATTTCTCCGTGAAAGGACTACTCGCACAAAGAACGACAGTACTGGATTGAAATAAGCAGTGATATGATTGGTTGGGAATGGAGAAGAATTTGGGGTGTAACTATCAGTATCAATACACAAAATCAGAGAAAAATTATGATCAGTCTTTAGAATATTGTGATAATTGATTTCTGAATAGAGAAAAAACTTCCAGAAAAATGAAGAGTGACTCTACTATTACACTAGGGGGTCAGAAATACTGCAACCGGGTCAGTCTGGGCAATAGCATTCAGTTTGGGGATTCTGTGACTGTGATAGGTACTGTGATTTCATGAAACAACCGAAAAATAAACTAGGTGCATACCTTGATCCCTAGGTAACATTTGGTCGCAATAAATTTCTGGGAAAATCTTGCATGCATGTTCTAACTCTAAAATATTGGGTTGGGTAGTTTGGGAGTTCTAAAATCAATCCTGCTTATTAGTGTGCCAGGAGACAGTGAATTCTACCTCAGTCAGGAGTACGATCATGACAATGATAGACCCATTGGATCCAGCCAGCAGAATAGTAGTTTGGTATATAACCACATATTCATAGTCAGATGACAAAAAACTCAATAGGAGCTCATGGACAGGACTTTGGTATAGTTTTCATTCTTTCAATGAAAGTATGTAGTTGGAGTGCAGAATAAAAATTGGACAGAAAATTACAACTGTGATCAGACCATGTTCTGGTCTTTCCATTCACTTATTTTGTACATCTGGTGTGGTCTAGCTGAATGCCACACGTGTAGGTGTATTTAGTTCATTTTTGTTTCATCTTCAAGACTGTTTCTCCAAATGTTATAAGACCTAAAATACAACTTGGAATAGAATATAAGTTTAATATCAGGTCTGTAAAGCCCTTGCTCCGAAGTTTCAGTTAACAAATCAAGGCCAAAATCTCCTTTGATCGTTTATATTTTGTCTCACTTTCTGTTATTTTCTAAGTTGAACAAGTCTGAGTACAGTGACAAAGTTAGAGAAAATGAGAACTTCTGTGATTTATTGAGTTGTATTGTAATTGGTCATTTTAAACCACTATACTGGTACATACAGGTACACTAATCTTGGCATGTTTCACACTAAGTGTATGATAAACTTCCAATTTTCAGAAAGTGTGTTCTTCCTTTTAAACCAATGGCTCAAAATTGAGATTTACTACTTGTTTCAGATATCTCTATTTCTTGTCTCTAAGTTGTTGTTGGTCCTCTAGACTATGGTCCCCTCATTATATACATGTATCTATCATTCCAAAGGAGGCCAGTAAATTCTGACAATCCCAGGGAATCCACTGAAACTGATTATTGTAAAAGTCCCACAGAAATCTGGTCATCAATATGGGGACTGCCAATTTATGAGTCCCAAGTTGTATTGAAATTGGGGTAATTATGAAATGAAACAAAGATCTCCAAGTGAAATGGACGACTGGTGATGTTTATTCCAAAGTTTCAGCAATGCTGTAAGCTGGGGACAAGTTTCCTTTTCTCATTTTGTCAATGTTTCACCTTGTGTTTCATCTCATGTTTTTATCTGACAGGTCGAATGTCGTGCTGCTACTGAAGAAGGCACCAAGCCACGTGGTGGTGGTGGTGATCGGGGTCGAGGCAGAGGCCGTGGTGCGGTGGAATGAGAGGTGGTCGAGGACGAGGTGGTTTCCAGGGTAATGATTATGGTGGTGGACGCAGATTTGGCGGTGGTGGTGGTGGTGGTAAGGACTTTGAAAAGTCGATATTAAGTGTATCTGAAATAGTGTTGAATGATGGAGTAGTGAGTGCCAAGTGTCTATAAGATGATACAATTGGCTTTTTGACATGGTTGATGACAGAAGAAATCGTGCGGTGGCCAAGAATGCCTCTGTGTCACATATGGCATCAACATGATGTGGACACTTCAAATTCATTTGTCTAACTTTTACTGTTCATCTCTTCAGGCTATGACAACTACAACAGCTATGGTGGCAATGATGGTTTTGGAGGTGGACGCAGTGGTGGATACATGTATGGTGGAGGGCGAAGTTATGGCGGTGGGGGACATGGTGGAGATGGTACTTATGGAAGTGGCTATGGAGATGGATATGGAAGTGGCGGTGGATATGGCGGAGGCTCTGGCTATGGCGGAGGTTCTGGCTATGGCGGAGGTTCTNACGTTTTGAGAACGACTTCAGTGTGATGGGGGTATAAGAATCCGTTCACGTGAATTCCGAGTGGTGTGATGCCGGATCCTTTGGTCACGGACGTTGGTCCGCGTCGATGGTCACGGACAAAGGACCGGGTATCGCACCACTCATTCCCTCAATGGATTCTTAGCTTATAAGATCCATGCCACACAATACCGCAGGCTAAAGCCTTTGTGGGAAAGGTCAACCAGGAAGATGTACCTTGTGCCACCCTGTTTCAGCTTATATCAAATGATGTCAAGGAAGCTGAACCAGATCAGGTATTTGGGGACCTGGTTGACCTGGTTGATATAACCCTTGACCGGTTCAGATCGAGGGTGATCATTGGCCTTGGGGCCCCAAGGAATGATGACGATGCTCTTGCTGCCAAAGTAAATCTTGTAAATGCTATGGTGAAGCTCAAATATGTAAAGGATGATATGGTCACAGTGTGTGATAATTCAAATCTAGCGCACAACAGTGGTGATATCATTCGTGAATTCTACAATGAAGATTTTGTTCACTTGAATGATGATGGCACACGTATCCTTGCCAAAAACTATATCGGAGCGATCTGTGAGTGCCTAAACCTGTCCAGAGCCCAGAAAGGGCAGGGGCATCGCTCCAATTTTGAGCGCCCTAGAAGGTATCAAAAGAACATGAGACGTGACAGGAGGCACATCACAGGTCGCCCGTTCATTAGGCAGGACAGAAGGGGTGACTCTCGGTCACACCATAACGGGTGGAGACCGAGGGTCCCTTACTGGTATGATAGACAGTACCCCAACGGGGGCAATTTCAATGACTTTGAGTACAATAGCCAATCTTCCAAGTCGGATGGTTACTTTCGAAGGTAAACTGACCTATTGATATCCTAGCTCTAGTCTACTTGCGTTCACTTGAATGTTGTATGAGTTTTATGCCAAAGCCATTTCGCAGTTATCACAAGTTCGGCCTTGACATTGGATCATGGAACATCAGTGGTCTGGTCAGCAAATCCAGTACCTACGACAAAAGATCAGAGCCTGACTTTACCGAAACTATCAAGAAATTTGATATCTTCTCTCTGTCAGAGACATTTTCCAATGAAGAATCAGATGTCTGTATTTCAGGCTATGACCACATACATGTTCCAAGGCCAAGGTCTTTACGTGCTACAAGGGACCATGGCGGTATTATTGTTTACTATAAGAAATCCATATCAGGCGGCATCTGTCGTCTAGAAAACAAAAATGTGAATTATCAGTGGCTGCGCCTGGATAAGAGTTATTTTGCACTTGAGCAGGACCTGTATTTATGTTGTGCATATGATCCCCCGGCCTACTCTACTTATTCTTTGAAATTAGATTATAGTATACTAGAATTGATTGATAAGGATATAGTGGAATACTCCACAAGAGGTAATATCCTATTATTGGGAGATTTAAATGCCAGGACAGGCACAGACCCTGACTTTATTGTCTCAGACGTAGCAAATTATTTACCTTTACATGGTGATTACCTTAGTGATAGGAACATTCATAAACGACGCACCCAGGATGACCACAGTCCTTGCTCGAGGGGTAAGTTTCTCTTGGACATGTGCATTGCCACTCAACTGAGAATCTTAAATGGTCGTACATTTGGCGACACATTGGGAAATTTTACTTATCACAACTCGCAGGGAAGCAGTGTCATAGACTATGCTATAGCCTCTGAAAATTTACTGGACTCAGTTTTAAGTTTTCAGGTTCATACATTTCGTAGATCCCTGTCTGACCACTGCCCAATTTCAGTTAAGGTTTTAGCCAGGTATTCTCCTCAAACTGCTGCGAAGACCCCCTCACTAAAAAAACCTCCTACTCAATACTGTTTTCAAAAAGCTAGTAGTAACGTTTTCCAGGATGCTATGAACCTGGATATTATTAAGGATAAGCTGATGCTGGTTACTGAGAGGATTAAAACTAAGCAATTCACTAATATAGACGAAATTGTCAGGGACTTAAATGGCGTCATAGTGACTGCTGCAAACTTATCCCTAAGGGCTAAATCATACCGGAAAAAAAGGAGGAGTCATAAAAAATGGTATGATTCCCAGTTATTTATTATGAAAGACCAGTTAGACCATATGAGTACCTCGCTGGCACAAAACCCTAAAGATCATACTCTTAGATCCAAGTTATTTAAATTGAACAAGAAATATAAGTTACATGTTAAAAAGAAAAAGAAGGCATTCTATGCAGACACTCTGAAAGCGCTGGATGACCTTCATGATTTTGATCCCCAGAAATACTGGGATCTATTATCTAAACTAAAAAACTCCGCGCAGCCAGCAAATCCAGCCTCGCAAATATCTGCGGAAACTTGGTATAATTACTTCAAAACCCTGAACAGTAAGAAGACCAGGGATGAACCCTTAATCAAAAATACGGGTACCCCTCCCCTCCTTTCTCACCAAATAGATACGATCAAGAACAATGCTAGTAATCTATTTGAGATTATCACAGATAAAGAAATAACACTGGCTTTGAGTTCACTACTAAATGGAAAGGCTGTCGGGCCAGACGGGATCAGTAATGAGATGTTAAAATATGGAAAACGTGAACTGCTTCCCTGTTTGTCTGCGCTTTTTAACGAAATATTTCATTCCTGTACTTTTCCTACGGTTTGGGCTGAGGGCTTTATCTCCCCGATACACAAATCTGGGAAGGTCTCCGACCCAAACAACTACAGGGGTATCTCTGTCATGAGTAATACAGGAAAAGCTTTTAATATGATATTAAATGCCAGACTGGATGAGTTCTTGAAGACAAATGGTATAATTCACCAAAACCAAATAGGTTTCAGTAAGGGTTGTAGAACATCAGATCACATGTTTACATTAAAAACACTTATCGACAAGGCCTTTAGTGAAAAGAAATACCTATACTCATGCTTTGTCGATTTTCGCAAAGCATTCGACACTATTCCACATGATAAGTTGTTTATTAAACTAAGGAAATTGGGTATTAGAGGAAACTTTGGTGAAATAATTGAAGATATGTATAGAAAAACAAAGCTCTCTGTGAAACTTGGACATTCAATTACAGATTCTTTCCCAGCTCAGCAAGGTGTTCGTCAGGGAGATGTCCTCAGCCCAAACCTTTTTAAGATATTTATAAATGATCTTTATGAATATCTCGATGAATTTTGTGTCTCTCCAGTTTTAAATGATCTTAGAGTGCCGATACTTTTATATGCTGATGATATCGTCTTATTGTCAGAGACCAAAGAAGGCCTCCAGCGGTGCTTGGATAAATTAGCTCTTTACTGTAAAGAATGGGGATTGGAAGTCAATTTAAAAAAATCTAAAGCAGTGATTTTTAATAAAACAGGCAAAATTATCAAGCAAAATTTCTACCTCAATAATGAACTAGTTGAGCAAGTGAGGGAGTACAGATATCTAGGTGTGATATTCCAAAACTCAGGCTCATTCTCCAGCGCTAGATCTGAACTTTACAAGAAAGCACAGAAAGCCTGCTTTAAACTATATAGGGCCTTTGGAAATGAATTGCCTAAGGTAAACACAGCCTTGCATATTTTTGACCACACTGTTGCCCCCATCCTCCAGTACGGAGGGGAAATCTGGGGCACATTCAACCCGAGGAGCAATAAAGCCAAAAAAGGATTAGAAAAAATGTTCTCAGACTTGCCACTTGACAAACTGAATATTCATTTTTGCAAGCGCCTACTAGGTGTAGGGAAGCAAAGCACCAACAATGCCATCCTTGGGGAATTGGGTCGCTACCCTCTGTACACCCGTTTAATCCCCCAAATGATTAAGTATTGGTATAGAATTGTTACAATCTCGAAATTGCCTAAAGTCTCACTTTTAAAGAATGCCTATTTGGTCTCCGACAAACTCAGTATGGATGGTCATAACTCATATTGCTCAAACATTAAATATATATTGGATCAACTTGGATTGGGAAACCTCTATAAATCATCATGTTCTAGTAACTTAAATTCATTAAATCATCAGGTCACCACTCTTCTCCAAGAGAGATTCCGTCTTAAATGGAAACAAGAAATAACAGATGGAGTAACATCCAACCTGAGAGGTGGAAATAAGCTTAGATCCTATGTGAAATTTAAAAATATCTTCCAGATTGAACCATATCTGTTGCATGTTAACAATAAATTAGAAAGGTATCAACTCACTAAATTTAGAATTAGTGCCCACCGACTAGAGATCGAACGTGGGAGGCACAGAAATATTCCACCAGAAAGGAGAGTTTGCTCATTCTGTTTCTTGTTTGCAATTTGAGCGAGCTTTCATGTTATTGCGTGATGATGTCGTCGGAGCAGCATCTGCAGGACTTTGAGTCCAGAATGGAGAAAGTCTTTTCCGAGAAATTTCATTTCTTGAAGGAGGAACTTAAAAGGACGCAGGCGGAGACAGTGTCAGAAATTCGAATAGGTTAAATTCGAGGAGCCCAAGAAGTTCCGTAAAAAAGCTCACGAGGAGCAGTTCCGGGTGAACCAGCGAATTCTTGGGAAGATGCAGGATGCGCAGGATATCATGCATCAGGCGTTGGAAACAGGGAATCTGGAGTCGGCCTCCGTGTCGGAAGCGGCGGGCCAGCTCACGGAAGGTATGGACATTCTAAATGAGCGTCAAAAGCTGATTTTATTGGCGGATCAATCGGATTTGGGATGGAAGACTGTGCAGGAATACGTGGCGAACCCTATTGCTGATGATTCGGATGATGAGAAAAAGATTCTCAAGGCTGAAAGTCGCGCAGCACGCAAGACTAAGAGCAAGGACAGCGCTCGCGGAACAGCAGCGAGGAGAGGAGCCAGGAGATGGCAGCCTTATGCCTCAGGATTTCGGGGGGCTCAGCATTCGCAACCAGCTCATGTGGAACGCTGTCGTATATGTCGCCAGAAATGATTCGGGGGCAGGCGACATCCAAACCCAAAACCACGGACATATGGAGCCTTGGCTGTGTTCTATATGTAATGGTAATGTGAAGAATAGACGTAGACGAAGTGACGAGTCAGGCCCGTGTACATCATGTACAGTAAGAAGTAAGAAGACCAGGGATGAACCCTTTATCAAAAATACGGGTACCCCTCCCCTCTTGTCTCACAAAATATATACTATTAAGAACAATGCAAATAATCTATTTGAGATTATCACAGATAAAGAAATAACACTGGCTTTGAGTTCATTATTAAATGGAAAGGCTGTTGGGCCAGACGGGATCAGTAATGAGATGTTAAAATACGGAAAACGTGAACTGCTTCCCTGTTTGTCGGCGCTTTTTAACGAAATATTTTACTCCTCCACTTTTCCTACAGTTTGGGCTGAGGGCTTCATCTCCCCGATACACAAATCTGGGAAGGTCTCTGACATGTCTGACCCAAACAACTACAGGGGTATCTCTGTCATGAGTAATACAGGAAAAGCTTTAATATGATATTAAATGCCAGGCTGGATGAGTTCTTGAAGACAAATGGTATAATTCACCAAAACCAAATAGGTTTTAGTAAGGGTTGTAGAACATCAGATCACATGTTTACATTAAAAACACTTATCGACAAGGCCTTTAGTGAAAAGAAATACCTATACTCATGCTTTGTCGATTTCCGCAAAGCATTTGACACTATTCCACATGATAAGTTGTTTATTAAACTAAGGAAATTGGGTATTAGAGGAAACTTTGGTGAAATAATTGAAGACATGTACTAGTATAGAAAAACAAAGCTCTCTGTGAAACTTGGTCATTCAATTACAGATTCTTTCCCAGCTCAGCAAGGTGTTCGTCAGGGAGATGTCCTCAGCCCAAACCTTTTTAAGATATTTATAAATGATTTTTATGAATATCTCGATGAATTTTGTGTCTCTCCAGTTTTAAATGATCTTAGAGTGCCGATACTTTTATATGCTGATGATATCGTTTTATTGTCAGAGACCAAAGAAGGCCTCCAGCGGTGCTTGGATAAACTAGCTCTTTATTGTAAAGAGTGGGGATTGGAAGTCAACTTAAAAAAATCTATGCCTATGGTGGAGGTTCTGCCTATGGTGGAGGTTCTGCCTATGGCGGTGGAAACTATGATTCAGGTGAGTGATTTTTGTACAGTTGGCTGTTCAGTGAACGGATGTATAATTTTGGATGTTGAAGATGAATTGGAATTTTGAGGCCTGAAACTGATAGCCAGTGCTTCAAATTCATTCTGGAAGTTATGTTTCTGTTTTAGGAACTGTTAGCTGTTGGCCAGTACTGTTCAAGAAATGGAGGATTGTAGTCAGTTTTCCATCATGTTATTCTGCTTTTCCTAATAAGGTCACTTTTTTATTTTCAGGTTATGGTCAGGAAAGTTATGATTCATTTGGCGACGGTACGTACACATAAAATCTTAGTATCATGGGTGTTGGATACCCAAATCTTCATGAATGGTCTACAAACTACATGTAGTTCCCCCAAGCTTGTCTGGACTTTGCCGGTAATATTACTTGGGCTTTCCTTTTAACCCGCCTACTTGTTAATACAGAACGACTGTTGTGTAACCCCTTCTTTTGTTTTTTCCAGGTGGGTTCGGTCAAAGTAATGATGGCTACTACGGTGGAGGAGGTAGATCAGGGGGCGGTCCCCGTTACCGACCGTATTAAAGATTTAACTTCACTCCATTCACCTCATCTGTTCATTTTTGAGAAAACAACAATGTGTTGATGATAAAATCATCATGGATTGATCTTGACACTTTTGGTATGCATGTACAAAACATCTGAAGTGGTCTGAGAGACTTAATCTTGTGCACGCATGTTTGTCAGCTTGTTCATGTTCAGATCATGAACTGAAGATGTTTTCCAACTTTTGTTTCACCAATGCATTCACTGATAAAAGTTCCTGAGTGTTGCATACTGGCAGTATCTTAGCATTTACGGAAGTCATCTAAATCTTGATGTGAAATACAGTATTGAATTAATTTTGTGCCCTTGGCGTTGGGTTTTTGGAATCCATCAATGGGAAGTCTGTTGGTTGCTGTGAATTCTGTTCTGAATGAAGAACTTCATTGTTCTGTTGCTGGGAAGTTGTGTACTTACTTACATACATGTACAAGTACCTTTCCTCCTTTTGTTGTAACATATGCACTTGTAATTCTGTAATTAGTTCACCATGTTCGTAGATGGCTGGGAAGTCATTTCTGTCATTGCAAGTATTGTCAAGACCATTTTTGTGTCTGTGCTGAAATTGAAGTACTACTGCTAGCCATTCTCTGTAAAAAATTAGAGAGCTGAATAAATTGTTTTGATATTGTAAAAGGCACATTTCTCTCTGTTTTGTGACATTTCAATTTAGAGAGGGTGCCTGTCACTTCTTAGGTCCTGAATTCGTTCCCAGTCATATCCTAACTGTACTCATCTGATAGAAAGAGGGCAACTCTCTCTGACAGTGTAGGTTTCCTCAGAGTCCTCTGCATACAAATCGCCCAATATTGTCTAAACAGCCAAGTCACCTCACGGTTTTCAACTCACTATTTATTTTTATGTGTGGAGCTGACATTGTGTTAGGCCTAGCTGAAAATAGGTAAATGGCTGGACTATTCAATTAAATCTTTCAGACCCTGGCCCTGCCAACACACATCTTGTGACATTTGATTTGAACAGGTTGACCATCAGTATTCATTAATCTCGTCCATACCAAGATTTGTAGTGTAGTGGGCATTATTAGGGAGGTTTCACAAGTGCCCGGTTAGGCCATACGACGACGTTTATCTATTGTTTGGGTATACCCACACAATAGATAAACGTCGTCGTAGGGCCTAACTTGCGAAACCTCACTATTAGGCCATTCTTTTTTTATTTGTTGTTTAGCGGACCCGCCGTAGTTAGATTTTGGCAATTTGGAAAAAAAATAAAATTGGAAAAAAACATCTTTTTTATTTCCGCCTGTCCCGTTTTTCAACCTTTCAATGTTTTTTCAAAATCATTCTTCAGCGAGGTGTGAGCACTCTATTAAAAACATTTGGTGAGGTCCCGTCCAGTGCTGTTGTGGGGGATATTTTCGAACATTTGCCGCGTTCGTCGGCCGGGCAGATCGGCAACATCGACAGCAATCATGATATTTGAGTTTTTTAATTTCCGCCTGTCTTGGTTTCACTGGATAAAGGCTAGCTAAAACGAAAAATATAAATCCATCAGAAAGATTGGACTTTTATTTTTATTTTTTTTCCTGTCTCCTGTCTTGAGTTTACTGGAAAAAAATCCGCTAAACAACAAATAAAAAAAGAATGGCCTTATGGGTTGAACCAGGGCAGAAAGACAATTCGCATTCGAGCATATTCCGGTCATGCCGGAAGCAAAGAAAAAAGTCTATCTGAAACGACTGCAACGATGCCACTGTACACTGGTGCGCATCTCAATCAGTGTGCAAATTGCGTGTGTGACTTGGAACTGGACGTCGAACTAGACGTAATCCCGGATTTCTCAGCAGCAGGCGCGAGGAGTCGGGTAAAACATCTAATTATTCCTTTCAATGTTTGTTTTTTGCGTAATTCAGGCTAACATTCTTAATTTTCAGACTATGTGTGTGTCTCCCAAGTGAATGCACTAGTCAGTCAGGCGTAAGCGGCTGAAATAAAAGGCATCGCTTTTTGATCAAAAAAGGTCGACGAGACCAAAAAGTGACGTGTACAAATGTACACATCAGCTAGCTTTGTTTGTACACACCATACATGCACCATTCTCTCCTAGTACACTATTACAGCAACATTTTCTGTGCCATTTTAGCCCTACTTGTTTATTTTATGACTGGGCTCTGGAGCAGAATAGGCCTATCATGATGAGTCTTCGCATTATAATAGCTAGGCCTACTAGTAGACAAGCATCACCATCAGCCAGCCAGCCTTCGTTCTGACCTGACACTCACTGTGTGAGTGTGTCAGTGTGTGTGACTGTGAGGGGTTAGTAAGAACACCGGATCGGACCGCATCGCACCAGTCCAGATCGGACCGAATCGGAGCATAAAGTCACCGAATCGGAATCAACTAACATTCATGTTTCATTTTAAATGCATGAATCATGAATTATAATGACTTAGAAATGAAAATAAAATGCAAATTTACACTTTAATATTGTTGCATTTCGTCAGTAATCTATCGTCTGAAACACGCATGCTGTGGCGCAATGACGGCAAGGACTGTAGCGCCACGGCAGTGTCGACGGCAGATATGGGAATTAGCTGGTGACATTAGCCAGGCTTTGAATAACAGCCAGAATCAGAGTTCATTCATTAAAAAAATCAATTATCTCCCGGATAATACGCAATATCAGTTCATTATATTCCATAAACATACAAGAACGTGCGGTTAAACTTCATACCAAACCAAAGTCAATTCCGATTTGGTCCGATTCAGTGTTCTTACGAACCGCACTGTGAGTGTGACTGATGGAGTTGGCAATTCATCTTCAATGATAGCCCCATCATGTTTTTAATTTTATGGAGATTTCATCATGCATGTGCATTTGGGAGCATACGATTGGTCCAAAAAAGGTCATTCGCATTCAATGCAATCCTGTAACAACAACCAAGGACGGGGTGGAGGGCCTTCCTATGGCACTGCATGCAGATGGCAGACGTGTATGAAGCAAGTGCTTTATCATGTAAGACAAAGACCTAATTTTGCAAACAATGATTCTCGTAACATTATCATTCTCTGTTCCAGGGACTCTCCAAATTATCATTCAAAAACAATGTCAAATATTTTGCAACAATGGAGGTAGTAGATAAAAAAACTCTCCAAGACCATAATTACTCCTTCAGTGATATTACTTTTATTAAGAGAGAGATCGTCATAGGGTCTGAGCAGGATCACAACTACTCAAGTCCAAGTCCAAGGAAGGAATGCCCAGAGCTCCAAAAGAGAATTCTGAAGGTGGAGCATTCATACAGCTCAGCTGCAGAAAATATAACAAACGTTGGTGACATTGAAAGCAGACAAGCTTCAGAAAGAGACCATAGTTACATGCGAGTCATAAAAAACTTTTGTAAGAAATTGAACAAGTCACAATTGCAAAAGGAGTCATCCTTGTCTACTGATCATAGCTATGCTGTGCGTTAATTTCTGAAATATCCTCTGGTAAGTACCGGTAGCAGATTATGTCACGATTGGTACTTTCAGCAACATTGCACAACTACTGTGGTTGTTTATTCTATCAATCCTGTTTTGCCATTCTGGACAGTGCCTGGCTCAGTCTAGGATTAGGAAGTGTGCGCTTTGTTATTGAAATTCCCATTATCCAATAACCAACAAGAAATTATTGGCCACTTGAACTGCATTTGGGTCATTGGGCGAGTCTTCGATTATTTTTAGGAGTAACATGTACATGTCATATGCTTTTATTTACAGGTATAATGTCAAAGCGGCTGCTTGTTATAAATGCGGATGATTTTGGGTACTGCCACGAACGGAACCGTGGAATACTTGCATGTTACAAAGCTGGGGGAATTACCAGTGCATCAGTCTTAGTGAATGCATTTGCTGCTGCTGATGCTGTCAGGATAGCCAAAGATGTTGACTTACCATTAGGTAAGTAGCTAGTGGTACATCTGGACCATCCAGGTGGTCTGGATGTACAGAGCTTTTACGTTCAGAGCTATTACGTTAAAAAGGAGTCCATGCCAGTGAGCTGATAAAAACAACATTTTGTAATTGATAGTTCTTCCTGTATATCTCTTCTTCAGGACTGCACCTTAATTTGACAGAAGGCCGCCCAGTATCTCCAAAAACCATCAATTCCTCAATCACCAACTCTGCTGGATATTTCCTCGGTAAACATGGATACAGAGAAAGGATTCTGTCAGCGTCCTATGAACCAAATGTGATCAAGAATGAAATTGAAGCTCAAGTTAATCTTTTCTGCCAGATGTATGGTGCATTGCCTGTTCATGTGGATGGTCACCAGCATGCCCATGTTGCACCAGGTAAGATCTTGGTGTGATCTGCTTAATGATATGGATGGCTTTGGCCATCATCTGGATAGGACAAATGTTTGGTATTTTATGCAGCATCACTGAACCCTTTCCTGGTCCTTTTTTTCAGGGGTATGCGAAATATTTTCCAGTGTGATGCAACAATGTGACATCAAATGGACCAGATTACCAGTTGATCAGTCTCTTGATGCCTGTGACTGGTTGCCTGAACCGATGATGGATTTCTTAACTCAAGTCAAAGCTGAGGCAGAGGATGCAAAGTTGGTCTTCAACAAATTTGGATTGCAGTACGTTGGTTTTGAAGTTGCTCTTTTGGAAGGATTGTCGGCCATCAACAAGGCCGGAAGGCATCTGAAAGTTGTAATAATTTTGTATCGTGTTGACTTTTCACTTCATCCAAGGTCTATTGGTGAACTTTGGTGTTGACAAGTTGCCATTTCTTGGTTCTTAATCTGTTGTTTCCTTTTCAGGTATCCAGAGAATTTCCTTGGAGTGACAATAATGGGAAATGCAATGACCTCAGCGAGACTTCAGCAGCAATTAGGATCCGTTTTTGGTTATAACCTGCCATGTGACTATGCAAAAGTCTCCTCATCACGGAGCATTGATCAGGAAAATTGTCTTTCTTCTGCATCTACTTGTGCTAGTGTTGGGGGTATTGTCAGTTCAAGTGTTAGTCGGGATGGTAAGGTGCCTGAGGTTATTTCTTGTGAACTGATGGTTCACCCTGGTTTTCATAGTATCGATCCTGCATGTAATGCTGGTTGTGGCACTGGACCAGATGACTTTTCAAAGTCCCCAGCCCGTAAACATGAAATGGACCTACTGATGGGCAATGACATGACGAGTTTCTACAGGAAAGAAGGATACAAACTCTGTTGTTATTGTGATTTATCAATATCATCATAGCATTTGTAGATATTGATCCTTATTGGTATCATTGGATGAGGAGAGGAAGAGTTGTTCTGCTAACAATCTCTCAAGAAGAGTTGTTTTTTGGGTTTTTTACTTAGTAATAATTTCTTTTGGTAAAGGAGGTGCATAGACAAGGACAGCCAATTATAGCATTTTCTTGGTTCTGTATAGTTTCTATACGGCCACGTAATTATGCTTTGTGGGTACCATTATTCTGTGGATATCGGAATAAAACACAATGGTCAGTTGGGCCTAAGGTATTCAGAAAACATTTAGATGTATCCAGTCATCTTGGATTTTGTGACAATCAGTTTGGTACAGCTACATGTAGATTGAAGCCCATTCAGTTGACAGAAACAGAGTTAATTGTCCAGGAGATCCCAGACAACTTGAACCCTATTTAGTTTGCTGAAATTGATGTGTTGTAATGTACTTGCAAATTGTTAGACTCAACTGCCAATTCGCTAGGTTTCATTTGTGTTTCAGGCATTTTCATAATTCTAGCTGGTTCTGTCATAGGCCCGGTTGCACCAGCTGTGCTCAAAGTTAAGTTTGAGGTTGACCTCAACTAAGTAATATGATTTGCCATTACAATTTGAGGTTGAGAACAACTTTGAGGTTAGCTTCAGCACAAAGTTGACCTTAAGTATGACTGGTGCAACCGGGCCTTAGTGTTGTAACCTGCCTGTAGTTGCTGTCATACTCCATGTGTTCAGACGATTCGTATCGAATTTCAAGAAACCTTGGTTTATCATTTCGGTGAAGTAATTTCACACTCAAGTGACATGCTTAGTGATGTACCATAACCGTGATCTCATTGCTTGTCCTTGAATATAGAGCGAATTTTGTAGGTTTTGTGTCTGTTTCACATCTTTTTTACTCTGAATAATTGCTTTTGGTCTGCAGATAGAAAGGAAGTCCAAGAGCCGTGGTGTGAAGTTTGTGATAATATACCTTTTATAGTCAATAATCCAAGGATGGAGTTTTCCATATTGTTAAAGAGGTGACTCCTATTTCTGATTGAATAATAAATTTCAATTGAGGCTATGATTGCACTTATTAATCATTTCTTAGCATTTTTGATCGAGTTGGTACATCTTGCCCCTTGTCACCTCTGCTTCTGGTAAAAAGAAACTGACTACATGCTTCTGGATATGGAACACCACGGCACTGACATCAGCAGGTGTAGAGCGCATTTTCTGAAAAGTGACATAACATGCTTTCATTAGCTCACCTGTGGTGAGCTCTTACGATGGTGCGGCGTTGTTGTCCGTTAGCAGGGCACGTTTCATAACCGCTGGGGCTATTGATCTGAAACTTGGTACATATATACCCTAGGTCATATGACCTATGACACCAAGTTTTGGTCCAATTCGATTCTTGACTTGGCCACCAGGTGGCTAAAACCAAAAACAAAAAGTGCTTTTCAAGGTCACCGAGGTCAAAGTGAGAATTTTGCCTTTTGGTGGCACATTTCGTAACCGCTGGGGCTATTGCCCTGAAGCTTGGTACATATAATCCTCTAGGTCATATGACCTATGACGCCAAGTTTTGGTCCGATTCGATTCTTGGCTTGGCCACCAGGTGGCAAAAATGAAAACTCATATTCCAATAATTCCTAAACATGACATAACGGGTTTTTGATTTGACCTACTTTTCAAGGCCACAGAGGTCAAAATTCAAAATTTTCTAATTTGGTGGTCCGTTTCATGGCTATTTGACCTGATAAAGTGATATGTTCTGACTTGGTGCGATCAGGTGTCTGGGTACCCTCTGCTCTGTACCCCAGGAACTCGAGGCTTGCCCGGGAACATTTCTCGATTTAACATTTGTCATTTGTTCTTCTGGTACATTCACCCAGGTCAGCACATGGTCCATGAACCCTTGGAGGAATTATAATTCCTCCAAGACGAACCATTTCTTTTTTATTTATTTCATGGATCGTTTATAATCAAACCCAACCTCCTCCCTTGACATTAACTAGTTTATTCTCCTACTGCCAGGTCGCACCCCGATTTCATTACGTCCAGGACAGAATTTCTGGAAATTTCTTCCGCCAACACATCTAGCGAGTCCTCTATTTACTGAGGAATAGTCCCTAGTGTTCTGGAAAGCATTACTGCTAACATCTGATAGATAGCCAACTTACTTCAGGAAAGGAAACCACTCTCACCCCGGGCACCATTGTGGTATTTGTGTTTGTAGGCCCTATTTGATTTTCCCTCGGGCCGAAGCCATGCATTATTGGCCCTGTATAATGGTAAGTAGATCTAAGGAAGAGGCCATCTCAAGAAACACAATGGGGTCTTTACTTGCCCTTGCAAATGCACAAGGTACAAGGCACAGGGCTTACTGTCCCATCCGACGGGCTGAACAGCACCACAGGGGTATTAATCCCATATGATGCGGGATTCGAAACCGGGACCTCGTGATATCCACTGGGATATCAATGTTCATGCTGTGGTTTCCGGGGGCTGCCGTTTCTGACACACTAGAACATGCAATTACGTGATGTAGGCCTACTCTGCATGGCGTGAGACAATTTCTTTTTCCACTAAAATCTAATGGGTGGTAAAATTCGGAATCTCAACGACGTATAATAAGTACGGTACACCAGCGAATTAATCTTGCATTGCTAGCTACTCTCTGGTAAACAAAACTTTCACATAGGGTTTTTACGGATCACTCTTGGACAATTGCAGTGGATTTGAAGAGGTATTAGGTTTAGACTCTGAGTGAATGGCACCTTTCACATGCGCATATATAAGTATGCTGTTATTTGTATGAATTCAAATTCGCTGTTAAACACGCAGAATGTTAGAGAGAGGCGCAGAAGCGAAACAGATAATTAAAAGCACTCATTCTAGACCCCTGTGACCTGCTTCAGTTCATGTTTGATTCTGGAACACGAATTTCTTTGGATACGGTAGTGTCCTCTCTTGAACACTGAGGCCACAATGCAATCGATTCAATTTCTGTAACAGGTGATGAAGGCTATAAAGGATAAACAGCTGGGAAGCCTGACGATTTGGTTCGCCAAGGGCAACATTGGGGATTAACTGGTGGATGCAGAAGTACAACGGCACAAACATTGAGGCTGCTGGTATCGGGTAATGGAAATAGCAAAATGAGATTAATGACTTCTCTGGAGCGGGGTAAACAAGGGTCTTATCGACCCTAACTTCAAAAAGTTATTCAAAATAACAATTAAAGAACAGCTTTATGGATTATCCACGATGCCAATCCTAAACTGCCATTCTACAAGTAGAACACCTCTGTATGATCGCCGACATTCAGTGCTCCACATCTTTTTCACGGACACTGATGCCTCAGGGTAGTGATAATCCTAAACGATTAGCGCTCTTATCGCATGAATACTTAATCCCGGGTTCACGACCCATTTGACAGTACGTTGGATTTTTCGGCGATGTTTTCGTCGTCCAGGTCTAACAAGGAAGGCGATACCAGATAGACGTATCATGGACTGATCGGCTGAATTTTCCATGATGAATAAAGGTAAGTACCATTCTGTAAATCCAAGAGGGTCATCAGTTTGCTGTCATTCAGCATTCATGTTTCATCAAAAACGAGAAGTCGATTTAAAAAACCCTTTCCAAGCCCCAACGAGCGGACAGTGACTAGAGGCAGTGCGATCAAAAGAGAGCAGTAAGACACCGCCTGACTAGACAGCCAGATACACGGAGAGACAGCCAGACACAAGCAGAGCCAGCCAGACAAAAAGGAGACACTGCCAGGCGAACGGAAACTGTCGGACATCATGGCCGCGGGACGCCACCGCCAGACACTTGGAGACACCGCCGGATACTTAGGATACAATATCGCCAATGTTTGCCTGCAGAACAGTTGCAGGGAGGAAGCAATGAGCTCACTCTACTCTCGCCATTAAAAAAAACCGCACACGGGGCAATGCTTTCCACAAAATTGCTTTCATCGAGCATTACTCTCAGAGAGCTGTCACCTGTAATATCACGATTCTCCTTTCAGGATTTCGCATCGTCCCGCTCGACTACGTCGAAGCTGCAAATGGGCGGAGGGTGGAGTACTGTCGGTCCACTCTGGCCAGGTTAAATGGCCAGGAGGCGAGTTTCACCCGCACTATCAACACCTACCGGCATCAGATGGACAGTAAAATGTACTCGCTTGAGAAAGACAAACGGAAATTGAAGCAATCCATGTTGGATTACTCGAAACGGATGCAGGAAATAAGATCGATTTAACATTTGTCATTTGTTCTTCTGGTACATTCACCCAGGTCAGCACATGGTCCATGAACCCTTGGAGGAATTATAATTCCTCCAAGATGAACCATTTCTTTTTTATTTCATGGATCGTTTATAATCAAACCCAACCTCCTCCCTTGACATTAATTAGTTTATTCTCCTACTGCCAGGTCGCACCCCGATTTCATTACGTCCAGGACAGAATTTCTGGAAATTTCTTCCGCCAACACATCTAGCGAGTCCTCTATTTACTGAGGAACAGTCCCTAGTGTTCTGGAAAGCATTACTGCTAACATCTGATAGATAGCCAACTTACTTCAGGAAAGGAAACCACTCTCACCCCGGGCACCAGTGTGGTATTTGTGTTTGTAGGCCCTATTTGATTTTCCCTCGGGCCGAAGCCATGCATTATTGGCCCTGTATAATGGTAAGTAGATCTAAGGAAGAGGCCATCTCAAGAAACACAATGGGGTCTTTACTTGCCCTTGCAAATGCACAATTAAGGTACAAGGCACAGGGCTTACTGTCCCATCCGACGGGCTAAACAGCCAGGGGTTATTAATCCCATATGATACGGGATTCGAACCCGGGACCTCGTGATATCCACTGGGTTATCAATGTTCATGCTGTGGTTTCCGGGGGCTGCCGTTTCTGACACACTAGAACATGCCATGACGTGATGTAGGCCTACTCTGCATGGCGCGAGACAATTTCTTTTTCCACTAAAATCTAATGGGTGGTAAAATTCGGAATCTCAACGACGTATTAAGTACACCAGCGAATTAATCTTGCATTGCTAGCTACTCTCTCAAACAAAACTTTCACATAGGGTTTTTACGGATCACTCTCGGACAATTGCAGTGGATTTGAAGAGGTATTAGGTTTAGTACTCTGAGTGAATGGCACCTTTCACATGCGCATAAGTACCGGTATGCTGTTATTTGTATGAATTCAAATTCGCTGTTAAACCCGCAGAATGTTAAGCCTGCCGCACACGGGAGCTATCTGCTGAGCAAATAGTTATTCGAGACCGTTTGCTCAGCAGATAGCTCGCGTGTGCGCGTAATTTCGGTGAGTTTTTTGCCTCGCGAGGCAGAAAACTCGCGTGTGCGCGTATTTTTCGGTGAGCTATCTGCTGAGCAAACGGTCTCGAATGACTTTTGCTCAGCAGATAGCTCACGTGTGCGGCGGGCTTTAGAGAGAGGCGCAGAAGCGAAACAGAAAATTAAAAGCACTCATTCTAGACCCCTGTGACCTGCTTCAGTTCATGATTGATTCTGGAACACGAATTTCTTTGGATACGGTAGTGTCCTCTCTTGAACACTGAGGCCACAATGCAATCGATTCAATTTCTGTAACAGGTGATGAAGGCTATAAAGGATAAACAGCTCAGTTCGGGATAAGTCTTTATTTACAAACGTTTCTAAATTTAGACACTCACAGAGTCCGAATTTAGACTCCGAGTGCAAATTTAGAAACTCTGAAGGTGTGTAAATTCAGACACCTTTTACAAAAAACGCTCAATCGGAATATGAAAGCATCAAATCGGAAAGGGTCTGACCCAATGGCCAGGTGGCCCTGTATGTCCTCTTTAATTCCACGGCTGCGTTTTCAAGAAATTCAGGTTTTTATCGGCCGAGAACCCATAAAACAGTGTAAAAGTGTCTAAATTTAGAAACGTTGGATGTTCTTTCAAGAATTTAAAACTTTAAAGCAATAATTCACAGTTTCTGAATTTAGACACTCTCAGTGTCCAAATTCAGACTCCGAGTCCAAGTTTAGAAACGTTTGTAAATAAAGACTTATCCCGAACTGAGCTGGGAAGCCTGACGATTTGGTTCGCCAAGGGCAACATTGGGGATTAACTGGTGGATGCAAAAGTACAACGGCACAAACATTGAGGCTGCTGGTATCGGGTAATGGAAATAGTAAAATGAGATTAATGACTTCTCTGGAGCGGGGTAAACAAGGGTCTTATCGACCCTAACTTCAAAAAGTTATTCAAAATAACAATTAAAGAACAGCTTTATGGATTATCCAGGATGCCAATCCTAAACTGCCATTCTACAAGTAGAACACCTCTGTATGATCGCCGACATTCAGTGCTCCACATCTTTTTCACGGACACTGATGCCTCAGGGTAGTGATAATCCTAAACGATTAGCGCTCTTATCGCATGAATACTTAATCCCGGGTTCACGACCCATTTGACAGTACGTTGGATTTTTCGGCGATGTTTTCGTCGTCCAGGTCTAACAAGGAAGGCGATACCAGATAGACGTATCATGGACTGATCGGCTGAATTTTCCATGATGAATAAAGGTAAGTACCATTCTGTAAATCCAAGAGGGTCATCAGTTTGCTGTCATTCAGCATTCATGTTTCATCAAAAACGAGAAGTCGATTTAAAAAACCCTTTCCAAGCCCCAACGAGCGGACAGTGACTAGAGGCAGTGCGATCAAAAGAGAGCAGTAAGACACCGCCTGACTAGACAGCCAGNCTGGAGAACCGACGGTCGGGTATATATCCACTGCGTACTGCGTTAAAAAAACCGCACACGGGGCAATGCTTTCCACAAAATTGCTTTCATCGAGCATTACTCTCAGAGAGCTGCCACTGTAATATCACGATTCTCCTTTCAGGATTTCGCATCGTCCCGCTCGACTACGTCGAAGCTGCAAATGGGCGGAGGGTGGAGTACTGTCGGTCCACTCTGGCCAGGTTAAATGGCCAGGAGGCGAGTTTCACCCGCACTATCAACACCTACCGGCATGAGATGGACAGTAAAATGTACTCGCTTGAGAAAGACAAACGGAAATTGAAGCAATCCATGTTGGATTACTCGAAACGGATGCAGGAAATAAGAACTGAGAGGTGCAGACGACTAATGGGTGATGTGGGAATAAAGGATATACCGAGATTCATTCCTGAGCCACAGACAGCAGACGATAAAGTCAAGGCGTTTTTAGCAAATCTAAACAAAAGAAAGGATGTTGCTGAGAAGGATTCCACGGTCAAATATGGCGTCATCCGATTGACAGACAAAAAAAGAGAGTCATGCGATCAAGGACTAGAGCGTTCTCTTCCTCCGAAGTCCCACGCGCCGGTGACCAAAGTCCACCGCCGTGCAATGTTGTCTCCGGCATCAGATGACAGTTGCGCTGAATCTATCTCGTCTGTTTCGTCGGACAGCACCGGGAAATGGCGACGCAAGCCGAAACGAAAAGTCAGTGAAAGTATCTACACTGTTGAAAAGTTAAGTGATGGGACGAATCGTTTGATTGCGTACAAAGGAACCAGGGCTTACTTCACAGCGATGAGGAATGAAGGTTCAGAAGCACGAAAGGAGGCAAAAATATCAGGTGCCCAACCTAAACCAGTGGATGAAGAAAGAACATCAACACGCAATGTTCCGGATGATACGGAGGGGACGAATGCAAAACCAGCCCAGGGGACGCGTCGGTTTGGCCGCACCGAGGGTGCAAACACCAGGGAGATCATCCTGCGTGATATTATCCCAGAAGTCGATAAAAATCCATCAGTGAAAGACACCAATGGCCGGAAAACTTCGGTCGTAATCGAAAACCCGCCAAGGCGGTGGAGTGTTGGTAAGCGCGTCAGTGGTGTGGACTGGGGCAGGAAGATTCCTGTCGATGCGAGGACTGAAAGAAAATTATCACAATCTGTGGCTCCTGCTAAGGGTAAATACCAGAGAATCCAACCTCCAGTTACCTACCTTGACTTACTAAAACTGAAGTTCAATGGGACTAAAAAACTTCTGCGTGTTTTCGATAACATGCTGTCGCAGCCGAACCGCCGGAGATTTCGACATGGTGTAAAACGGCATCATTTTCTTCCCGATTTCAAGGGGGCGCCAAAACTGATTGTTTTAGATGACAAAGAAAAAACTATGGCGGGGACAGAAAAGTGTACCTCTTTCGGTAAACTCCCTAAAATTGATGCGGGTGCCGTCAAAGAAACTGCCCGAAAGGGAAATGCGTCCATTACAAGAGAATAGGCTTGCGTCATGATATGACATGTACATCGATAGATTTTTGTGAATGCGCGGCGCCAGACTGAGGAGTTTTCAGTATTTCATAGATTTGCAAGACTGAGGCGCTAAAATCACGTGTCAATGTTCTCCACCGAAAATTTTCATCAGCCTCAACGTTGAAACTATTTCAGTCTCCGTGGATGAAATAACCTCGTCCTACCCCAATTGTTAAGTGAATTATTAATGAAATCAGCAACATCAGACCAAGATAAAACAATGTTTCGTCAATATATTGGAGCTTTATTGTGGAGACGGAAATACGTACGTTAGTGTCATTTGAAAATGGATATCGTCAGGGTGAACGTTGGTGGAACAATTTTCGAAGTAGATCGAAGGACCATTCTTAACATACCAAGTTCCAGATTATGCGTTTCATTGCTAACAAATAAGGACTATAACAACAAGATGGACATGTTCTTCTTCGACAGACGTCCAGGATTATTTGAGGCCATCGTCTCTGCCCATCGGGACGGAGAGGTCCACGTGCCCGGAGACGGCTGCGGAGGTGAACTCATCAAAGAATTGGATTTCTGGAATCTGCCCGACACCATGGTTGCACCCTGCTGCGTCAGTAAGACCAGGCAAGCTCAGACAGAGAGAGACATCGCCCGTCTCGTCGCCGAGGAGATATGCGCGGACCCAGACCAAAGCCTTGAGATTCGCTCCAGGAGCTCTGATTGGCAACTGAAGAGGTTAAATGCTTGGCTGTTCATGGAGTTCCCTGTCTCCTCCAAGTTTGCGAAGGTAAGACTGTGGTTCACCCACAACTGGAGAAAATACTACAGGATGTCCCCGAAAGAATGGAAAATAATTTCGGGTTTGAGCCATGACCCGACGTATGGTTGAGTTCAGCCACAAAATAATGAATATAATTGGTCTGCTGTGGTGACACTATAAACCGACGGTGACACACTCATGGGGGCAACCATAGGCTGCTAATTGTTGATAACACTTAATAGATTATATTTAAATTTTAATGAGCAAACGTTTTCATCGTTCAGTAACAAATTAATCAGTTAATCGGCTGATCTCGAGCAGTGCAATTGACTTCAATATAATTTTCACCGCAACATGGATTCATCTCGTATTACGAATAACCGCCCATAATGTTCACGCTGCATGTTGCAGTAAAGTGTCAAGTCGGATGAGAACCTCTACCGTTGTTGATATCAGACTATAAACCCAAACTTTTAAATTTCGTAATAATATTTTGAATTTTTAGGCCTGGTCGATTTTCATGGGTTTGGTCCTGGCTGGTTCCCTGGTGACGTACGGCATGATGTTCGACGATAACTTCATGTATCGCTATCAAAACGGCACTGTCATCACCTTACCACGAGAATTTTTTCATGACGTCGTTGCCTTGATTGGGACGCGTAAATGGCTGATTATGTGGACGGGACGAAGATATGATTGGGTGTACACGATAGATGTGCTTTTGAATGTAATCCTGACCACTGAATTCATCGTTCGCTTTGCCCTGTGTCCATACAAGATGAAGTTTATGAAGTCAGTCGAGACAATTACCGCCATTATTGTCTTCAGCTCTTTTCTCTTCTCGTGGGTTTTGGGATTTTGCCTCACACTGCCGGTGTTGCGGAACAAGGCGGGGGTCCAGTGGCTGTGGCTTGCCTTCACCGTCCTGCAAATGCTCCGCCCGTTTCGTATTATCGGTCTTGCAAATACGTTCGTCAGTTTGCGAATCCTCGTGTTGGTCTTGCGGCGGAGCGTTTCCGAGTTGTGCACCATTGTCATGTTCCTAGGAATTGGTATGATGCTGTTCGCTTTCCTGATATTTGCAGCAGAGGTAGTGATCGATGACCATTTCAAGACAGTTTGGGCGGGGGCCTGGTGGGCCGTTGTAACCATGACCACTGTCGGCTACGGAGACATGTACCCAAGAAGCTATGGCGGATACGTTGTTGGTGTTATGTGCACGATCTGCGGAATGTTGATAATAGGTTTGTCAATTCCGATCATTTCCGGTACTTTCAGTATCTACTATGATAACGTCAACATGCAGATGGAGAAGGTTAAGCAGAAGCTGAGAAAAGCTCTCGCCGAGTCAAAAACAGGACGCGTTGCACCACGAGATGTCGCTACCACCGAGACGGGTACCAAGGACCATGGTGTGTCGTTTGAGTATGAGAAAGCAACGCGCGTTACAACTACTGGTATTTAATTTAGTCCTGAATAAGCTGCCCCGTCGGGAATACACGAGCAAGTAGCGAAATAGATGCGAAGCAAGACTTTTTTCGTGTTTCTCTTACGTAGAAACTAGGGAGAATAGTCAATGGCCTCTTCACTTCGACGACGTCGACATTCAGACTCGGACGTGTTGAACTCAACCATGTCAACGGAAGTTGTTTTATTTTAGTCTCTTCACCTTGACTTATAAAGGCCTATTCACAAGTAAACGAAAAGAAAGTCTATGTCCCGTTCTGTAAATCTATATACTGTACATATGCAAACTGTCGTCCAACCTGGCAACACTAAGCAAAATGGTGATAAAAATATTTGACATAAGTAAAAGTCGTTTTCTCCGGCCCTTTTTTGGCACACGCGGCCGCCCCTCTCCCGACCATTTGCAAAACTGCAGTGATGTCCTCCGGATGCTTTTCATGGCCGGTAGGGCCATAGTGTGACTCGAAAAGCAAATATAGGGCCTCTCAGATCAGTTTGTCATTTCAATTTATAAAGGTCCCCAGATCAGCTTGTCAACAGGTGGATGTGTCGCCGTCTGCTGGTCCGAAATCGGGTTTCCACTATTGCTGTTGGATTATTGTTTCCCTGTCTCTAGCGGTCGAAGATCACAGGCTCGTCCAGCCTATGTCATGCCAGTTGGCTCGTTCATCCTACTCTAAAACATGTTGGGGTAAATGTATCTCCATCCTCTCGAAACAGGGTCATTCAGACGCATCTCCTACGTCGCACCTCGGAGGCGATGGCCGAGTGAGTGAAATGACCTGAGTCTCAGGATGATGTAGGCTATCTCTGATCCTCTTGTTCCTAGACCAGTTGGCTCGCAGGCGCGGATCCAAGAGGAGGGAGGCGCATCCGGCGCACGTCCTCCCCCTTTCGGCCAACAAATCTGTAAAATCGACCGTGAAATTCTGAAATTTGGAGCAAATTCACCGCAGAATTTCAATGAATGTGTTTCTACAATGCGCCCGGGAGTGCGCCCCCTCTTTCCCGAAATCGTGGATCCGCCCCTGCTCTCGTAGCCTGCTGTTGGACGTGTGGTCCGCCTGGTCAAATGTCTCGTAAAATTCATCCTAGCCAACTATGCCTCGATGGTCCCAGATCAGTTCGCTTCTTCGTCGACTGTTGGATGTGTCTCCTCCTGGCCTGACATCCTACTCCTCCTTGTCCCACTCCCAGATCAGTTTGGCTCAGCTCTTCATCCTTCTCTTGGATTGTCTCCATTTCGTCCAGTCGTTCATCCTCCTCCGTCTGGTCCCCAGATCAGTCGTGCATCCGACTGGTGGATGTGTCTTCTCCATTTCCGTCAGTCCAAGATCAGCTGGCTTGGCCAGCCAACCGTTGGATGGTGTCACCGCCTGGTCCCCAGATCAGTTGGCTCGTTCATCCTACTCCTGGATCCCTATCTCGTCCCATCAGATCGTTCATCTCGGTTGTGCCTCCCCGGCGTCTGGTCCCAGACAGTCTTTTATCCGACCTGTTGGGTGTGTCTCCACCTCATGGTACCATAGGCCTACACTGAGCCAAGTTGCAAAAAGATTGTCGAACGCTTCATTTCAGCTGTGTGTCGGGGTGAAATTGACAAGCATGCTATCACCAGGGGGCTCTGACAACAGTTTTATGTGGCTTCAGAAGCCTCCCATAATCACCACATATCTTGATGTGTCGGGACTTATTATGCGGATCGGACGCTTCGGATAAAACGAGAAGTTCGACGTTATTTTGTCCCGATATTGTTTCCAAACCCTGATTTCTGGATATCCCGTCGAATTTTGTCTTTAGATCTGATTTGTGACGCTTGGTCCCGTCACTATGCAGAGCTAACAGGCCAATGGAAGGGCAATCATCTCAATAATATATTCTGCAGTTTGGGCTTTGCAGACGTTAGGTTGTACCCCCTCTGCAGGGCGTTTGTTTTGTTATGGCAGGAAGAAACAATTGATTGGATTTAAAAACTAATAGTACATAGGATCTATTGGAAAACGGACTTGGTGTTATTGGTGTTTTGACCTGTACTGGAGGAGCGTACCCATTTTGCGAGTTTATTTTTATCGGGCACCACAAGCCACGTTCTCCGGACACAGGAACAGCCACTAGGCTGGTTCAGGAAGATAAGCAAAATGGCGGACCTAGAGGCAGTTTTGGCTGATGTGAGCTATCTCATGGCCATGGAGAAGAGTAAATCTACTCCAGCGGCTAGAGCTAGCAAGAAAATTGTGCTACCGGACCCAAGGTAGGCCCCTGTCAAATCCCACCGGCATCGTCAGCTATGAACGCTTCTAAAAACCGATATTACATTCCACTCTATTCTGCTGTGATGAATAAAATCACCGACCAAAAAATTCATTATGAATCCAGGCAGCCATTTCATTCCTTCTATGTTTTTATGCTTTACAGTGTCCGCAGTGTGATGCATAAACATCTGGAAAAAATGGGCGAAGTCACGTTTGATAAGATTTTCCACCAGAAACTGGGTAAGTTTTTATTCATCGGTTATTTTGCGCCAGGTCAAATGCCATTGGTTACTGTGTCAGCATGATGTACCTAATTTGAATATGAACCTAAACAAACCTGGCAATATGATGATACAATGTTTCAAGTGTTGTACTGTTGTCCCTCCTCTCTCCCCATAGCTTGCATAACTGATGTTTTTGCATTTTGTGTTTGACATATTAGGCCTATACGCTGAGGTTTATGATGAAGTCCAATCATGTGAGATTACTGCTTAGACCATAGGCCTACTACTGCTGAGAAGTTTTGTGACCCTCCTCCCCTTCCCTCCACTGGCATGACTGGGGTGGTATCCCGTGATTTAGACGTTTAGAATTGGTGATTGATTTCCGTATTGCATTAATGTAGTTTTGTGATTGACTGAAATATAGGCCTACAGACCCAGACGTTTGACTAAAGAAAGATAGGTGATCCCCCTTGGCCTTTGATTTGAATGCAGAAAAATTCTGAAGTGTCTCAAACATGGTCTTGTTGTAATTAGAGCACGCACATTTCAATTTTTTCATACCGGTAATTATGATTTCAGACATAGTTTCTTGTCCCATTGCCATTGTAGCCAGGCTGAGCCCAGTAAGCTTGATAAGCCTGCCCTCTTATACTGGAACGTACCCTCCCAACTAGATATTGATGTAAAGCTACTACCGGTACATCATATTGATCTTTGATAATGATTAGAAAATGGAAAACTGGCATTGCCTTTGGCAAGTTTTGCACGATGAATATTCAAGAATAGAATGCCTTCTAAATTATTGAACACCTCAAGGTAGCATTCTGCATGGAACAATACCGACACCTACGCAGGAAACACTTCCCCAGAAATTGTTTTGGTTCTCTTTCATCTGTGTACTTGAGAACCTTTTGATCACGTGGGTTGCTTTTAATTTCAGTCATCATGGTATAATTTTAGTGCAATTTAATGCAGACTATGCAATTGTCTATTATAATATATTTTGAAAAGTATTCTTGAGCAGTACATGTATCTCTAAAAGCTTTGCTGTTTCTGAGCACTTTGATTTCATCATTTAAAAGTTTAATAAGGAAGTGGCCAATTTTGCATTTTTGCAAGAAGTATGAAAACGAAATGGACCCTCATACATTGTTTATTGATTAGTAGTTCACATCAATCGATGTTCTCTCTCTTGCAGGATACTTACTCTTTAAGGAATTCTGTAGCAATGTATGTGATGAGCCTGTCCCCCAGCTGAAATTTTACGAAGAGGTAAGTTCCCTTTCCCAGTAAAATTATCGGACAAGATGTACATGTAGTGATGATGCTGTCATCCGCATGTGGAAGTCCACCGTTTTGAAAAAGATAATTGCTCCATTCTTGGCAATTCCATCATGAACAACATCAAATGGGATGTGATCGATTTCACAGAATTCAGATTGTGGCAAAAATGAATCTTGCGTTGAAAGGTTTTTCTTTTGCTTTAGACATATCTAAATAGCTCTCATCTGTAGGCCTACTGAGTTCTGTTCATTTACATACGTGTGGCGGTCTAGGAAAACCCGGCGGATGTCGCATTTGAAGAAAGTGTTAATGGTGTTGGTGAACCCGCATTCAATAGCTGAAATGTACTACGTAACAGGTAAACAGTAGTAAATCGATGCACAGGCAATCTGACAGCCCTTGTTGATCATTCAGCGACATCTGCTGGGTTTTCCTAGATCGCCACACATATTCATCATGAGATTTGGAATTCTGGAGAAGAAATTTGCAGACCAGATGCCAACAGAATAAAATATTGTGTATTTACTGTACTGGATGTATTTTTTCCATGCCCGTGTGTGTGTTCTTCTATATCCCACTCACTCACCAGCAATATACAGTTGTGATATCTTAAACACCTGTTGCTTTGTTCAGAGAAATAAATGATATATTATGGGAAGTTCTGGCATTAATTAAAGGCAGTATTACGTACAACCATACTGATGCACAGAAAGTAAGTTCAACAAGGCCACTTTGTGCCTGTTGGATTGGAAATGTATGTTTGACTGTAAGTTTAATACAGCTACACAGTAATGAGTATCTGTCTTCATCCAGAAATGGTTAAAAATCATTCCGTTGATAAAGGCTGTATAATCCTCCAACCAAGGAATGGAAATGCAACGTTTGGACAGGCTTTCCATCTCCACCTGTATCAGTGGTTGTGTGAACTCTGGTATTATTTCTTGCTGCCCCTGAGTTGTTGCACACCTACGCATACGTATCTGTGTTCTTCTTTCTTCTCTACTTTCTATACGTTGTTAGTCTGCTATCTTCCATCAATGTGAAGCTGCCGTTATAAACATGCCTGAAGTGGAGCATGCCGGCCAGGTATTCTCGTGTATGAATGATAGGCAAACCTATACATTTTCTACAGTTCAGATTATTCTTACCAATCCTGGCTGAAGTTTTACCAATACCATGCTCAGAGTAGACACACAGAGGAGGCTGCTCTCTGCTTGCTAACATATAAACCTATAATACACACAAGATGGAAACCGTAGGCTCTATTAATTATGTTGTCCTTGAACAAGTGGAAACCGATGGAAGATGGGACTTTCAAAGTCTGTGAATGATCTGATGCACATATGGATGGACAACCTGTTGCTTCCCAATGTCTGTGTGCAGTGCTTCATGTAAGACGGGTGCGATCACACTCGCACCCCTGCGCGCCTGCAAAATTGCACCGAGGAGCTCGATTGACCGTGCTCCTCGGCATTCTTGAAGGAACTGACCATCAAATTTCATGAGTGTGAACAGCTGTCCTAGAGCCTTTGAGGAGCTCAACTGATTTAGAGCTCCTGCAGATTTCAAACGTGAAGCACTGCAGACTGTGTGGCGCTTTTGAGTTTCCTATCCTTGCTTTGAATACCGTCTTGAGATCAGAAGCAGAAGCAGCTGTCCTTGTGTTTTGAGGGAAGTGTCATGGGTGTTGTGAGTGAATGACTTCACAAATCATGGCAGTGGATATTCAGCTCTCAAGTAATACGTCAACTCTGCCTTGCCGTAAATGAACCGTCCTGAGGGACTCGAGTGGTGTTTAGCGCTCACTCCCTTTGTCACCACAAACAAACTATAAAGTAGCATTATACCTGCAGGTCAACCTGCAGCCTGCATTTCATACTGACCGCATTTTGGCATGTTTGGGTTGATTTATGTGTGGCTGGTAGATTTTCATTATGAGGTTTAGGTGCTCTCTAATACAACATTAAATTGATGGTTAGCCTAGATGGTTGGTGATGACACTTGACAGAGGATATGTGATATTGTGTTATCTACTATGTGACATGCGAAAGAAGGAGGGAAGAAGTACCAATAAAAGAATGTCTCGTCAGCACTTCTGGCCATCTCTGCTGGTGACAGCCCTACCTTCTTGGGACGCGATCAATACTTGACTGGAATCTGGACAAGTTCCATTTCCTCGATGGGTTACACAATATCACCCTTGATATCAACCATATGTCATTATTCATACCTAGTATTGTATTGTATTGTATCAGATTTTTCGGTCAGGGTCGAAGCCATTATTGGCCCTGTTACAGATCCATGACGTTGGTTGGGGACCACTGCGTCAAAGGACGACGTCATGTCACGTCGGCGGCGCCCACGACAAACTCTGTTGGCGTGAAATTGCAAACTTTTGAGGCTCAAATGATTGAATTCCATGGTGATTGCAGCCAGGTCCCTAAGTCTATTTTCAAACTGCTTAGACATTTAAAAACTAGAGATTCTTGACTTCTCAATAGTAGTTGAAATGTTTCAAACGGATAGATAAGTNATGCAGAATTTCAAAATGCCCACTCTACATCCTGGTACTTATTAAAAAATGATCAGCACCCCCTATGAACAATTCTGTTAACTAAAATTCCTGGAAGCAAACTGGTGATAACGGTAAAGACAAACCACTGGTATCAAACATAAAATGAATTTTCCCATAAACTCAGGATTCTTTATTAATGAATACCTAACAGGAAGATGAATTGGCTGAATGGTGTTTATTATGAATAAATTGGTTGGTCATATTTCAGAGAAAAAAGGCTATGGATGCGAGTTGATTACTTTTACCGTGATAACGGTAAAGACAAATCAACTTCGTAATGCCCAAAATTTTGTTACAAGAATATCTAAATGGAAACATTCCAGGGCACAATTACCAACAAACACAAACCATGTCTTCATAAGCCAACAAACTCATTTATTTCCTGTAGTTTTGGCTTTAAAATGAGAATATGTTTTGGAAATTGTCTTTACCGTAATTTGTACATTTTCCTGAAAATGGCCCTATAATGTAATCTGTGATGACAGAAGACCAAAGGAGACTGCCCTCTGTTGCGGATATGGAACCCATGACCTCATTGATGGCAAGCTTAGATATTGCAACTATGCCAACCAACAACCTGAGATGGAGTTGCTGCACGACTGCTGTTCTTGTTTTTCGTTTGAAATTGGATGATGAAGCAGTGATGCTGATGCAGATGAAGTTGGGTTTCCTTTACTTTGCTATAGAGCTTGTGCAGATGACGTCATCACAGAAAAATCTGCTATCTTGACGTCAAATGACGCCGTCGTCCCACATGGCCCACTATGTCGTCAGTGCAAGTGGAGTGTGCGTCAATTCAACCCATGACGTGATCTACACGTGGCGCACTTTGTCGTTGACGGCAGCATGGTGGACCGCCAGTCAGAAGTGACGTCATAATGAGCCACTGCACAAGCTCTACATCAGCTTGCATAGCATTTCTCTTGATTTTTTTTCATAATTTTGATTTTCATTTCATTCGCACATATGAAATGATGCTCATCCAAATGTAAGAAAAGCCTTTGAATAATTGCTTATATAACACTTTATTGATTCTCTTATAGTATATGACCTTTTTGATTCAACCCATGAAGGCAGTTCCGTGTTCTACAGCAATGCAGTCCTCCTCTAGTGGTTGCCATGGAGACAGATTGTTAGTTTTTGGTGTGGAGGTGTCCTGTTCTGGTGATGCATGGATATCTTGTGTGCGTTTCTTCGTTCGGCTCGGCTGTGCTAAATAGGCTCTTGTGTTGCTTGCTGATATCATGATTTATTTGGGGGCCCCTGGGTGGGTGTATTTGACGGCATGCTCAGTGGATTAGAACATTTTGTTGTGTCATGGTACAGTAATTAATTTGGGAAATTTTCATAAACAGCGTTTCGTGGGCGCAGATTATTCAGTAATTCATTCTGTTTGAGAGCTGAGACTAGTGGCAGTTATTGCAAACTCATTGATTCCTATTTCCTTGCCAAATTATGACGCAGATGTTCAGGCCCGTAGCTCGCATAGGGACGGGGGGGGGGGTGATGCCCCCCAGGCAAATTGTGCAAAAAAGATTTTTTCAGCAAAATCAAAATGATCATTATTGTTCGTCTCTCAGAGTGCAGGAAATTGCCTTAAAATCGCATCTCAGAGCTTCTAATTTTCAAAATTTTTCTGGGGGAGGTCCCCCAGACCTTCGCAAAACCGGCCCCTTTGGCACCAGAACGGGCGAAGCTAACGTCCGTTGAGGTCATCTGCTTAAAATGCCCCCCCCCAGCGAAAAAAGCTAGCTACGGCCCTGATGTTGGTAGGCCTCTGCATTTTGTGGCCAGTGATGATTTCAAGAGCTGATATGTTGTGAAACTTAGCTTTAACCCCTCAACCACTGAATCAATGGAGCAGTTTCCATGGCTTCCGCACAAAAATTTTAAGTAAACTTCATCACATTGGTTATGTCGCTAAAGTTTAAAGAAAAATGTGTAGAGTAGATTGCTGCGACATCTGATTGCAAGTGGAGGAACTGAAGTTTCAGAATCTCATGTCGATGATTGTTGCCTCTGGTGCTTTAAGGGTCAAGAGAAGATATGGGTGCACCTGATTTGCTCAGATTCATCTGATCAGATGATCTTCCATGAGACTGCCTCACTTCGGCAAGAGCCAATTTGTTGCCTCAGTGCGCAGTACTGTTCTCTAACCTGCAGATCACGGTTGCCCCACGTGGGAGCATTAAGTATTCCCTAAAGGTTTGCCATTATTGATGGAAGTGGCAGTAGGACTTACCGTTACACTGGATCATAATTGAAGCAGACTTGACATTCACTTTGATGGACCACCTTTGAACTGTGGGTGTCATAGTTGAAGATGGAACTGGGGGATAATTTTTCATTGAAGTGATTTTCTCAGCAGATACTCTACCAGAGGCAATTTGCTGTGGGATTATGTAAAAAATCCTTTAACAAATTCAGTGCCATCTGCATTTTGATGATCTGTCACAGAGTGCCGTGTCCTAAAAATGGGACGATGATGTCATTGGCGCATATTTCCCATTAAGATGGCAACAGATGAGATGATCGCGGTACATGTATTAGGCCTGTGAAACAAAACCTGAAAGGGATGAATGATTATAGGATAACATGAAACTGTTGTTGCTGTTCATCTCAAACTTTTACTTAATCCGTAACTGCAATCTATTCACCAACAGACGTTTATATAGGCCTGGCACCTGTTAGTTCATGATGCCTTTCTGTGTACAGAGGACCTGGCCATATCCCAGTTTGCAACATTGATCAAACGGCTTGATTATGGTCCGGTTGCCAGCACTATTTCATGCTGTATAAATATGGGACAGATGCCTTGGTTCACCAGATTGATATCAATACGATATACAGGCCTATATGCATTTGAAGGAGATTGATCAGTCTCACCCAGGGATAAATTGATTACTCCACACCAGTAAAACTGAGACTGATGGTGATGAAATACATATTGCATGATTGACATATTACCCAATGTAGAAGACATGCAGTCAGGTGATATCAATTGGAACTTGTGGCCATTCCTTTCACTTTTAACGTTTCTATCATGTCATTGCATGATCACTCTTAGAAATTGCTCCACTTGGGTGTGTAGTATTTAATATTGGATTGTGTGGGAGATGCCATAGGGTGTGGTCATATCTAATGAACTAGAGTAGATTGGCATGGCGATGCTGGTGTACTGGTTGACGCAT
>NMRB01000001.1:1187038-1208967 GCA_002633025.1 Notospermus geniculatus | reverse complement strand
GTAGAAATTACGAACAGCCACAAGGCACTTCCAAACTACCTCTGAAAACGATACACCCTCTCGGACGGTCACAGTTGGTTTCACTTGCCACCACGCTCTTGATGAGGAAAGATCTCATCACAGCTGCCAAATGAGAAAAAACGAAAAATAATCTGTGATGGCACCGAGATTCGAACCCACAACCCTCTGACCGATTCGCCAACCTCTTTCTGAACGCGCCACGAAAACTGCTTGCATGCAACGACGCCGATCTACAATAAGGCGCTTTGGTTTTGAAGATCTCCATGAGGAAATAAGCGATCGGAATGGTCGTTATGCAAGCAAGCAGTCTTCGTGGCGCGTGCAGAAAGAGGTTGGCGAATCGATCTGAGGGTTGTGGGTTCGAATCTCGGTGCCAACACGGATTATTTTTCGTTTTTTCTCATTTGGCAGCTGTGCTGAGATCTTTACTGTTCAAGAGCGTGGTGGCGAGTGAAACCAACTGTGACCGTCCGAGAGGGTGTATCGTTTTCAGAGGTAGTTTGGAAGTGCCTTGTGGCTGTTCGTAATTTCTACCTCTGCCGCTTGGGGTTTATATCTATTAAGTTCAGCTTTAAGATGGCAACAGATGAGATGATCGAGGTACATGTATTAGGCCTGTGATACAAAACCTGAAAGGGATGATAGGATAACATGAAACTGTTGTTGCTGTTCATCTCAAACTTAAAGCGAATGGCTCGCGGGGTTTGTTTACATTTTTGGTGGTACCTTCCATAGAGAGTGAATCTAGCCTCCAGGCAAAGCCGTGCTCCAGCCATATGCAACACCTGTGCAAATATGCGAATGTAAACACTGGGGACGAGGTTCCATTAAAAATTTGTCAAAATGGGTTAATGACGTTTTCAAATTCAGTAGATCAAGATGTACATTTTGTACTATTCCCGTTGATTTTGAAGCGGCAGATTTTGCAGAATACGCCTCCGAAATTTGGCTGTCTAATGCATTTCCCATTAAACTAAAATCCTTCTTTCGCCTTTTTCTCAAAATGGTGCTTGATATCGATGACCAACGGTCATGGCGCCACAACAAACCCCGCGAGCCATTCGCTTTAATCCGTAACTGCAATCTATTCACCAACAGACGTTTATATAGACCTGGCACCTGTTAGTTCACTATGCCTTTCTGTGTACAGAGGACCTGGCCATATCCCAGTTTGCAACATTGATCAAACATGGCTTGATTATGGTCCGGTTGCCAGCACTATTTCATGCTGTATAAATATGGGACAGATGCCTTGGTTCACCAGATTGATATCAATACAATATACAGGCCTATATGCATTTGAAGGAGATTGATCAGACTCACTCACCCAGGGATGAATTGATTACTCTACACCAGTAAAACTGAGACTGATGGTGATCAAATATACAATACATATATTGCATGATTGACATATTACCCAAAGTAGAAGACATGCAGTCAGGTGATATCAATTGGAACTTGTGGCCATTCCTTTCACTTTTAACGTTTCTATCATGTCATTGCATGATCACTCTTAGAAATTGCTCCACTTGGGTGTGTAGTATTTAATATTGGATTGTGTGGGAGATGCCATAGGGTGTGGTCATATCTAATGAACTAGAGTAGATTGGCATGGCGATGCTGGTGTACTGGTTGACGCATTAAAATTGCAAATGATGATTAAAGTTGGTGTGGTTGGCTGGACAACTGTCGATAGCTTGGTAGAATCCGTTGTCCAGCAAAAGTGGATGACCGCTTGGTCAAGGGAGTTGCTGGTGACAAATGGAAAGAGGCTAAGTCTGTTTTTAGGAGGCCTTTCTTGCTAAGTTACATGCATGCTTCTGCCTGTGGTGGGTGCAGCTGTCGATGGCCATGACGGCTCTTAAAACACTGTGGGCCATATTCATAAAGGGTGTTTAAGACTTATGCGTGTAACTTCGTCAAATGCATGGTGGAAGTGTGTGCATTTAGTGAAGTTACACGCGTCTAAGTCTTAAACACCCTTTATGAATATGGCCCTGTATATCTGAAAAAATCCTATCCCGAATCAGCTTCAGAAACATATGGCCGTTAAGTCTGGTATATGGACTCTTTGCTCCAATCCAGGTTTGAAAAAGGCACCACTCCCACAACCTATTGGAATTGGATACTTATGGATCGTGACGTGAAATGAATTTGCAGGCTGCATTTTGCTGATGCTGGGTATTGTTTGCGTCTACCCATTCACTCATAGGCCTACCCCTCAAACCTGAGATGTTAGTTTCCCATGATTTTGCATAGAGAAGTTAACATCAAATCATCATCATAATATGCCAACTTTGAACCATCAGACAATGTAATTTACTGTCATTCATGAGCTAACATGCAGTAATGATCTGCCTGTCAAATGGGACTTAGCCTCTCTCTGACCTTTTAAACATTGCATTATTCTGATCCCCTTGCCAAATGCCTGTCATCCATGACACTATACTACCCAGGCCAGATTCATGCTTCCATAGAGAGCCCCCTTGTAATATCCTGCTGCCATTACTTTTGTGTCCGCTGCTGGATAAATATTTGCTTGGTTGATTGCATTCGCTTTGATCCCCGGACCTATGTTATGTCCCCGGACAGAATGATGATATGATATATTAAAATTTGTGCGTAAAACTAGGTCCTTAGAGCTGACATATCTGGGAGTACATGTAGGGCACTTCTCAGTTAGCAACAGAGTTTATTGGATTTGAACCATTTTTCGATTTTACACTTGTCTTTACAGATATTAATTACAGGAAGTTGTACAGTTTGTAAAATTTGTCTACAAACATGGCAAAATGATAACTGCTTTCCATTGCATGTAGCTTGGTGGAATACCATAGTGTATATATTAGTATCGTTTCATTCTAGCGTCATGACATGAAATGTTGATCATTTGCCCAATCAGTTGGAAGGATGTAACCTCCACCATAATGTTATTGGCAATCATCTAATGATCCTACTTACTAAGTGTCGTTGCATTTCATTTAAAACTCCATCCATGCTTCATGTGGTACATCCATCTACAGTTGTCCCAAAAAAGTCCCTCAATGTCAAATTTGATGTGCAACCAAATCAAGGCTCCAAGGCCTTTGTCTGAGTTTCAATTCTATTACTACTTGTAACGGCCCTATTTGCCACTTAATGACGATAAATATAATGGCGATGAACGTTATGTTTGTATTGAAGATCGTTATCAATATAAACAGAGAATCCATGGTGTCTGTATCTCCGGAGAGAATCCGCTCTCAGAGTATGATATATCAGCATAAAAATGATGTGTTTATTCATGATACCTTGAATGTATCAGTCTGATGTACTCAGTTGTGATGGGCTACCGCATGATGTTTCAATTAGTGGTGGTATGAAAGAGTGTAACCTTTAATGCATCATCATGTTCAGTAAGCTATTGGGAATGGTAGCTTCTAAGTTATACCATAAAGGAATCAAACATAAAGGTTCAACTTACAAATTTAGCATTTTATAAATGTGGACAGTATCCCTTTAAGCCTCAACAGATTTGCATTCTGTCTCTTCCATATGATAGGCAGTAGCCTTCTGCATGTTTACAAATTTTGTTGAATTCAGACTAGTTGATCTTATGATACAAAAGGACCGAATAATGAGAACCCACAACCGAGGAGAGCGCAGGGTCATCTGCACATGGAACACTAATTGTGCAGAAAATACATGTAGCTGTTATCCTCAGAAATGGAATTCGAGGCATCAAGTTGACAGATTCAGTTATGTACCACCACTACCATAAAAAAAAGTTGAAGCTCCTGCCTATTACGCAAATCCAAAATACAGGCGGTGAGAGACATCTGGTGGCAACACATGAAATGTATCCCTCAGTTACTTCATCGTTCGCAGTTAATTTATTCCTTTATGGTTGTAATGACTTGAAACTCTCGCATTTTGGAATTCAGTCCTTTGTGTTTTTATTATTCTGGTGAAATTATTCTTGGTGACTTTTTGTCCGTTCTATTTCCGCAACTTTTTCAACCCTCTTTGACTTACTTTGGGAATGTTTTTCACTTGTTAGATACTATAATAGGGTCAGATAACACTCAACAGTTCGTAATCATTGACCTAGTGGTAATTTTATTACGTTCCAAACTTGACTTCACTCTAGATTTACAAGTTGTTCATGATAAACTTGTTTGATAAGTTCAATGAGGGTGATTCCGATACTTCATATTCTAGGGCAGTTAAAGGGGCCTAATAGCTCAGATCACTAAAATACTATAGGCCCTAGTATGTTGTGTTGTGCAAGCTAGGTCACATCCGGTACTGACAAAGTGTCTGACCGAGAGTAGATTGCCACACAGTGTTGCAGATGTCCTAACAACTTGAGAGGCTAACTAAGGCTTGTGCATTTTTGGTAACGGTAATTGTACTCCTTCAGGAGGTAATGTTATTGCCAGTTTCTGTCAGCTGACTTATCCCTCCGCATCCCTGATTGTTATCTTCTTGTTTGGTGTTGGTCTCTGGCAGCTAATATTGCATTGCATAGGCCTGCTCTTATTTTATTTCATTACTGTGCCACTACATCACCCCAAAACCTTTAAAATTGTTTACAGGAAAATAATGGTAAGAAAACTCACTTTTAGACATAATTTCATCATGTTTTGGCTGAATTATGTAATATAAAAACTTGGCTTTTGGAATGACCTGAAGTTGACATGAAGGGGTCTAACAATATTAACAAATTAGACTGGTAAAACACATTTTCAACAGCCCAACTGTGACCTTTTGACTTGATTTGTTGGCCCTTTTTATTCAATATTGGATTGAACTTGGTTGTCTTTGAGGAAAAAAGGAGCTTTCTTACTCACTGTTGTTGAAACACTGTGACGATCTCTGTCCTGTTCCATATGCTGTGTTGAACATCCAGAACTGCTTCCTTCAGCCACTATTGAAATACTTGATTGATGTTTGGTAACCATGGCAACTGCTGAGGAAAAATCCATAACTTTTGCATTTGTTTGCCTAGTGCAATGTATTTGTTTTTCTGTACAGAATAGAATTGCGAATGAAGTGGACAAATCGATTGACTTGTTTGACACAAAATGTCCGAAGGAGGACCCATCATTATCAAGTACATTGCGGTTAATTTGAAAGAAATTGCTTTTTTCAAATGTTTGTCAGTGCTCTAGGTTGTCAGCTTGCCTGGCGGCGTTTGAGAGTGATAGATAAATAGAAGTATTGGCGCTGTATAATCAGGCTGATGCAATGTTGAGTTGGGAGTACGATAACATTGTGATCTGATGGACATTGATCAGCATCAGTNGCAGTCCCATTGCAGTCTCGTTTCCCAAAAACACAAGTCTCAGCAGTACCATTGCAGTTGGGGCTGCATGTGCAGTAGGGGCTGCACTTCCATGAGGGTATAGATCTATTTAATGAGAAAATCAGCCATTAATGAAAAAAATCTATTGATTCTTTGATTCGTGCTGCTCTGCATTCAGACCTCTTCGTTCAGGTAAGCAGGTTACCTTACCAGTGCAGAGAATCACCATCAATTTCTCCATTGATTCTTATGTTAGTGCTGGTCCATAAAGTAATGAAATATTGCTTCTACTGACTTCTTGCTTAGGGGTCAGAGACTGAGTCATGTTGGCTGAGCATTTATGTGAGGGGGCTTTAGATTCCCCCAAGTTAAATTGTAATACTTCAGTATGAAAAGCAATTTTAATCACTGGTCCTAGATGAAAATGGATGCGCAGGTCTGCATTTCTCCCATTCAGGACATAACTTTTTGACCCATTTGAGAATGCCATTCAGGACAGAAGTTGACCCATTTGATGAAGTCATTCAGGACAAAATCTTTTATGGAGAATGTCACTCAGGAAAAGTTTTGACCTATTTTAGAATGTCATTTGGGACAGAAATTTCTGACCCATTGATCGTTATTTGGTTACAGCAGTAATCGACTGTTATTCTATGTGACATTCGACTTTGTGCAGCCGTCTCGAGTGCAATATCGGCATGTAGTTAATCAACCGATGCTTGGTCAATAGCTTATTCCTCACAAATTTTGCTCTGTGAAAATAAGTTCATTGGCAATGCCGGGCCGAGCCTGGAGAAGAGAAGTGGTGATATTCACATCAGAGATGATAAGGAAAATGGGTTATGTCACAGAGACAGTAATGACTTGGATCCATTGGAAGTGTCATCCATATACTAAACTGATTTGGCTGAGGTTGCAGGTGAAATCAGGTTATCTCTGGTGCCTGTATCAAAGAGGCAGCTGATGTTTATTCCCTGGGCTGCTTTTGAAGAAAATTGAGTTGTGCACCTTGATTGTGCAGTGTTTTTCCTTGATGGCTGGAGTCACCATGAGAATAATACAGGGAGCTACAAAGTTGACCAACTGTGGAATGCAAAAATTGAGATTGCGCATTGAGCATTCCGTATTTTTGCTATCTCTGAACTGGTCGTGGGGAAAATCGTGAGTGCTGTCTTGAGGCAGTTCTCACACACATCAAATGGACAGCAGAATTTCTCTTTCCCATTAATTCCAACGCCCATCTTCACCCTTCTCCATAATATGAACTCCCTCCATAATGCTATACCTTGCATTACCTGAACTTGGTTTCCTTACCTCTGAGGACCAACCTTCTAATTCTCAGCATTGAAATTGACAATGAGTAGCATCTTCATATTCTTTCATTGAGAAAGGGACTCGTAAAATAATGCATTTGAAAGCTTCCATTAGACAGTAGATTTCCATAACATTCACAAGTGCAGACGGATTGACAGTTACTTGTTGCTGAAGAGAGATATTGTTTTCCTCTTGTATTTCATTTTCTGCTACTTATGTATGTTTTCTATCCGTTCTTTCTTTTGCTATAAGTAGATCTGCTCGAGGCTTGATGTTGATGATCAGGTTGAAATGGCAAACAATCTCAATCTCGCTTTTGAGGTAATTAGCTTTCATGAATGCATATAATCTAATAATAGATGCGATGGTTCTTCGATCCTTCTTCCGAGTTCTAGTTCCATCTCCTATTTCATTTTTATGATCTTTTGACCTTAAACTTGATTTCTACAGAAATATCAACCGAGTCATGTTCTACACGAAATGAATCTTCTCGGTGGTAGATTCATTCATTGTTCATTTGTAATTGTCTTCCTTGGCACATAATCTTCAGACAGCGCTTATGTGGTACACAGTGGGCGGCTCCGTATGACAGCCGGCTCGAGGCGTTTCATGTCTCACTGCTTCATTGCGCCATGGCCATTGTCGTGTGGCGTCATTGATAGCCCAGGGTTTCACATGGTGTTGGCATCATCTTCAGTCTTGAATCTTATCAGCGGAAAGCTCTCAAAGATCAACATGGATGCTGTGCCAAAAATAAAATCTGGTGGATTGAAGGAATATTGCACAGCCATGAATTAAAGGCTGTGCTGCTGTAGGCACACACTGCACAGTTTTATGACTGTTCCATTTCAAATAACTCCATGCTCTGAAGCACCTAGCAAAAATGTTGCAAGGGTTGTAAAAAATGATGGTATGATGGCTGTTGTGGTAGCACTGGAGATGACAGCCAGATTGTCCATGCAGTGCATGGTGATGCCAAGTGGATGATGAGTTTGACCATGCAGTGCATGGTGATGCCAAGTGGATGATAAGTATTCAGTCTTACAGCCTGGCCATTGGCAGTGGCTGATATCGTTTCAAATTACGCCTTCTCCTATTAATTGTTGGATCGGGACGTGTTGCTGCAAGCCAATCAGCTGTTGTGCAAAAAATATCAAGACGGTGCATTCAGACGTTTTGTTGCTACGAGGGAAGCTGATGAAGGTTGCCATGGAAACTGCTATACCTCTCTCGTATCATGTACGGCTGAGGGGAATGGAGCGTTATCACTGAACAAGGGACTGTACCTCTATTGTGGAGATGTCTGGCTGACACATTTGAAAATGAACCCCACTGACAGATTATCAGCGAGTCTTGTCCTTCGGGAGGTTCCCTTCACTCTTGGGATGAATTCAGATTCGAGATCCATTAGGATTTTGATGGCTCTGTTGATGATGTCCATCAGGTGTAGGCCCCTAATCTTGTGTTGTGGGGGACTGCAAAATAATGTGAGTGGACACCTAATCTTCAGAATGTAGTGTTCAGATGTACCCTGTACCGGTATAGCAGCTCTGTGGTTCAGCACACTTTGCTCTGTCAAGTCCTGTAATTCAATATGACCCTCCTTTTGCTCTGTCTCATTGGTAAGAAGTTCTTTCACTGGCCAAAAATGCATTTGTTCTTAGCCTCAGGCATGTCAGGTACCTGTACCAAGTAGATTTGTGAAGATCAAAGGCAGTGTGGCTTCTTATACAGGTCTTGACTGCTAAAGTGTGGGGGTGGCAGCAGTGTATACCGTAAATCGCTTGTGTGTTTTGTGGTAAATACATTAAGGTTCAGGTTGTCTGCGAGTGTGATCACCTTGAAGGTAAACTAGACAGACAGTTGTGTACATTTTCTATACACCTGATCTTACCAGGTTGGCAGTTGAACAAATGTATGTCATTTCGCAAGTGGTTGAATCCACTGATATCATGATATGCTATGCACCACCTCTGCAAGTGCAAGAGAAAGCTTGGTACTGAAGTGGAAGCGGCGATCGTTATGTACGAGAGAAGCTCTTCCGACATGTTCCACTTGATGCCTGAACGGAAATGCGTGGAGTAGAAGCCATTGAGAGCTAGTTATAGGAAGAGAAACACAGTACTTCCTTGTGCTGGCTGCAGATTGCACCCCAACCCCAGCAAAAATTGCCTGAAATATAAGGTGACACACTGAAAGTTTGCTGAGTTGCCTTTGCGCCTTGACAGTTCTGTACATCGGTTATGCAAGCCCAACTTTTCCTGAACATGCCAGCCCCTTTCTTATCAATGGGCCACTCGTGAATACACCATCACTTCATTCCATGACCTGAATGTCAATAATTCACTGCGACAATCAGTCATATTGATGATAGGAAGAGGAGGCAGGCTGACTCTACTAATGGATGGGCCAGCACTTCATGGAACATGTTCTGTAGGGGCAAGCTATTGGCGAGGATGCGAAAAAAATCGACGAGCCGGATTTAGATTAGAATAAAAAATAGCTTCTGAGGAAGTTTTCACAGCTGTTGGCCGCGGTGTGGGGAGGGAAGGTCGTGGTGGTCCTAGCTTCATCATGGGACAGTAAAAAACTGTACCAGTATCATAAGAACTGATCTTATAAACCAAAGCAGTTCTTCATGAAGATTTGCCTTTGGGCTTTGACATTTTCTGCTTCCTGCATTTAGGTGGCAAGTGCTGATTCTCAATGTTTGATGTATGAATTAATGATATCGACAGTTTTTCTTGCCTTGGGGCTAGTTTAATGATTATAAGATTACACTTTTAGTGGTGTAGAAACAGATAAGGGCAATGCATTGGTTTATTTTATCTAAGTAGTGGTGAGAGTGGTTGGTGCAAATTTCTTTCATACTATGTGGCTGGCTAGAAAAACAACATAATCTTTTAGAAGAATTTTACGCGAGTGTTGTGTTATGAATCTTGCAGCGATCTCTTCACAATACCACCATCTCTTTAAATCTTACCTACACCTGCTCGAGGATGGGAAATAGTGCATGATTATTGCAATTTTCGTGATTGCTAATTAAGGTTTCGTGACAATTTTACTCTGTGCTTTCTTTACTGGTTAGCTTATTAGAGAACAGAAATTAATTATTTTTAATTATCATGATTCCATCAACTCCTGAAGTTCTCTTTTTTCAAGAAAATTTGATCTCCATCTGATCTGAAAGCTGCCAAAAAACCAAAGTGAAACAGTTATAGCGAGCTATACACATCACTGCAATAGACTCTATCACTCCAATAGAGCGCAGCACCTGACGGGTCGCTAGCTAGGCCTACAGCGTCACGACGTCCCGTCCCTCATTCTGAACGTGGTGACGTCACTCGAAAAACCTCCACTTGTTTCAGCGATCATGACGTCGTCTCACGTCAAGATGTCATGGAATGAGTACGGGACGTCGTGACGCTGTAGTACCCGTCAGGTGCTGCACTCTTTTGGAGTGATATAGTCTATTGCTGTGCCATCTTAGAGAGATTATATCATAAACGACATGTTTGCCATTGTAGGGTTCCGCAGGGCAGGAGTGGAGGGTTAAATACATAAACTCGGTAATGAAAATCCCTCTTTAATCAAGGTGTACACCATCTTCTGATTGCCTGTGCCGAGATGGGATCATTGCATGTCTGAGGCTTTCATTCAGGACAGTTTCACCCTTCATTGGCTGTACCACCCTGCATTAGTACTGCCTAGGCAAAATGTTCCATTCTGATGATTTCGAGAGGACTCGCATTACATCAAGTGCTATTAAGGGACATCAGCTCTCAGCTTATCTCAACAGCTCTAGTGTCTGTCATTAGTGATATTTTATGAGAAGAGCGTACATATCCATAATTATTGCCGATTTGTATTTGCTTGATAAAACAGGAATTGATTGATTTCTAATGCATATTTCAATTTTCATTCCTCTCGTACTTGAGAATCTTTTTGAAGAGCTCTAGTTTTCACTATATAAGATGCTAGGTTCTCTGACATTTGCTTCCACCATCAAAAAAATTGCGAATTATCTCAGGATGAACATTCTTTTACATCCATCAAGATCGAGCAAGTGGAGAGGGCTTATTTAGATGCTGCTTTGGTGTGTGGGAAGTGCAAATAAAGGCTTTGTTTTCTTACTTCAACAAGATGTTCTGACTGGTAGCACAAGTCTGATAAGGAATTGAATTGTCTGTTCTAGCCTCCAGGACGTAGTACAGTAGTTGATGTGTGTTCTGTCTCTGTGACTAGAGCTGAGTAAATTTACTCTCTTGCCTCAGAAAATAGATAACAGCTCTGTCAACAAGTGCAGTTCTATTCAGGAGTGAGTTTCTACCACTGACTGTAATGAATAGAGTAGGCTGACGATATTCTCATTGAATGAGTGTGCTATGGACATTTGTATCCGCTGCTCCAACAGCCCTGTTCGCTTGTTCGTTTCACATTTCAGCAGGCCTACAAGTAACCTGGTTCCCTGGGCTCTGATGGTGGCGCTGACTGACGATTCGTGTCAGATGAGTCCAGGTTGGCCTATCTGACAAGAATCGTCAGCCAGTGCCACTGTCGGATGCCCAGGGAACCAGGTTAGCCTTCTAAGTTGACAAAGTACATTACTAGTACTATGAATCTTAGAAGCACTATGGATGTGATATAACTTGATGATAGTGTCACATCAGATTCAAACACGGAAGTCCACCCCTTTCTGAAAGCTGTGTAGCCTTTGCCCGTTGAATACAGATTTGGTGGTTGCTATATGACAGTGTCGACATTTTTGCTATTGGCATTCTGGCCTGGCAGACTCAGCGATAACAAGGATTATAACCATCTCCATCCCAGATGGATTGTCATTAGATGACATGAGCGGTCGGGGAGAGTCGTGATGCCAGTCATGCCTGACTGAAGTGGGGAGGCCGGGTGATGATATTTGCCAAAAAAAGCTGTGTATGACATAGGAGGTGAATGGGGGCCGGCTAGCTTTATCCTGGGACGGAGGAGAAGAGTTTATTCTCTGGGACACTGGGTTGAAGTATAATGCTTGCTTCTGTATTAATCCTCTGCGATGAAGACTTGGACTGTGATGGATGCTAGCCCAATTATTGGCAAGAGTGCTGCATTGTAAAAATCCTGGCATTAATTTGTCTTAATGGCGTGAATTGTTTAAGGATAACAGAGAACTACGAAAAAGGCATTGTAAAGATGACAGATACAGTACGTTGCACAATTGACCTACCTTTATCCACGTACATCACGTGGAAGGTACGCTTCAGTTCATTGCGTATGGTACAGGTGCATCACACGTCTCTTCTGCATGACGTCTGCGCACCACGGGGGAATGACGTTACGTCTTCACTGCGTGCCTTCAATGATGGTGCGCGGCGTCCGCTGAAGATACGAGGATGGCAGACGGTACGTGACGCTGCCTCTCGTACGCGGATGGTGCGCGGCGAGGAAGGGAGGTCAATTGTGCAACATACTGTATGCCACCTCACTCAATTTCAGAACCTTCCCCCCGGCAATTGTTGAGGATTTGCCATAGAACTTCTCAGTGGCCCTCTTTGATGCCTTGCCAGTAGGCTATTGGCTAGAAGCAATATTTAGTATTCATTTGACAAATACCGTATGCCCAACTTCCTTGTATGGCTGCGGTCTTGTGATCAATAATAATGGATACAGGCACCATAAATCTGAAATGATCAATTGATTGATTTTATGAAAACATATTGTATTCAGAAGTACTGCTGTGATATGAATACCAATTCTGTTTTATATACCATAACTTCATCTCTAAAAGATCAGGTCGAGTGTATTTCTCCCAAAGCCTTCCAGCCAAAGCCTGTCACTGTCAGTCATAGCATGCCTTCCCCTTCTATTCTTCCAATCAGAATGTCACCTGCAGATGAAGAGGCTACGGATGGTGAAATCACAACCTGGCAAATTACTTTCACAAATTGCCGTTGTGCTGTGGAAACGAACTCCACATTTTCCGATTTATTTCTAATGACTTTTCCATCAGGCTGCTGCTACCACAGGACCACTGTCCTGATGTTGACAACCTGGCCAAATCTGTCTCATCCTCCCGTAACAGGAGTTTTTACCTCGCTACTCGTCATCTACTCACACACTTTGTGTGCGAGTGTACGAAGAGGAGCGAGACCAAACCCTGCTATGGGAGGATGTTTCTGTCACAAAAGTTGCTTATGATGGTTGCTTATGATGTCAATCGAGAAAGTGAGATTTTCACAAAAGCTGTGACTGAACACCACTTTATTTTGCTGAGGTTCATGATGTTGGAGACTTTATATGTAGTTAAGGTTCTAATACCTTGCCATGTAAAATGTAAGAATGAAAAGAAACGTTAAGTCATCGTTCATTATCTTCTGCACATACTGTTGTTCCAGTCACTGAATCACAAAGTCGCATGGATTAGTCGTCTGTTGTGTCANCAGAACCTTCCCCCCGGCAATTGTTGAGGATTTGCCATAGAACTTCTCAGTGGCCCTCTTTGATGCCTTGCCAGTAGGCTATTGGCTAGAAGCAATATTTAGTATTCATTTGACAAATACCGTATGCCCAACTTCCTTGTATGGCTGCGGTCTTGTGATCAATAATAATGGATACAGGCACCATAAATCTGAAATGATCAATTGATTGATTTTATGAAAACATATTGTATTCAGAAGTACTGCTGTGATATGAATACCAATTCTGTTTTATATACCATAACTTCATCTCTAAAAGATCAGGTCGAGTGTATTTCTCCCAAAGCCTTCCAGCCAAAGCCTGTCACTGTCAGTCATAGCATGCCTTCCCCTTCTATTCTTCCAATCAGAATGTCACCTGCAGATGAAGAGGCTACGGATGGTGAAATCACAACCTGGCAAATTACTTTCACAAATTGCCGTTGTGCTGTGGAAACGAACTCCACATTTTCCGATTTATTTCTAATGACTTTTCCATCAGGCTGCTGCTACCACAGGACCACTGTCCTGATGTTGACAACCTGGCCAAATCTGTCTCATCCTCCCGTAACAGGAGTTTTTACCTCGCTACTCGTCATCTACTCACACACTTTGTGTGCGAGTGTACGAAGAGGAGCGAGACCAAACCCTGCTATGGGAGGATGTTTCTGTCACAAAAGTTGCTTATGATGGTTGCTTATGATGTCAATCAAGAAAGTGAGATTTTCACAAAAGCTGTGACTGAACACCACTTTATTTTGCTGAGGTTCATGATGTTGGAGACTTTATATTATGTAGTTAAGGTTCTAATACCTTGCCATGTAAAATGTAAGAATGAAAAGAAACGTTAAGTCATCTTTCATTATCTTCTGCACATACTGTTGTTCCAGTCACTGAATCCCAAAGTCGCATGGATTAGTTGTCTGTTGTGTCACCATGACAATGATCGCACACCTTAAGCAGCTGTCAGTTCGCCTGTGATAAATCAACAAGGGGATTATCAACCCATCTATCTATTTGTTTTGCCGCTAGTGCTGTTTTGACATTGTTGTTCGTCTATACTAGTGAGACAGGAGACTAAATCACAAAACCAGACAAGACACTGGTTGATTTCAGCTGAAACTGATATGGAAGGGCTGGGAATCCACCAAAGTGGTGCAGTTGTGGAGGCTGTTGACTAACGAGATAGACGCTGAACGCTGTCTTTTGCTCCTTCAAGCAACCTCATCACTGAGAAGATTTCTTATATGCCTGTTATCCTGCAGTCTATTGATTTATGTGTTCTTTTTTATACTTTCAGATTAGAAAATTTGAAAAGTTAGAAACAGATGATGAAAGGATAAAAACAGGAAAAGACATATATGATCAGTTTATAATGAAGGAATTATTATCCCAATCACATGTAAGTATGCTCATTCCCATTCCGTATGACCAGTGAAGTGGGCAGATTCATGAAGAGAGAATTTCCCTAATGTCCCCTCTCATGGCCCGGGAGTGATGATGTGGCTGTTTTTTTTTGGTAATCGTGTTCCATTTTGGCTCTGAAGAAGATTCCTTTGGCGTCTGTTTAGTGTGGGCCGCTTTGGCTCCAACCTCTTTTTTCCAACTTAAAGTTTTGTTGTTTCTCTGATTGCTGCTGCGGAACTAAAACAGTCATTGCAGTACTTAATTATTTAACACTTTGGGGTGAAGTACAAAAAGATCAGGTGGTATCAGGATTCAGCTTGAAAGAATTGCCATCCAGGGACACATCATCGTCCAAAGAATTTTCATTGCCCATCTTTCGCTCTCATCAGGCATTGTGAAGTCCTTACACTGAATTGGCTTCTTCGAGGACAATTTCCTGTTTGAAGTATATACAAACGTCTTGTGTATAACTTCTTATTGTTGAACTGCAATGGATGACGGACGATGGTCATGAAGATTCATCATCAATCATTATAAGGACAGGAAGGCTGTTCATTATTGCTTGGCGTGATCAAACAATATTGTCCATCTTTCATCATAAAGCGATGATGCAGTCTAAGTCAGGGATTTACATGGTGCCCTGGTGAGGGGATCTTAACCCTTCAAGTGCCAGAAATCCTGAGGTTCCAGTTAGAAAGCACTGTCTAAATTCCCAAATTCCACAAACAGCGAGATGGTTGCTCTTCATGAAACACTAAAGCCAACAAGTTCCACAGCTCTCACTGGACTCCCGTTTGCATGGTTAAACCTCTGTAATCTGTGTTTTTCAAGACCAGTGTCTTCGCCCGGTCAGAAATATATGATGCAACCTTGAAATATGACATCATGACGTAATGGTATTATGTCATACAAGGTTCAGAAAACAGAATGCCAATGGCGTTATCCCTAAGGTCCCAATTGCTTTGTTTTCAGGAACCTATCTATGTTGCTGGTTAAAACTTGCGAAATAATTTGATTACCTCTCATCCACATATCGTGTTCATTTCACTCCTGAACAGGCAAACTTTGCCTGCAGCCAAATCCTTTCAATATTTCATAAAAAGCAAGTGAAATATGATTTCCGTAACATATACATGAGATCAATTTTCCGTCATTTGAGTTTTAAAAATTTATCAGATTTTTATCTAGCACTTGAATTGAACATCACTTTCCAGCAGCATGTTAGCTGAATAAATTGATGTTCGTTTTCAGAATTCTTGTCGGTTCTCAAAAAGTGAACACATAATGTTTAATTAATTTAATTTACCGGACATTATTCAGTGCATTATGTATGTAAAACAAGCTGTAATGCACTTTACATTAATGTAATATTGTTGGTTGGTTACTATGCAGTTACCTTCCCATTTGGGAATGTAGTTTTGTTTTCCCCATGTTATACTGACGACTCCGCTTCCAAAAATATGCCAGTATTGTGTGTAAAAACTGCTGTTTGAAGACTGTTGGGAAATTTTCTGATAATATAAGTTTTTAAAACCCTTGTGTGTGATGAGAATAGATGATTGTTCATGGTGTCGCTGGTTCTCAATTTTATCAATTACAGTATGCTAACAGTATACGCAGTCATCTAGTTGGGGGGACCTCATCTATCATTTGCAGTGTAATTTGGTTATGTTATGGTAGATTTGATTGAATGCTGGGCAACTGCGTACTCTTGGAATTGGCAAATACGAAACTCATGTCCATCAATGGCAACCAAAAGTTCTGTGTTGTGATCCCAAGTTCTGTGTTTCAATGCCATTTTCTGGTGAATTTCATATTAATACATGTAACAGTTTCATCGTAAAATTTTGCCATTGTTTTTGCATAATATCTTCTTTATCTCTGTTTTCAGACATATTCAAAAGAAGCGGTGGACCACGTACAGGATATGTTGACTCAAGCACAGAAAGTCCGGTCACTACCTGCAGACGTCTTTGAGGTTAGTAAACGAAGCCTCGATCATCAACATCATAGCTGAGTATTGTCCACGAAGGTCTGAGCAGTACACTGGCAAAAATTTTTTGAACAACGCGTTGGAAAACTGTTTTCCCCTGTAACACTAGACAACATCATTTGTCCAACAAGGTGTTACTGTGAATGTTGGAAAAATATGCCCACTGACTTGCCATCTCAGGTGACTTGTGTGGCCACTGCGAGTAAGGATTTTGCTGAAAGGTGACCATTGATGTTGGCGTTATTATTCTGTCACCCACCGCAACTGCCTAATCCTCCAACTCCAATCTCAATCATAATCTTACACTGCACATGATTGTCTGGAAACAATAAATGCTGGCCATTTATTATTTGTTGCCAGCATCGATGACAAAAACCGAATGATGGACCGCTGTTCTGTGTACGGTGAATGAAATATTGAAGAATGAGAGCAGAGCGCCAAATGCAGTGTTATTTGCTGTATACAGCATGTACACCAGGAGGAAACTGAGTACCCAGAGTTGCGTTGTTTAAGAGAGGCACCTTTGACCTCATCACATGAAAAGCGGGGCTGACCGGGGATTAAACCCGGGACCTAAGAAGCGACAGGCGCCACTGCTTCCACTGAGAGCCCAATGTATGGTCAATGTTGGCGAAGTGTGAGAAAATATTTTATACGATACCATATAATGTACACCCTTGATATTCAAGCCACACCTTTGTGTACACCTCCAGCTCCCACACTCTTCAGAATTTTCTATTCCCACCTAAAAAATCCATATTCCTTACTCCGTATTGATTCACATTTTACTGCAGATTTGTTCTATGTGTTCTGACAGTGTTTGAACTCCTCTAAGTCCTTGTACAATTGTAATTTGACATATAATGCGGGTGTTGAGAGTGTAATGATTGTTGTATTTCATATTTCCAGCGTAGATGAAAAAAAGATAAATAAATGATGAATGGGAATTGCGAATGGGTTTTTTGTGGGCATTTTTTCCAGTTTATTTCCCCTTTCTGTCGGTGGGTGTTGATCAACAAAAACTGACATAAATTCTCAAATATTCATCTTCTCTTTGCAGCCATATATTGAAGAAATATGTAATTCATTACGGGGTCATATATTTGAAAAATTCTTAGAAAGGTAAGGAGATATCTCATCAGAACAGTCAGTTAGTTTGAACGGATGCTAGGCACGAATCTCCCAGGTTTTTAGCGCAGTCCGTAACCACTGTTAATGTGACTTGATCAGGTTAACGTGCCTTTCTGATCTGCTATCACACGATGATGGACGCCATCACTGCTAGCGGCCAATCATGTGTAATGGCCCATTACTGACTCCTCTGTATGAATATGAGATCAGTGATTAGATTTGCTCAACTGTATTGTCTGCCGTTGAACAGCCTTCAGGGTCGAGGCTTGGCTCAGCTAGATAACCTGCATTTTGCGATGATTTACCGGGTACTGTAAAGCTCTTTATGTCATCTGGTGTAGGCCTAACTAGGCCTTCACAAACTTGTGTGTTTCACACTGTTTTCAGGAGTAAATTTTTTCTTGTTTCCCACCATGCTGCTTCCATACCATGAAATGCATCGGAAAAATCACACTGGAATCATCCTGTTCTAATAGTAATAATCTGGCAAAGTGCATGATGCCAGGTCAGAGCACATCATGTATGTTCTCTGGTGAAATTGACAAAACTCACCAACTCACTATTCAGTACCGAAGTGCAATGAATTATCGAGCTTAAGTGTTTTCATCAGCGTAAATGCAGGGTAATAATGAGCTCTCGTAGTGGTAAAAAGCAGAGATTTGACGGAGTACCAGGATGCAGGCGAAATGCCCTTGTTGCCTGGTAACGCAGTTAATGAAAAGTTGGAAAATGTCTCATTCCGTGGTGATGGCTCTGCTTATGCATGCTTTGAGCGGCGGTACTTAGTGTCTCTGAATTAGTAAGGTTTGTTGGATTCTTGCCTGGAGGTACAGCTGCACAAAAATAGGTGTATGTGTACATTCGGGATTCCCTTCGGGTGGCTTTTAATTGCCCTCCTTTCCTTTAGAAGTAATGTCTGAGTGGTTTTTATGATGCCATTTGGTTTGGATTTGAGTATGAAATGTAACATAACTGGTGACATAATGTTTCTGATGTGGAAAGAAGGGGCGACACAGAGAGAAAAAACTCTGTTTTTATAGAGGAGTGACGACAGCTGCAGCAAGCTCCCTTTAGTGGTGCACCTTATGAATTATGGGTGCATGATGTGCAACATTCAAGAAAAACACATTGTTAAAAACCAAACCATATGCCTAGATTTTGAAATTAGTGGTAAGAACACTTTGTGATTACATTTCATAACCCAGGTGTTTGATGCCTCAGTCTCATTATCAGACGACAGAATTAAACATCGACATCAAAGCTTGAAAACTTACATTTTCTTCCTCCACCTTTATTGACATGTTTTGCCGAAGGCTTGTAGATCGATAGAGAAAAAATTGACTGGATTTTAAACCACTCTGCAATATTAGGAGATCTAGTCCCTGTGGGGCTGGAAATATGTGGAAATCAAGCTGGTGAAAAATGGTCCCGGGTTAGGATTTCTGTATAGTGTGATAGGCAGGGACCCTTGTGTAATCATCAGGACACCTCTGGTGTAAGGACAGCATTAGTTAGTTCAAAGGGTGTGCTGAAAAAAGAGGTTCTGTCACTGAGAAATTTGTCATCGGATGGTTTACATGGGCCACGAAACAGCGGCCATTTTAGATTTGTGCAGGCTAGCTCCATGGAAATTACCACATGGCTAAAATGGATGATGGCAGCTCAGGGACATGAATCATAAGATGTGAGACATAGCTGTGGCGACGAACAGGTTGGGTTGGCAGCTGGGGTGAATTAATGGCCTAAAGTGGTGAAGAGGGAATCATCGATCACAATTCTATGCTGTTGCGTCCTCCTCCTTCACAAAGCAAACAGCAGAATGTCTTTCATAGGGCAAATAATTTCTGCTCAGGATATATTCGTTTGGGAAAGCAGCTGTCATATCCAAACATTTAATTTCTAGACCATCTTTGCACTCAGTACTTCAATCGTGCATAGAGTAGACTGCATTCTTTGTCTTATATGTAACCAATGATTGATATTCTTTTCTTTCCAGTGAGAAGTACACGAGATTTTGTCAGTGGAAAAATTTAGAGCTGAATATACAAGTAAGTATCCCCAAAAATAGTTATGGTGTCACTGTCTATCTTCAAATATTCTGGATGCGGCCTACTGGCTGTTTGAGCTCGACACAGTCTGCATTACCCCTCTTCTCACAGGTACTGGTACATGTACACATCGGAAATAAGTCAGATGATTCTTTCTCTGTGAATTTTGGCATAAAATTGCGTCAAATTCCTAAATATCTATGATGCTGATGGTGTGAATTATGCATATATGCTGATCTCTCAATTATGGTAAACACTTTTTTTAGCTCACTGGGGTGAGCTATTACGATGGTGCAGCGTCCGTCGTCCGTCGTCGTCCGTCGTCGTCGTCGTCCGTTAGCAGGGCACGTTTCGTAACCGCTGGAGCTATTGATCTGAAACTTGGTACATATATACCCCTAGGTCAGATGACCCACGACACCAAGTTTCGGTCCGATTCGACTCTCAGTTTGGCCACCAGGTGGCAGAAACCAAAAACACAAAAAGTACAATAACTCCTGAACTAATGACTAGATCATCTTCAAATTTTTATCATAGGTGTAGCTAATAAGGATACATAACATATATAACGGGTTTTTGATTTGACCTACTTTTCAAGGTCACAGAGGTCAAAGTTCGACAAAAGTGACGAACCTGCCACAGTTTGTCATTATTTCACCGAGCAACTTCATATCTTGCATAAACATGCATTGGAGGGGTACCTTAAAAAATACCAAGTTTCGGCCCGATTCGACATCCAATATGGCCGCCAGGTGGCGTAACCTGAAAATCAAGTAAGTGCTATTACTCAGGAACGGCTTGACGCAGAGTGCTCAAATTTGATATTTACCTCCATCTAGATGACCTTTACATGCATGTCAAATTTCGGCCTGATTTGACTTCAAACATGGCCACCAGGTGGCGTAACCCAAAAATCATCAAAGTGCTGTAACTCAGGAACGCCTTAACCCAAAGCGCGCCAATGTGCTATGTGGCCCCCTGCAGATGACCTTTATGTCCATGTGAAGTTTCGGCCCGATCGGACATCCAATATGGCCGCCAGGTGGCGTAAGCCGGAAATCATCAAAGTGCTGTAGCTCGGGAATGCCTTAACCCAAAGTGCTCCAATGTGCTATGTGGCCCCCTGCAGATGACCTTTATGTCCATGTGAAGTTTCGGCCCAATCGGACATCCAATATGGCCGCCAGGTGGCGTAACTCGAAAATCATCAAAGTGCTGTAACTCGGGAACGACTTGACCTAAAGCGCTCCAATGTGCTATGTGGTCCCCTGCAGATGACCTTTATGTACATGTGAAGTTGCAGCCCGATCGGACATCTAATATGGCCGCCAGGTGGCATAACCCAAAAATCAAAGTCTTTTCTGGGAATGACTTGACCCAGATTGCTCATAACTGATATGTACCTCCCTCTGTCATTAGACTATTATGTCCAACCCAGTGAGCACATGGTCCATGGACCATTTCATTATCATTTATCAGAACTATAGAAAATCTGATTTTGTTGTAAATGTAATTATGTAAATAGGATTGATAGACAAGTTAGTTGTGGCTGGAATTTCTTGGTCACAAATTGAGTTAGTAAATGTGGAGTGAAGATGTTGATGACTGAATGATGTTTTGTGAAGTCATGTGCCTGTAGTATGTCTTCAGAGCATTAACTCAGTTAAGCCTAGCGTACATCGGCCTTGCGACTGGAAGCAACTACCGGCAATGGCGTTTCAAGCAACGGTTGGCGACTACCTGGAACCAGCAGCAACTGATCACATGCTCAAACAGTCTGATGTACGCGCACCGGCAACGCTATTGCCGACCGTTGCCGCTAGTTCCAGCCAGTTGCTCATGTTCTACTCGTTACCAACGGTTGCTTCTAGTCGTCTTCAGTTGCTTCTGATGTACGCGTGGTGGCAGTGAATGTCCTCATTTCTGGAGCATACCTGTCACGTGAATGTTTATCACATGACTCCTCGAGTGGGTCCGATAGGAAGACATCGACAATTACCATGTGGCGTTCAGTACCACTGCCTGTCCGATGTGCGCGCTCCAGATTGAAGACTGGATTGTGCCACTTGTTGCTCCAATGACTTGTTGTAATCGATGTGCGCAGAATGGGTACGTCGATAGCGACTGTTGCGTTCAGTTGCTTCCAGTCGCAAGGCCGATGTATGCTTATGTTTTATGGGATGGGACTGTACCTGTTGGAACTGACACGATAGACCATTATCCAGATTTGAACACAAGACAATGTGCATGCCTAGGATGTATGAGACTGCAGAACA
>NMRB01000001.1:1127282-1185019 GCA_002633025.1 Notospermus geniculatus | reverse complement strand
CTGCAGCAAGCTCCCTTTAGTGGTGCACCTTATGAATTACGGGTGCATGATGTGCAACATTCAAGAAAAACACATTGTTAAAAACCAAACCATATGCCTAGATTTTGAAATTAGTGGTAAGAACAATTTGTGATTACATTTCATAACCCAGGTGTTTGATGCCTCAGTCTCATTATCAGACGACAGAATTAAACATCGACATCAAAGCTTGAAAACTTACATTTTCTTCCTCCACCTTTATTGAGATGTTTTGCCGAAGGCTTGTAGATCGATAGAGAAAAAATTGACTGGATTTTAAACCACTCCGCAATATTAGGAGATCTAGTCCCTGTGGGGGCTGGAAATATGTGGAAATCAAGCTTGTGAAAAATGGTCCTGGGTTAGGATTTCTGTATGGTGTGATAGGCAGGGACCCTTGTGTAATCATCAGGACACCTCTCGTGTAAGGACAGCAATAGTTAGTTCAAAGGGTGTGCTGAAAAAAAGGTTCTGTCACTGAGAAATTTGTCATCGGATGGTTTAGGTGGGCCACGAAACAGCGGCCATTTTAGATTTGTGCAGGCTAGCTCCATGGAAATTACCACATGGCTAAAATGGATGATGGCAGCTCAGGGACATGAATCATAAGATGTGAGACATACCTGTGGCGACGAACAGGTTGGGTTGGCAGCTGGGGTGAATTAATGGCCTAAAGTGGTGAAGTGGGAATCATCGATCGCAATTCTATGCTGTTGTGTCCTCCTCCTTCACAAAGCAAACAGCAGAATGTCTTTCATAGGGCAAATAATTTCTGCTCAGGATATATTCGTTTGGGAAAGCAGCTGTCATATCCAAACATTTAATTTCTAGACCATCTTTGCACTCAGTACTTCAATCGTGCATAGAGTAGACTGCATTCTTTGTCTTATATGTAATCAATGATTGATATTCTTTTCTTTCCAGTGAGAAGTACACGAGATTTTGTCAGTGGAAAAATTTAGAGCTGAATATACAAGTAAGTATCCCCCAAAATAGTTATGGTGTCACTGTCTATCTTCAAATATTCTGTATACGGCCTACTGGCTGTTTGAGCTCAACACAGCCTGCATTACCCCTCTTCTCACAGGTACTGGTACATGTACACATCGGAAATACGTCAGATGATTCTTTCTCTGTGAATTTTGGCATAAAATTGCGTCAAATTCCTAAATATCTATGATGCTGATGATGTGAATTATGCATATATGCTGATCTCTCAATTATGGTAAACACCTTTTATCATTTATCAGAACTATAGAAAATCTGATTTTGTTGTAAATGCAATTATGTAAATAGGATTGATAGACAAGTTAGTTGTGGCTGGAATTTCTTGGTCACAAATTGAGTTTGTAAAATGTGGCATGAAGATGTTGATAACTGAATGATGTTTTGTGAAGTCATGTGCCTGTAGTATGTCTTCAGAGCATTAACTCAGTTAAGCCTAGCATACATCGGCCTTGCGACTGGAAGCAACTACCGGCAATGGCGTTTCAAGCAACGGTTGGCGACTACCTGGAACCAGCAGCAACTGATCAAATGCTCAAACAGTCTGATGTACGTGCACCAGCAACGCTATTGCCGACCGTTGCCGCTAGTTCCAGCCAGTTGCTCATGTTCTACTCGTTACCAACGGTTGCTTCTAGTCGTCTTCAGTTGCTTCTGATGTACGCGTGCTGGCAATGAATGTCCTCATTTCTGGAGCATACCTGTCACGTGAATGTTTATCACATGACTCCTCGAGTGGGTCTGATGGGAAGACATCGACAGTTACCCTCTGGCATTCAGTACCATTGCCTGTCCGATGTGCGCGCTCCAGATTGAAGACTGGATTGTGCCACTGACTTGTTGCTGCAATGACCTGTCGTAATCGACGTGCGCGGAACGGGTACATCGATAGCGACTGTTGCATTCAGTTGCTTCCAGTCGCAAGGCCGATGTATGCTAATGTTTTATTGGATGGGACTGTACCTGTTGGAACTGACACGATAGACCATTATCCAGATTTGAACACAAGACAATGTGCATGCCGAGGATCGTATGAGACTGCAGAACATCTTCATGAGCGTATGCACCAAATTACCGATACATATTCAGCTCTGATGTACAATGGAATATCTGTGTCAATGACCCCTTTGGAGCTGACCAGTTTTGTCCCAATTGAGAGGAGTCTTTATTAATGAGGTCAAAACTATTAGTTATGGACAAATTGGGAATGAAGTTTGGGGTCCTTGAGGTGCCTCCTTGTAGATGTGCCCGTTAAGGGAGGTTCCACTGTATCCCAAAACATCACACTCTCTTTTGTGCAGGATTGTTATCTATTCAGTCTTAAGTAGGTTGAATAATTACGCAAATGGATTTCCTGAGTCAAGTTGACAGTTTGGAGAATCGCTGGGGAGTCTTCCACTGGAGATTGCACATCTTTTGACAGTGTGTTGTACATTACATCAGGTGATGTGGCGTGTGAAGAAGGCCCTCTCCATTTTCATTTGGTTAAAGGTTGTGATGTTATGGTGAAATTCTTGTTGAAGCAGTGGTGGGCTGCCACATCTCTGAAGTTTGCAGGACTTTCAAAAGGAGCAGGTCACAGAGGGCAATAAATACCTGCCGTCCAAGCTTTCGTACTCCCCTGTTCGTGTTTTGCTCTGGTGAATCACCTGCCGTCCAAGTTCTGTACTTGCCTGTTTGTGTTTTGCTCCTGACCTCCTAATGTTATCCTCATGGCAATGAACAGGGATAGAGTAAAATGTACCCTGCGACTTTATCAAGAAGTACCCCCACTCCGAAACTTTGAAAACCCTGAAGTTGCAAGACTGCTGGATGTGTAGGCCTAGACCTACTGTGTTCTCATGTGCACCTGTTGTGTGGCAATGTTCATTCAAAGTTGAAGTCTGGGAAAGATCAGCAATGAAGAAAACAATACACAGTCATTAGGCTGTCCAAACTCAATATGACACTTGTTCCAATAGCTGTAGAGTCATCAAATGTCTCTACTGAGCAGTACTCTCGCTATATGTATGAGGTGCTTACAGGAGACTTATCATTCTTTCCATTACCATTGCCATCACTAGGAACATTATGACCACTCTACACGTCCATATTTGCTAAGCTCAGGGCTGGAAATGTATCGCCCGATAGCATAGATCAATCTAGTCTCTGATTTCTGACCATATATCAGTCAGATTATATAGGACATATCATTGCCCGATATTCATGTTTATGACCTGTGACCGCCTGCATCCCGATTACCTCTGAATGACATCACCCACGGTAACCATAGGAACACCAGTTAGCCGTAGACAACCACGTTTGATATCATCACAGATATGGTCTGTCTGTTGACTGGTACACCCGCGAGTGTTACAGCCAACATTCTGTGGGAGTGAATGAGCTATTTCCATCGTTTTGTATGAAATGAACATGGTTTTCATGCAGACCTTGTCTGGAACATAGTGACAATGTGAAAACCTCTCATGGGCAGCTCTCGCAGGCTTTGCAAAAAAAATTCCAAGTTTTGCAAGCAAGTGCTTTTGCAGAGCTTGAAATTGCAGAAAATCTCCCATTAGGTTTCTCCCCTACTCGGGAACATGAAATTCGCTTGCTCAGGATGAAGAGAACTTGAGGTCATCTCACCATACTCAGATTGCAATTGAAATCAACAAGTTCAGAATGAAAGACGAGATGGAATTCACTTGCTCAGGATGCAAGAGAATAGAGCTTGAGATCACCATACTCAGATTGCAATTGAAACTGACGGCTTCAGAATGAAAGAGAATATGAAATTCACTTGCTCAGGATGCAAGAGAACTTGAGGTCATCTCACCATACTCAGACAGATTGCAATTGAAATCGACAGCTTCAGAATGAAAGAGAATATGAAATTCGCTTGCTCAGCTCGGGATGCAAGAGAACTTCAGGTCATCTCACCATACTCAGATTGCAGTTGAAATCGACAAATAACTTCAGAATGAAAGAGAATATGAAATTCACTTGCTCAGGATGCAAGAGAACTTTAGGTCGCCATATTCAGATTAAAAGTGGTTGCAACTGAAATTGACAACTTCAGAATGGAAGTATGAAATTCACTTGCTCAGGATGCAGGAGAACCTGAGGTCACCATACTCGGATTGCAACTGAAATTGACAGTTTCAGAATACAGAAGAACCTAGAGGTTGAGTGAAAATTTGAGATAATTGCAATCGTGTTCAGAATTCACGTCATGTAAGACCACCAAGTAATGTACAAGATACATAATGGAAAGTCACATTAGGGGAAGACATTCATGTTGTGGTGAAAAAGTCTCATTTACAAATACAAATATATACGATTGTGAACTGGGTCCTTAAGTGATGGAGCTATTACTGTGTATGGTACTTATGTCCATATCACTCTGAAGACTGGGCACGACAAGAAATGAGCTCTGCCTTGAATATATGTATCATCAGATTGTGCAGGAACAAGACAGCTAGGTTTGGTGTGATTCTGTGAGCGGTGATACGTTTTCTGCTTCTGGCCAGTATCAGCCTACTGCGAGAATATTAAAAGGATGAAGTTGGTGTATATCAATGTGACATTGCACAAGCGTTGTGTCATTGAGATTTAGAGCATGATATGGCCCGTCTTCAGAAATTGCTCATCCAGAACCTGACTGAAGAAGGGTTTGATAGGCATAACGGGTGGATCCACGATTTGGGAAAAGAGGGGGTGCACTGTGCTAGAAACCTTGAAATCTGCGGTGAATTTCAATGATTTGCCTCAAATTTCAGAACTTTTCACGGTCGATTTTACAGATTTGTTGGCCGAAAGGGGTGTGTGCTGGGTGCGCCCCCTTGGATCCGTGCCTGCATAAGAAGGGTAGTTTAAATGATATTTCTGGTTTGTGGGTTGAGAAGGACCTCGGTACAGTTCTCTTCGGTAGAACATGTTCGCTGTTGTTTTACCTCCCTCCTTCGGTCTGTTGGGTTGGAAAAGATGAAGTTGCACTTGTGAGGCTTGCACTTCCTGGAGATGCCATCACCCATGTGCGGCTGACAGGTGTCATAATTCAAATTGCGCTGCTGGCAGCGTTAGGTGCATTCAGCTTCACCTTGGCGGTAGCCACACGAGAATTAAATGGCTCGTACCACTCTGCTTTGGACTGCGAGCAAAACCTTTTATTCACTTCAATTTTTGTGATAATGTATTAATTCTATGGTCTTGACATCTTTTCTACTTCAGCTGCTGAAGTGTTTCATCTGATAATATCCAATGCTGAAGAACTTGGGGTTTAAGCGGGCAGCACACCAGGTGAGGTGAGGGCGATATCGCAAGCGATGATCTGAATGCCTCTGATCTTTTCACCAGCCACCATAGATTGGGCGATAGTGGTTTGATATTGTTTGATATTGCGCAATCATTGCTGGCGAGAAGATTCCAGTGNTTATTGATAAAATTCGACATGTTCCCGCTTGAATTTTCACTTGAAAACATTCAGATACATCGAGTCAGTCCTATACTTGATGTTGAACGTGTAAAATTCAAAATTCAATGGACTATTTCAGGTATATTACGGCTGGAAGTAGGGTGTAGTTTCCAGAATTAAATGGCAAATAACGTTAGCCTCACTTTCGACGTCATATTTTAGACTGAGTTGTTCATCAGCGCCTCGTCATGGATTAGTTCCTCCGGTTCCTCATTGAAGCGAAATTCTGATTGGCCTGGTCAGAGATAGTCGACAGATATGCAGACAAAACGAGGTCATAAAATGAATGTAAATTGTGAATGGTACATTACCATGATTGATCTCAAGCTATTCAATGGTTGGTGAATGAAATTTGCTGAGGAGTTGGTACGACATTCTCTATGGTGGTAGAATATCTTGGTGGTTTCTGAAAATGCACTTTAATATTTGTGAGAATTGTCCTTGGTGAATGTAGCCAACATTGGGAGCGTGGTGGCAAAGTGGTAAGACTGTTGACTTGTCGGACTTGAGACTTGGACTTGGGAAGCTGTGGGTTTGATGCTGGGTGACAGGGTCGAGTCACCACTTGGTACTATACTGGTCTGAAGTGAAGCTCCCAATTAGTAGCTCCTTGAATTCCTCAGAAAGCTTCTGGGTAGACTGGGGTAGGCTCAACTCAGCAGCCGCAAAAAAAAGGTGATATAAACCACACATTACTAGTTGTATCAATTATCATAAGCATTTTCTTCCAATTGTGGTGGTGGTGGGGGGGGGGTTGAAGTATGAGCGGTGCAGCATTGAAAACATTGATGTCTACCACCGTTGACATTGTCAGTTTGATTTCCAATCACACCCCCTTTCATGTAAAATATTCCTGCAGGTATGCAATGAAGTGTTTGGACAAGAAGAGAATTAAGATGAAGGGTGGTGAGACCTTGGCCCTCAACGAACGCATAATGCTCTCTCTAGTCAGCACAGGGGTGAGTATCTGCGGGCCCCCAAGGTCCTTTGTTTGAATTTGGAAGGGGGTCTTTTCCCCTGACTAACTGAAAGGTGGTGAAAAATACCACAGTACTGGACGGCCAGTGTGGATTGCCGTTGATATGACACTCCTATACACTCACTGCAGAAGAAGATTCTTGCCGTAGTTGACCTGAATGCATTGAGAAAAATAAATGTTGCAAAATTTTACTTTCAGGAGGGTAGCCCATTCATAGTGTGTATGACGTATGCATTTCAAACTCCGGAGAAGCTGTGTTTTATCCTGGACTTAATGAACGGAGGCGATCTCCATTATCATTTATCACAACACGGCGTGTTCTCAGAGAAGGAGGTCCGGTTTTACGCTGCTGAGGTTATCTTAGGGCTCGAACACATGCACAATAGATACGTCGTATATAGGGATTTGAAGGTACGATGTGACCAACTAATATTTGGCGGCCATTGCATTTGTGTTTATGTCCAGTTCAGACATGTATCCATCTCTTCAGTCCTTTGAATAATGCAGTTATTGCAAAGAAAAATGATCTACTCTACAGCAACTTTCTCAAAATCTCCTTCGTGTTAGAATTAAAAGTGTGCGGTATTGAATCATATTTTAACACATGATAGCATTGCAATCAGTGCATTAAGGGGTCAAATAACATTCATTCATTTCAGCCTGCCAACATATTGTTAGATGAAAATGGGCATGTGCGAATTTCAGACTTGGGTCTAGCCTGTGATTTTTCAAAGAAGAAACCTCATGCAAGCGTGTAAGTAGAAATGGAATATTTTTCCAGTTCAGTCATGTTGTGATAGATAGGATTTACACTTGGGATTTTCCACGAGTCCTGCTGTGTTTAGTCTGGCTTACCTTAGTGGAGCAATAAGTGTATTCCTGCGGTTGTCATGGATACCATTTTATTCTAATTAAAGATATAATTGGGCGTGACTGCCAGTCAGGCGAATTGCACCTATTGGAAAATTGCTATGAGAATTGTTACAGCGACATGGATGCCCGAGGAAAAAGTTAATGGATTTGATGGAGACGGTGATTGCATAGCAGATTCAGTGATGGAGAAACCGCTGTCATGTTACAGAACATGATATGACTAAGTTTTTAGCGTGTTATATGAAAATGCATGATGATAATGTCATTGGATTCTGCAGGTAGTCTTCCACATGAGAATCCTTATGAAGATGCGAGTCCTTGTGATGATTTTCTTGTTTTGGGTGTCCCTTGGCCTTGTTTTCATGAAAGAACTGAAATCAGTTTTTGTACAGCTGCCAGATTCCCAGAGGCGCATCAATGATTGATGTTCATACCAGTGCCTCCTACATGCCTACTCAGCTAGGTGGTTCCTTTATCCATCAGAATTTTTGCAGATGATCACACTCTTAGCCATTGATTATTTTAGGGGTACACACGGCTACATGGCACCTGAGGTCCTCTCGAAAGGTACCGCATACGATTCAAGTGCGGACTGGTTCTCATTCGGTTGTATGTTGTACAAGTTATTAAAAGGGTAAGTAAAAACAACACTGCCTTTGTTACCGTCATCAATGAGACATCAATGAGAGCGATAGGCCTATGAGAAGATAAATGAATAAGTGATAAAGACCTTACTGTAGCGGCTGCAGTTGACATCTTTAGATGATGGATGGGGCAATGATAGGAGCTGCACTGTAGAATTGTCATGATTGTCAGCCTGGATACTGCGCTATATCATGATACGGAATATAAACCGGAGGAAGGATTATCGAATCGCTGTCAGATTTCTTGCAGAAAGTTCTTCCTGTTTCGATTATCACCAATACCGTCTCTTTTTCAGTCACAGTCCTTTCCGACAGCACAAAACGAAAGACAAGCATGAAATTGATAGGATGACAATGACAATGGTATGTAGTTTCTGATCCCGTCTGATTTCCCTTTCTCAGTTCTATCTTCTCTCATTTTCGTGCCTTGGCAACTTTCTCTTGGAAATGTGTACTGCAGTCACATTTCTGCTGAAAAATTGCTCCTAGAGGTGTAAGTCTACTAACTCTCTTGTAATATGTGTTAGCAAGATGTGTCTACACCTCCCAACTTTCACCCCATAAAAAACATGAATGCTGTTACTTGCAACCACCCATCACAAATCCTTTCCTCAACATCAGGGGCTGGGCCCATATTCATAAAACTACTTAAGTCTAAGTGTGACACTTATCCTTTGTTCAACACAAAAGATAAGTATCACACTTTGACTTAAAGTATGTTTATGAATATGGACTCTGAACTCCAGTCAGGTATCACATCTGTCTTTGGGTGACCCACTAATATGTGGCCCATATCGTGTCTCTGTGGCCGTTGTGGTTGGTGTATTTTGACCTTCAGTGACCTGCAGAGGTCGTCGTTTGTGTTGTTGTCCTGACTGTGATATGCCAACATCCGTCCTGTATCACAGGTATTCCATTCACGACAAGCCAAGCTATGTATACGGCCAGTTATTCCATCAGATTTTATTGATTCCTGGCAGATATTCAACACTCCACTCGATCTGGAATAGATTACTACAAGGGTGGGGTTCAATTGATCCTGATATGGCTAACTACTAATTGATTGTTTAGCTTTCTGTCAGTATGACACTGCTATACAGATATTTCCTCAATGCAGAGCTACCTTTATTAGGTAACTTGCAACATCTTTTCAATTTATGACTGAAAAGGGACTGGAATTTCCAAAAAAATATGAGAAATGGTGTTCTGATATCAACAGCTCTTGTGCCATGACGCGACTCGATGCGGCAGCATCTGTGTAATAGAAGCCTTGCGAAAAATATGAGAAATGATGTATTGAAATCAAGAGCTCTTCTGTCATAAGGTGATGTAACAGACTCGCTGTTACAGAGAGCTGTTAACACCCTTGATCTATGAATGCAAGATCATATCAAGAGGTCTATTATTAGATTCAGGTGAATGCCACACTTGTGCAAAGACAACCAAGAGGTTCACAAATAGCTTTCTGCTGATTTCATACTAATAAACCATAACCTATTTATGTAATTTCCTAAGTTTAGGCCCAGACCAATTATTTTGTAGCTGGCCAATGTAATCCTGGGGAACGAGTTTGCTTCGTAAGTTATGGGAATTAGGCGGTTGTTTATGGCGTGATAGCTGGTGCATCAATTACCCCCTGTGGAGCTATTGGATGACGCTTACAGGATTATGTGTGTTCATAGCACTGATTTAGAACCTTACACTCTTTTATATCAGGCATTTTGTTCTCAAACTCAGATGGATTTGAGTTTGTGTTTGGGTACCATTCCTTGGCTATTGCACTTAGTTATTCAGTTACTCTCCTTGTTCACAGAAGGCCATTTACCCAATGATTTGACCAAATAATGGGATGGTGGGCGATTTCCTGTGGTGAGACCACAATCAGCACTGTCGGCGCTAGACTTCTCATTCGGGTAAATTGGTGCAACGTGCACCATTGATCAGTGATTCTTAAGCTGCGTTTACCTGACACACGGTAAGCGGAATGTGGATTGTGGAAACAGAACACGGAATAGACATCTGTTTGCTCCAAGCCACTTCCATTCATCCATTTATCTGCACGCGGTAAGTGGTTTGCGGAACGCGGATTGGCGGAACGCAGAAAGGTCGATCACTCGATGTAGCGATTTTTCCGTCTGGAATAAAAATCCGCGGCAACAGAGCACCGTGATTGGGCAGGGATGGACCAAACCGGCACCATGCTTTCAAAAACAGAAGTGATACTGCGTGCAGATAAATGGAACACGCAGAATGTTTACCGTGTTCCATATACTGTGTTCCGTTTCGCGATCTGCATTCCGTTTACCGCGTGTCAGGTAAACGTACCTCTATATAGAATTGATTCTTGGTTTAGGAGTCCATGCTGGGTGTTTCCCCATACATATTTGGATGAAATATTCCAATCTTTAATTCGCAACTTTTTTATCCTTCATTGCTAAAGCAGAATGTAAGTATTGAACGCCCATAAGTGCAGTCATTGTCAATTCATTTAGTATTTTGTCTAGTTTTTGTCATGTACTTTTATGCCGCAGTTAGATACTCGTCTGCAGGTTTGGTGTTGTATGCAATCTTATATCACAGTTCTGAATGCATGATATTGTGGGTCGGTGTATGCTCAGTTCTTCTACTTGATTGCATTAGGCTTGGCTGGGTGCATTACGCACTACGCCAGACCATGCCATCCCTTACTTTGCTACAAAATTAAAATTGAGACAACTGCTGGAAAGACCTTCTGTCTATGTGTCGACACCATCATGCCTGATTAGGGCTAAAAAAACAAATTATTCACAAATTGGTGTGTTCCTTTTTCCATGGTTCAGCTTTCATCAGGAGTGTTGTACTTCAACTTCATTTTGCGGTGTGCTTTTTTCTTGCTCAGTAGTCCACCTAGTTATAAATTCTTGTGCCGGTCAGAACTCCTGGTAAAATTGTCCATGTCCTACCGGTACCGGTACATGTAAGAACAGGTGGATTTGGTCGCCTCTTGTACATTTGCCTTCGTTTCCTTGAGAATGGACTGTTTCATACCTGGAGTTCTTAATCCCCCCCCCAAAAAACACAGGAATTTTATGATTAGATGGGCTGTGATAAGCATAGTCAGATCTGGTGATAATGCATTTAAAGAATATTTTTAAAGGTTGCTTAAATTGAAACTGAAAGTTGACCCAATTTTGTGTGTGCATTTCATTCAAAATGGTGTATTTCTGGTAAATTTGGTCCGAACTTGCTTCATTTTGAGATTCAGTTGTTAGCCTCAAGATTAATCCGTATCATGAGCCCTCATGCTCCAACATGGCGAGAATTACTACTATAGTTTATATGTCTAATATGTGTAATTACTGTGTAGTCCTCCAGTATTTTTAGGCTGTCGGATCCTGCACTCTTTATGGAACATTGACGATGACTGCCACCTGTTGTACATTTGTGTAATCATGGTAGAAAGTTATACATGTAGATTCATTATGTGGTACCTCTCCGATATTCGAAAACCATTCATCTGTGGCATGTTAGTGAAGAGAAACTGATAGATGTATGTGTACATTTTCATACAGCGCGCCTATGTGGCTGGAGATATTAAATCCCAGCCATGTCTTCTTTTCAGTCAAACTGAGTCTGCGGATATGCTTTGCCCAGCCTATTTCAGCTGGTATTTTCATTCACAAGTTTGTGAAGGACAAATCTGCTACCAGCGGGCATCCCGGTGAATCAGGAGTTTCCACGATGTAGACCCTGACAGCAATGTTATTGAGGGAAACCCACAAACTGTCAGTTGTTAGAACTCGACTACGACTGATGTAGCTAACCACAATGAAGAAACAGTGCAGTTGTGCAGGTCTATATGCACATAACAGCGTTATTTTGTGTCAGGCCCAATGGGTAGAAGATAACAAAAATATGAGGCTGCAACATTTGGCAATTTGGATGACCAAGCTTTTTCAAAGTTTCCGTGTGCGAAGGCTGAATCCTACTACAGCAGTTTCCCACTCTGTCCCGGACCTTTTCTACAGTCAGTGTCTAAATCAGATTCTGTGGACTTCGCTGCTTTGATTTTGACACTAGCTACAGAAAAGGCCCTGTAAATTTTGATTATTTTGGTCAATTATCATCAAATCTGACTCCATTTGACTTGCCTGAGACAATTGGCTAATGATGCTTGATGTTGTTATAGCAATGCATTTGTCAGATAAATGTGCCTTTAGAGAGATATGCTCATAAATGATTAATGTGATTTTTGTCTATTTTTTCTACTAAATTTAACATTTTCCATTTGTATCTTCATTCTTTTCAGAAAGGAGTTTTTTAAATGTTTTTTAAAGTATATGTACAGAATACATCATTGAGTCTTTCCTGTTCTGTGCCCTGCTCCAAAAGTTTTTTCGAATGCGACATGAAATGTGAGATGTATTGGCATGAGAAGTTCACATCTATTGCATTTTATTTACTTTTCATATCTGTGGTGGTTTTTACGGGTGTCAGGCAAACAGAATGGCTAACTTTTGTGGTGGCTAAAATGGGGTTTACAGTATTTTCGAGTCTTGAATGGCATGATAGACTAATATCAGTCTCTATCTCTTACTGTGGCAGAACTGATGTTTGTTATTGTCACCATCGGTCAGGTGTTGGCCAAGTATCATTCATTCAGTTTAGTAGCGGCTGCTCAAAATCCAAGGTTTTCACTTCTGATCCGTGTTTTTTTCACCATAGACAAAATACTTTTGCGTATATCTGAGGTTGAGAGCTGAAGATGGCCTCAGGAGGAATCAGCCAAGACAGATCAGGATTCTCTGAAAGGGAAATCGGTGGGTTATTTTCATTGTTTCAGTTCTTTTTCCTTACTTTTCAGAATGTAGAGTTCCCTGATTCCATGTCCCCAGAGATGAAGTCATTGCTAGAGGGCTTGTTGAAGAGAGATGTGGAGGAACGACTAGGTTGCGGTGGACGTGGGTAAGATCACCAATGCTACCATACTTGACAGCTTATGTTATTGCTACGGGTTCATGAGAGAAGTGAATTCAAGGCCCATATGCTTGTGTACATGACACTCAGATGTATGCATTCATGTACATGAAGAAGACAGAACTCTTCACACCAGTTCATGATGCTCGTCTGATGCCCTTATTTTTTGCAGGGCACCTTTGATAATTGATTCATTCGTTGGTATTTTTTGTTGAACATCTTTCCCCTTATTCAGGGCATTGGAGTGTAAGGAACATCCCTTCTTCAAGGGAATTGATTGGAACCAAGTCTACCTCCAGAAGTACCCCCCTCCATTAATACCTCCACGAGGGGAAGTGAACGCCGCTGATGCTTTTGACATTGGGTCATTCGATGAAGAAGACACAAAAGGCATCAAATTGACCGAGTCAGACCAAGACTTGTACAAGAACTTCCCGCTGGTGGTATCGGAGCGGTGGCAACAAGAAGTGGCTGAAACGGTATTCGATGCAATCAACCAAGACACAGATAAAATTGAACAGAAGAGGAAAAACAAACCAAGAATTGATGATATTGATGTTGGTAGGTGGTGTGCTTATCAAGAAGGAAAACTCCCATGGCTTGTAACCGATCGTATCTTCCTGAAGGGGAGGGGAAGACACTTTAATAGAGATGAGGGACCTTATTCAGTAAACCTCCAGACTGACTGGTTTTGTCTCCCACCCAAATGGCCAAACATGGCAAACGGATATGGAACCAGTCAACTTGCGGCTTCTCAGGTCAAACGGAGGTTTTGTGACTAAAGTCCCAGTGCCGCGGGTTACCTGGGCTCAGATTTTACTGCTGTCAGCTTGATAACTTTTAGTTAAATGTGACAATCAAAGTAGAGACTGAGATTACCAGGAAGTCCCACAAACAATTGGAATAAGACATAGGACTTTGTGATTGCTGTCATAACACCACTGTTGATCCGCAGTATCCTTTCACCACTTATCTTTTTTCAGGTCCAACTGACTGCATTGTCGAAGGAGAGGTTCTGAAATTGGGCGGTCCATTCTTACAGACGTGGCAGAAGAAACACCTGAAATTATATCCGAACCGACTAGAGTTCTACCACAAGAATAGGGATGGCCAGGTGGTGCGCAGCAAAGGCGTAGAGGTATGCAAGCTCAGTTTTCTGGAGAAAACAGCTTTCACCTGGCAAATATAGTGTGGTGCCAATGTCAGTACCACAAGGTTTCATTGGTATAATGTGTTAGTATCACAAGTCTCATTGGTAAAACATGTTATAAGATTTATCTCCTATTTTCCTTTTCTCCAGCTAATATCAATGTTAGACATCAAAGAGATTCTCCAAGATTTTCAGAAGCTCAACAAAACAGACAACTGTATTGTTATCCACTTGAAAAATGACACCAAACTAGCGATTACATCNATATCGGACAGGTTTTGACGTTGACCTACTTTCAAGGTCACAAGGGGACGAACATTCCTTAAAACCACAAGAAACATGTGAAAAACACGTCTATGGGCATTATTTGTAAACTATTTGTGATGACATGACAAAATTGTGAGTGGTGTTGTATCTGAAATTTGGAATGTTTAGGTACCGTACTTGACTGCTAATGTGCCCAAACCCCAGTGTATTTCGATCAAACTCAGCCTCTTCCCACCAGGGGTCAATATATGAAAGACACAGGAAAAATAACCATGTCACCATTACTTCATGTTGAAAGTGGGGAGATATGCGATGGGCTCCCATCGACATTGCTCTAGTTGGTATAATGTGTTAGTATCACAAGTCTCATTGGTAAAACATGTTATAAGATTTATCTCCTATTTTCCTTTTTCCAGCTAATATCAATGTTAGACATCAAAGAGATTCTCCAAGATTTTCAGAAGCTCAACAAAACAGACAACTGTATTGTTATCCACTTGAAAAATGACACCAAACTAGCGATTACATCACCAGTAAGTTACTTCCCACCGATTTATCAAAGGCGAATACATTTGTTATACTGTGTCGAAATGAATAAAAACGCACCACTAATCATATGTTTTGTTCGACATTATTCATTTCATGCATTTTTATGATCATTATGCGATAATATAAATACATTTTCATTCAGCAATTCTTATCCCATTGTCGGGAGGTTCTGATTTAAAGTAAGAGCCATATATTCTGTGGATTCTCTCAAAATAGCAGCCAATGGGAAAGCGTGGTACATTGCCACTAACCCAGCCAATGGGAAAGCGCGTTACATTGGCCTGTTAAAGCGAGAGATAAAATTATAGGCCATTTGGATTCGAGGTTTGTTTTATGCCAGGAGCTCGCTCTAAGCTAGCTTCTGATTGGCCAATTTGACGTCCGATAATCTGTCAGTGGTTCCCCGTCAAAAAGGCACAGAATGTGACAAGGTCAGAAGATGTGGTGCGACGTTGGAGATGCATCTTTATGACCCTGTTTTGAGAGGATGAAGATATGCAAGCATGAGACTTGTCTATTGTTAATTTTTGTATTAAATGGGTCATTCCGTCACTGTCATACTGTAATAAGACTTCATATCACTTTACTCTGATGAACGATTTCTTCTTTAATCTTTTCAGGATCGGGTACTTATCAACCAATGGAAAGACGAAATCATGAATGGGTTCCACTTGTCAACACAGATTATGGGCAAAATGAACAAAAAAGCCAGTAAAATGTACGGTGCAGATATGCCTGGCGGACAAGTGGGAGGTCATAATGCCGAGATATACACGAAACAGCCATTAGAACAAAGGAATAGTAATGGCAGTTAAACACGGCAGTCTGAACGCTAGGCGGGAACATGACTCTTTGCAAATTTAATCTGCCTGTATATATGGAAGCATTCTCTGGATCACCTGAATGTGGTGCACAGGTGGGTTAGTACACAAATGTAACACTGCCACGTGACTGGTGCACAGCCTGCATGTTGCTGAATGACTGGAATTGCACATGCACACAGATCTGCTGGTCGGTAAATGTCAACAAGAATGGACTACGCTGGCTCTTCTAGCATGTTCTGAGGCATTTTGACCGGTGTATTGTGAAGCATTCATCATCTAAAGACTGAAGTGACGAAAATGCTGTTAATCTCAAGGTACAAATAATATGTTGACATTGACATGCAAAGGCTCGTTGTTTTCACTGAGGACAGTCAAACTCATGTCTGTGGTCTTCTGAGGTAGATTTCAAATTGAATGTAATTCAATGTGCCAAGAAACTTTGTGGTCATTTCGAAAAAAATGAATGACTGATTTCAGAAGATGCCTCCGCACTCAACAGTATTATGTTGTTTGCAGTTGGTATTCTTGTTGGGGATTGTCTCAAAATAACTTGATACCACAAATGTAAACTTATAAAGCACTCTTCCTTCTATTCCTACCTCGCAGCGATGATAAGGTACATTGTACACAGTTAGAAAACTCAACTCCCCAGGGTATCATGCAATTTTGAGGTGATCTTTTCCAGCAAAATTTGTACTGTTATATAGAGATTATTCTGTCAACTTGACTAAGGGTTTTTAATGTGTTTCTGGTGATATCTTGAAGTGGATTGTTCAAGGGAGAGGTTCGATTCAGCAAGTTCTTGTGGTAATATACTGATTGTTCTGGATCAGCACCAACGTCGTGACACAAGCACAGTGTCAGTGGACATGATGGATAGAAATTGTTGGAAACCTCAGCATAGCAAGTCTTGAAAAGCTGTACCGGTACCTGTAGTCAGCATTGTATGGTGTGAGCAGTTCACCATGAATAGTGTCATTTTCTGAAAGCTTAGCTGTTGTGACGACCTTGCAGACGTTGGAAAGCGTACTCTCTGAAATGAAATTAGACCTTCGACGACTCAAGTTCTCGTGTACATCACTATATACATAATCTGTATATCTAAGAACATATCTTCTTGCTGATTCTTATGTTCTTGTAAATCATAAACAGAATGCATTAATATTCGTCATGGCTTTCTTTGACTGTGATGTTAGTCATGAAAAAAGACGAGGCTTGCAGAATATGATGTGCTTGCACTTATTTTGTTCTACATGTGCTTTGGATGTGTATGCCTATTGAATGTATAGCGCTAATCTCAAATGAACAAAACCACTATCCTGGAAGTGAAAGAACTCTGGTTTAAGAAACCCTGTTGGAAATTCTTGATGGACAATCTGCTCAACTTTGTTGATGTAGCCTCTGACAAAGTGTGGACGTAATTCCTCAAATAGGCTTTTTGTCATAAAAAGCCTGAAAAAAGAGTGGTAATGAATGATAGCACCACTCCTCGATGTGAAGTCCATTCCACAAACATCAGATCAATCTGCACTTGTTTGATTTTGCTAGAGTTACAAGACCACGAGACCCAAATGAAATGTGGCTGATCCCAATGCTGAACATTTATGGTGTCAACTGATGCTGGTTACTTCTGTAATATTCTTATTAGGGAATTAAGACCTCACCATTGGCCATTGGTTGCATAACCACGACTCATTGGTTTGATCGAAATTGAGGCCAAAACCTGATGTGCTGCGGCGAGGGTGGGGTGTAATTTGAGGTACACCTGACAAGTCTTGGTTACACAACCAATGCAAGGTCTTAATTTCTATTATAAAATGCCTCAAACTTAGAAAAATTTACATGACCAAAGCGATTTTGGATCATTTTCTGCCAGTCCCAAAGAATCATCAGTTGCATTATCAAGACCTCTGAAGCCAAAAAGAGGCTTATGTATTTTCCAATGAAATTCTTGATACCGGTACTAATAACCAACTACCGGTGTGCATCTGAGAATATGTCGTCAAGCCTACCGTAATTACAGTAACAGACAAGGTTAGTCGAGCAAGATTGGCCTCTTGTTGGTGGAGCGGATTTGAGCACGACTTCTGTGCTGCTGTTGGAATGTGTAATTTACTTGGGCTACTTGCCCTTCTAAAATCATCTGTGTACCGGGTAAATATTTTGGGTCTCTCTCTAACCAGTGCTAAGCAGTATTGAACAATTGATGTGATCTTGAAGGAAATAACCAAATCATCATCAACTATATGAACCATTAATGTCCACATGCATGTTTTTTTAAAGTGGATATGAATATTGCAGTGGTTATTTTTACTCACAGTTTTGAAGATGTGTATTACCGTTGCCTGTAGCCCACTCTAAACCAGAATCATTGGTGCTTTATGTTCGCGATTTTTGACCGCATATGAAGAAATGTGGATTCTCAAAGTGCAAAAATTTCAAATATAAGGCACTGTAGGTTCGTTCAGAAAGTATAACATGGCCAACATTAAGCCATTGTGAGGTGCAAATCAATTCTGTGCAAAGTTGGATTGGGTTAGCTGGACTGGACCACCAACCCACCCCAAAGGTTCTATGGAGGAAGCAATGCCAGTGCATCTGGTGTTGATGAACCTTAAACTGTCCATGGGTTTCGCTTCAGCAAGGTATACATGTGTATAATGGTGGGTCAAACAAACTGAAGATAAAGGAATCAAAAGAGATACTGTAATTCTGAGTTAAGGGGCGAATGTGTGTATATTTATGTACAAGTGATTTCTTGTAATGTCGCTCCTGTCTGTCTTAATACTGTATTTTATCAACCAATACATCTCATTTAGAGACCTCTGTGAAGTATATGAACATGTACATAGGTAGAATTTTGACTATTTAATATATAATTGATATATAAATACTTAATATACATAATATATATATATATATATTACAAATAATGAGGTGTTCAAATTAAAGTTACAATAATGATGATTATATAACATATAAGTGAATTATGTGGATGCCAAATGATGAAGAATGACCCTTTCGATCTTTGCGATTTCACCTTCAAAGCTTGTGCTATGATATCTGACAACCGCGGGTTTTAATTCCGACAAGTTGTAAGGACTTGATGTCAAGTCAAATCTCAATCTGTGAATTCGACTAGACTCATGGGCTGGACTCATTGTCTGGTTAAGTCTGAAGTATTGTATTTTGAACTGAATGTAGTTGATGTCTTCTCAAGTTAAAATTTTGTGTACCGGTACCGGTATCTAGATTTGAATCAATTTGGTATGATATCTTGTCAGTTTCATGCACTTGTCTAGATATGATTGTTTTGGATTTGATGACTGGTGAAGTCAGCTCTTGATATATTTAGAGGGACACCAATAGTCAGAACGACAGTTGGTGTTTGGGGGCAGTTAGTTAGATTGGTAATTCAATTGATGCGTCTAGAGGAAAGAGTGAGATCTACACTTGATGTGTCTAGGGGAATATGAGGTTGTCAGTTAGACACTTCATTCATCTGGACGGGGTAGTCAGATCTACACTTGATGTGTCTAGAGGGGAGATGAGGTTCTCAGATTGACACTTCATGCATCTAGAGGGGATAGTCAGGGCCCGGTTGCACAAAACTCACGATAGCGCAAACTTGGTGTTAGCGCTAACTTGGTGTTAGCGCTAACATGAGTTTTGTGCAACCCAGCCCAGATCTACAACTAATATGTCTAGAGAGGGGAAATGAGCTTGTCGGATTGACACTTCATGCATCTGGCTGGACGGGATAGTCATATCGACACTTGATGTGTCTAGAGGGGAGATGAGGTTGTTAGAATGACATTTTGTGTGGGTGGGTGGGATAGTCAGATTGACACTTGATGTGTCTAGAGGGGATATGAGGTTGTCAGAATGACACTTCATGCATCTGGAGGGGATAGTCACTTGATGTGTCTAGAGGGGATACGAGGTTGTTGGATTGAACTTCTTGCATCTAGGGGGGATAGTCAGATCTACACTTAGTGTGTCTACAGAGGGCATTTGAGCTAATCATACTGACACCTATCTAAATGTCTACATGTAGACATGACTCGTGGGGATAGCCATACAACATACATCAGTGACGTCTTGATGATTGCAGATCCTGGATCTCACGATCTTGGGCATTACTGTATGTTTGCTTTTAAGAAAAGGATATGATTTCTATTTAAATCTAAATATACCTGAATTTGACTTGGATATTGGCTAAAATCAATTGGCACTGGTCTGATGCCATGTCTGGATTCAACTGGCCTCAGATGTATGAGGCCTGATGAGATCTGGTAGGCCTGATAGAATGGATGAGATCTTGACTGCACTGGAGAAATGTCTGTCGAACTAAACTTGGTCTGTCTCTACTCCCNGCGCTAACATGAGTTTTGTGCAACCCAGCCCAGATCTACAACTAATATGTCTAGAGAGGCGAAATGAGCTTGTCGGATTGACACTTCATGCATCTGGCTGGACGGGATAGTCATATCGACACTTGATGTGTCTAGAGGGGAGATGAGGTTGTCAGAATGACATTTTGTGTGTGTGGGTGGGATAGTCATATCCACACTTGATGTGTCTAGAGGGGAGATGAGGTTGTCAGAATGACACTTCATGCATCTGGAGGGGATAGTCACTTGATGTGTCTAGAGGGGATACGAGGTTGTTGGATTGAACTTCTTGCATCTAGGGGGGATAGTCAGATCTACACTTAGTGTGTCTACAGATGGCATTTGAGCTAATCATACTGACACCTATCTAAATGTCTACATGTAGACATGACTCGTGGGGATAGCCATACAACATACGTCAGTGACGTCTTGATGATTGCAGGTCCTGGATCTCACGATCTTGGGCATTACTGTATGTTTGCTTTTAAGAAAAGGATATGATTTCTATTTAAATCTAAATATACCTGAATTTGACTTGGATATTGGCTAAAATCAATTGGCACTGGTCTGATGCCATGTCTGGATTCAACTGGCCTCAGATGTATGAGGCCTGATGAGATCTGGTAGGCCTGATAGAATGGATGAGATCTTGACTGCACTGGAGAAATGTCTGTCGAACTAAACTTGGTCTGTCTCTACTCCCTGGCATTGTGTCTGTTCTACAATAAGTCAGTTGAAGCTGCTTTCCCTTGGATTATATTTGACCAGCCTGATCAATTGAACTCTTTGATAAAAACAGAAGTTTAGACCTCAACCATGATTTGTCCACAACCCTCATGTTGGATTTTTCATTATTTGCTAATAGTGAGGGGGGATATCAGTGCAACATTAATGTGATTTTTATGTTAAATGTTTAAGTGTTCACAATGAACCTGTACTAGTTTTGCAAGATTTTCATGAATTACTGTACCAAGGTAAAGTGCATGTTGAATAATATGGTGTACATATTAAACCGTTAACCATATGTACTCATCTCAATTTTCTTGCATTTTATATGGAATTCTTCATTTCTTTTCAAAGTATTCTGTTATCATGTGTACATGTACATATGTACATAAAGTGACCTGGTAGCAAGTATAAGCTTAATATGAATGTACTTGTAGGTTTTTCCGAGAGTTTGTCAGGTAGGAAGACTTGAAGAAAGGAGGGGGAACCATGTACCGTGAATCATATGTGTGTCTATATGTTGCCTCGTTGTTTCATTTGCTTCGGTTGTGAGGGTAGATTTTAATTCATTTGCAGTTACAGATATTGTGAAATTTCTTTCTACAGTGAAAAATAATGTGGGCTCTGTTGACAAGTATAATATGATAATTGATTAGCCTGGTAATAAAATTCCATACATGTACCAAATCAAGGTATTCCCTTCTGTGGCAAGGAAGACCTCTTGGGTTATCATAAATGAGCAGTCTGTTAAAAAATTAAATTTTCTTGAAAACCAATTCTCTGTACATGTAGTTCCATCTAACTGGCATTTTTGTCGATGCATTTTTAGCTCACTCGTGAGCTTTTATCGTCCTGCGGCGTCCGTCGGCGTCCGGCGTCGTCGTCGTCGTCGTCGTCCGTCGTCCGGCGTGGTCCGTTAGCAGGGCACGTTTCGTAACCGCTGGAGCTATTGATCTGAAACTTGGTACATATATACCCCTAGGTCAGATGACCTATGACACCAAGTTTCGNCTTCTGTTATTGCTGGCTGGTTGAAATAGTGAGGATTTTTTTACCGCCCTTAGTCCTTGGGAAATATGACTTAGACTAGTCTCAAGTCTGGCTACAGTGCCGATAGTTCTAGACCATTGTTTAATTGTCTTGTATAAATTTCTAATTATTATGAAATATGTGTCCCCTCTACTGGTCATTAGAAGAACTTTATCTGGTGTCTTGTTCAAACCTCACCTGCCACCAGTAAAGTCTGTTTCAAGTCAATTATACCCAAATACATGAATGTACAGCAGATGCGGGGACCTTGTCTTGAAACAGACTCTAATATTAATTCATCTTTATACTGTCTACAAAGATAACGAATACAGATGAATATCAGTTCATTTTGTTGTTTGTACATATTTATTTATGGCATTAAAGATCTTAAAAGAGTCTACGTCACATCTGTCTTTATTCTTCTTTCTCTTTGGTGACGGGTCACCGCCTGTATCCTTAGGAAATCATTGAGTGTTACAGAAGCATATTACATTAAAGGGACCAGGAAAATTGTTTCCAGCTTCGGTTATTACAAAATGCTAGTTCCTTCATGATAAATTCCCGCCGTCAATTCACTTCTTCAATTAAGTGTTAGTTACTGACACCCAGACAAATCGCGAATCGATTATCGCCTGACCATGGAGCAGTCACTATTTGAGCAACTGCTCAGCAGGTGTCTCCCATGGTTATTTCCCTACGTCACTGGGAATGTGGGACCTTATTCACAAAGCTCCCGTAACTTACGGGAGTGCGCAAACTATTGCCCTTTTGGCGGACAACCTTTTGTTCACTATCAGCCTGACAAAGGATTTGCGTACCCTTAAAGTTACGGGAGTTTTGTGAATAAGGTCCCAGGTCAAGGGAGTAGTCTTGTAATTCTATTGTTGGTGTGAGTCTAAAATCAGTGTGGTGATTCAAACACGAAATTATTTTATTCGTACGCAAAGTCGTTGATGCATAACTAATGGTGCTTGTCGCATTCGCAGTTCATCTGGTAAATGGAAGGGGTGACGGGTGATTACGAAATAAGCTGTCACCCCTTCTATTTGCCAAAACAACTGCAAAAATAGTCAACACGATTAGTTATGCATGAGTAAAATCGCGTACGAATAAAATAATTTTGTGTTTGAATCACCACACTGAAAATTGGCAACAGCGGGTGAACCCGGGGTGAACCTGCTGACCTGGGCGCACCAGACAAGTCAATCAGTCTGAGGAAAGTCATGCTCAGCGGAACAACTACATGTAGACAGGTGATTATGACGACATTGCGCAACATGTGCAAATCCCTTTGTCTGGCATTTCTCTCGTCCCCCCTTGGCTATGTAGATTTCATGCCGTTTCCTGTCAAAAACATACTCTCGTTTACAGATTAAGAGGTCATTCCTGGACAACTACCGACGGTGTACAGAAATTATGAATGATCTGTTATTGGCCATGATTGTGGTATGGCATATACACACGATACTACAAAATTGGACAACAAAAATTGGACCAACAAATTTGCGTGATCGTGTGTGACGGTAAAATTGGATGGAAAGAATTCCATCCAACGTGATTTTGCAGAATAGGTATATTGGAGTGCTCTTAACTTTTTGAAATGCGTAATCCCTTCAAAAATCCAAAGCCAACATACACTGTTAACGACGGGTGTTGATCTTTTCTGATAGCCAAATGCATGTCATTTTCAGCTTCAATACCACACAGGCATTTTATTTCATGATCATTCCTCCTGTAAATCCGGAAACCGAAGCTGAAAATGACACTACTGCATGGGTATTAGAAAAGATCAACAACTTCACGTAGTTCAGTGTGTGGTCTGTTGGCTTTGGGTGTGTGAGGTAATTGCGCGGATTTCTACACACCTCAGAAAGTTACACCACGTCCTACCACAATCAACCCAGGAGATTGGAATGTATTCACATGACCAGTCGATCATAATTCATGCACACCGTCGGTAGTTCTCCAGGACTGACCTCTTGTGTAAAGCGGGTGATCCACTTTTGCGATTTTGGCTTGAGACGGGGTTGCGTTCCCTTGCGGTGCATATTATGGCAATCGGAAGTCCTAAAGGTAATCGCAAGGGAACGCAACCTCGTCTCAAGCCAAAATCGCAACAGTGGATCACTCGCTTAAAAGAGAGTACGTACATGTATAAAAAGGTCTCGCTCCTACCATGAATCATTCCCTGGCGAGGGTCGCTGTGCTGTTGGTCACACCCAATTTTGTCAGCGTGGAGTGGCATGCCAGCTACTCGCCCTCATGCCCAGGGCGATGATGGACGTTTCGATGCAAGGGAGAATTCGGCGTCTGTAAGTATGGTCATTGATGTTTCCGAATTATTGTCATTTTTTGAGCAGAAAATTCCGAATGACCTTGGTGAATTGCCGTACCATGCATGTTTGACTTTTTGAGTGAGGGATCCCGGCTCGACTTCATCGTTGCATTCATTTCTGCATTTATTTCTCGGCCAGATATTTTCGGAAAGAGAGCGCGACCAAGTGTTTTTATTCGTCTCTTTCAGCCTTTTCCGGCTGCGGCCGCCAAACCTGGACATAAGTCACACTAGGATTTGTCCAATTCTTGCCGTTGTGAATGCTTAGCCATGCCGTCGGTAAAATCCGGATCGTCTGACGCAGGACTGGTGGCGATTCTAGGATGAATGAACTTCTCGATAAAAGGAACGCAGTCTGTTGTAAGTAATCGTAAAGTGTTTTTCAGAATGTCCAGTCATTTTTGCACTCATCTTACCTTGCAATGGAACCTAACCACAAACCACAAAGGGGCCAATTACGTGTGCATGATTGCATGACTATCTTGAATCAGAGTATAGACCTGAACAAGGTCCTATTAGAAGTCGGTCAACCGTGAATTGACATGCACACGTTATTGCCCAATTTGTGGTTTGTGGTTAGGTTCCATTGCAAGGTGAAATGGGTGCAAAAATGACTGGACATTCTGAAAAGCACTTTACCAACCAACATTTTTTTGTTCCGAAATTCTCTTAGATAATGCATGTCGATCTAAGTTATCTACCAAGTCGTGTTCCTTTTTATTTTTCAGCTTTTTAGCCTGCGGCCGTCGAAGTGCTGTGGTGAAGACTTGAGTGACGATCCAACAGGATTTGGCTGTAGGACTGTTTTGACAGGAAGTCCAAATCCTCAATTTTTGTCGGCAGTGGAGTCCCGCTGCAGGATTGGTGCTCATTCCATGGCCAGAATGGACTTCTCGGAGGCTGTGTAAGTTGCCGTCATCTACATTTTTGTTCAGGATTTTTTTCTTTCGATGGTTATTTTCCCAAACGACGCTAATTGTAAAATTCCACACTCCCTGGCTACAAGAGCCGGTGTGGCGTTTGGTAGTGTTTACCATATGTTTTCATACCGTTTGCCAGCGGGAGACCATAATCTTTCAACACGGAACAAGAAATATCTGTCATACTTTTTCAGAAAGAGTGCGTTATTTACTTTGTATTCTTCTGTTTTCAGTATACCGGAATAATTCGGCCATGAGCAGATGAGTGGTGAGGCGAAGACTAGTCGGATTATTATTCTTTGTGGATTAATACATGTATTCTTATTGGATTACCGTATTTATTTGTGTGACATTATGAACCGAGTTTCATAACCCAAAAATGACTGACTGACTGACTGACTGACTCGTCTATAAACAGAACTTTTCACCAACATGAAGTCCTCACTGAAGACGTGGAAACCAGTAGGGGCTTTCATTTTAGTGTACCCGCGAACCCTTGCACCCTGGTGACGGAACACCACTTTTGGCACTATCCAAATAACATAATACATGTAAGTAGTTTTGGAAACCTGGGGTGAATAGTGGTGTTCCTGGATTCTTCCGATTGGTGGGCGCGTTGTTTTCCCAATCCTCTCCCACACGCTAACACATTTTGTATTGGCTGAATGAAACTAAAGGCCCGTCTACACGATCATACATTTGTTCGAAACATCATCATACATTTGTATGATGATGTTCATGGACAAATGTATGATCGGTGGACCGTTTTCCCCAACAAGCTTGAATAGCATCCAACACGTATGATGATGTTCAAACTTTTAGCTGCATTGTGTAGACGGAAATCCACAACAAGCTTGGATATCATCATACATCATCATAAAGTGTTTTTCACATTGAACTGGCCAAAGGTACTTAGTTGAACTCAGGAATGTGACTAGATCACATTTACCGAGAGGTAGTGGTGTTGCACAACACTGACTTGAAAACAGACAAGCCTGGTGGCGCCCGGGTTCACGAAGTGACGTTCAGATCATGAGACTGCAGTTAGTTGCTGGGCCGGGAATAGATGTTTGGTTTGGGCAGCGGCAAGAAACTCGATAGCAGGACAAGTCCTTACATCCAAACAGAGAAAATCTTTGTGAACAAAAGAAAAGAAATGGATAAAAAAAGGAGAAAAAAATTTCTTCCACCACCCGGGCTCGAACCCATGGTCATAGACAACCATAGCCGTAATCACTGAACCCACTACTGATAACCCAAATGCGGCGATGGCCTATATTCTATGGGCAGTTATGTCCGCATAAATTAGACGTGCACAAAACGTATTTGTAAGTGAAAAACATATGTTTTTGTGCCAAAACAGATATTTCTGTGTAAAAACAGACATACAAAACGTACAAAACGTGATTATTATTTTCGGCTAAACGTGTGTGTATTCCCAAAACGAATATATTTCTTGCAAAACAGATGTAAGTTTTTCGATAAACACGAAAGTTTTACCCGATTTTCATATTTTCTCGCAGAGATGTCAACTCGCAGAGACCAAACCGCAGAGATGTTTGCCAAACGAAGACGCTAGATGGCGCTCGATACTAACGCTGTTTTAGTCTGCGGTTTCTCGCCTGTTGGAGCACGAACCTCATCGGCCAAGTGGTTAGCACGCGTGGTTATCAAGCGGAAGATTGTGGGTTCGAATCCCGACGTGACATTTTTTTTCATTTCGTTAGTTTCACTTTTTATTTTTTTTCTTGTCGACTTTTCATCATATCGATCTCGCGTGGCTGTCAGAAAATTGTGAACAAAATATTGCATTCTCAGGGCCGGCGCGGCCACTTTTCCATTGAGGGGGTACACCATCAATAGGGGCACCTGCATACAGAGCGAGAGCAGGGCCGTAAGCTTTTTTTCGCTAGGGAGGCATTTTAAGCAGATAAGCTCAACGGACGTGTGCTTCGCCTTCCAGCATGGCGCCGAAGAGGCCGGTTTTGGGGGGGGGTCTGGGGGGCCTCCCCCAGGAAAATTTTGAAATATAGAAGCTCTGAGATGTGATTTTAGGTCAATGGATTTCCTGCACCCTGAGACACGAACAATAATGATCTTTTTTCCCATCTGATTTTGCTGAAAAAAATGTTTTTGAACGACTGGCCTGGGCGGGGGGCGTGTGCCCCTCCCCCCATCCCTATGCTAGGTACGGGTCTGAAGAGATTAAGTTAAGTATAATTTCAAAGCACAACGAACCAAAATGCCCTGCTCCCCGAGAAAATTTTGATTCTGAAGTACCGGAAATGCGATTTCCTGGCATCTGGGCGGGGGTCGATGGACATAACACTTGGAGGGGCGTGCAAAGTGCCCTTTTGGGATTTGCGTGCCCTTTTGAAAAGGGCACCCCAACCAAAAAGGGCACATCACCCGCAATTATTGAGGGGGTAAATACCCCCCCCTACCCCCCCGGCCGCGCCGGCCCTGATTCTTTGAGCCAAAATTTTGAAAAATTAGACCAAGGCCTAGGCCTATGAAAAATAATTAATTGTCGTTCTTTCTGCTTTATTTTTTTGGATATTCTCCCTTCACAGTACTAATGATGAAATGTTGATCTCATGATTAATTATTTTTCTCATGATTAATTATTTTTCATAGGCATAGGTCGAATTTTTCAAAATTTTGGCTCAAAGAATGCAATATTTTGTTCACAACTTTCTGATAGCCACGGGAGATCGATATGATAAAAAGTCGACAAGAAAAAAAATAAAATGAAGTGAAACTAACGAAATGAAAAAAAATGTCACGACAGGATTCGAACCCACGCCCTTCCGCTTGATAACCGCGCGTGCTAACCACTTGGCCGCTGAGGATCGTGCTCCGACAAGCGAGAAACCGCAGACTAAAACAGCGATAGTATCGAGCGCCATCTAGCGTCTTCGTTTGGCAAACATCTCTGCGGTTTGGTCTCTGCGAGTTGACATCTCTGCGAGAAAATATAAAAATCGGGTAAAACTTTCGTGTTTATCGACATACTTACATCTGTTTTGCAAGAATATATTCGTTTTGGGAATACACACACGTTTAGCCGAAAATAATCACGTTTTGTACGTTTTGTATGTCTGTTTTTACACAGAAATATCTGTTTTGGCACAAAAACATATGTTTTACACTTACAAATACGTTTTGTGCACGTCTAATTTATGCGGACATAACCGCCCATAATATTCACCATCAACACTGACCCCAATTATCAACTCATCCATAAGGCATCCCGTTATTTTAGTCCCAAGAAGGCTACCTGAACATTCGTGCACTATATGTGTGTACACACATCGTATCTCCATACACGTCGGTTATGCGTGGATCAAACAAAATGGCGACCTGACTCGTCTGCTACGGGGCAATTCTGGACTTTTCTGCTTATTTCTCGGCGATGAAGGATTACATACGGTTCAAAATAAATAGGGGAGGAGATTGTGATACACATCGTTGTGTAAAGGTGATATATTCTTCTGATTTTTTTGTATGATGTATACATTCGTCCATACATCGGCGATTATGCCCCAAACAAAAGTGTCAATTTCTCGAAAAAACGCGAATAATATGTAAATTCTACTGTAAGAGACATAACTTGGCGTTGCATTACACTTATTAGTGAAATTTCGTGCCAATTGGTGCTATATTAAGTGAATAAACCCGTGTGACAAGAAATGAAGTGGCACGAAAATAACGTCACTTCGTGAACAATTATAGCTCTTTCATGGTGTCAGCCACAGCTGTTCAGCCATGACACTGGCTGCCGAGGGTTGTGTAACATTATTATTTGTGATCATGCCATTACAGTTTAGTGACAAGAGGTCAGCCAAGTACCTTTGGCCAGTTCAATGTGAAAAACACTTTACAAATGTATGATGATGTTCTGAACAAATGTATGATTGTGGTAGACGGGCCTTGATTATAAGGGTGGGTTTCCATTGGAGCGTTTCCGTGCGCGGAAACGCTCGAAAGCATTGTTTGTTGGAAATGGAAACCCACCCTTAGAATCATAAAAAGAAAGCATAGAAAACGTATATGAGGGAACCTCCCCAAAGTTTTGGTCGTGTGGGCTGCCGTTCATTCAGTCTTCATGCTCCTTTCCATTTCAGGATATTTCATCGCCGGAGCTGAATCTGCGTCTAAAAGTCTCCTGTGACACATTAGAACCAGGTTCCGCTTCTTTTTATTGCAGTGCTTTTTCGTATGAATGTTTTCAGCTTGCAGCCGCGGTCGCTGGGGCCGCGGCTTCCACTCTACTCGGCGGGTGTTTAGATCTACACCCGCCGAAGGTTCTTCCATGTCTTCGGCTGTATACATGTCCGCTCTCGCTTAAGAAACGTAGGCCCAGGTATCCTCAGGTTCTCATGTATACACATGTGGGTCTCTTCCCATGAATGTCTAATCATCTCTTTCAGCACATCATGTAACTAATTCTCTTCATTACAGGGTGATGTAGCCATCCCGATAACCGTGACGCACATTTGGGTCGGACGCATGCTCCGGCCCTGCACAGACGGATGAGCTATATCACGGGTGTTTTGGGGAATCTACAACCAGCTAACGCGAAAGGATTAAGCTCGCATCAGATCTTGGCACACTTAGGCAGAGAGCAATTGCGAGAGGGTGGCGTGATGATGGGATTTGCACATCGACTACATGTCGTAACACTACCTCCCCACGTCTTGACCAAAACTCGTTTAAGGGTGACATGAGAAGAAAAAGTGAAACAAGGCAGAATATCCTGGGTCATACCAATTTTTCTGCGAGCATCTTGGGATTCAAAAACTCGGAGTTGCCGTTTCGATATCAGGTGGGTGGTTGGTGGCAGTCCCCTTAAAAGAGTTACATTTTGAGAAATTTTCCATGAAATGTTCGCAAAGAACAGAACCATGCAAAACGTTACCAAATTATGACGAGGGAAATGGGTTACAGCATGTAGATTTCTCGTCGCACATAACATTTGGATGGGGGACGTAGACACCATCTGGGACAATTCCAACGTGCTATTAGCCTGGTCTTGGGGAGGTGCTGTCGTAGCATTTGGAATCTGTTCTGGAGACCAAACTTGCAGTGATTTCAATATGGAATACGTTATTCACGGAAAAGATGTATACATTGTGCTAATGCTCCGATTAGCTACTTCAAACTTGTAGCAACAAACCAAACAAAGAAGACTTGACATTTTTAATCTGTTTTTAAGGTGTATCTAATTAGGATACATAACATATATAACGGGTGTTTGATTTGTTGAACAAAGTTTAGCCATCTCTATCCATGTCTCTGAAAAATGGGTCCAAAGTCGACTGTTAAAACCAACCCCGATAAAAAATTATGTGGTTGGTTGTAACACACCTCACAAGTGAGCATTGCAAATTTTCCTTTATTTCTTCATGTGGGAGAGCCCTTTATTGTTGACATTATTACATGTATTTCACCACAGAGATGAAGTGTCGGATCATACACTGACAATTCACCTAATTTTCTCTCTGTCGGTTCCCTTGCAGCCGAACTTTGCCGGGTTCGTCTGGCTAGACCTCAAGATAAGCTACGGCAACTTGTCAACATCACCTCGCCAACACCCTCATCGACCACATCTTTAACAAAGACGTCAAGGGCTCACGAGTTACCTTCGGCTTTAGTGAAATTATACTCTTATGTCCAAGGCATCGGAAAGATCGTGGTGGCATAAATTGGACATTTCATTGAGCTGTGGAACTTAGATGGGACCAATGATTTTTCACTTCTGATGACAATAAAAATGGAGGCTCGTGTAGAGTTTTGACGATATTCCCACAGGGCAAAATGTTCGTTTGATTTTGTCCATTAGATTGAATTTTGAAAGAAATGAAATGTATTCTCTTGCTTTTTTTCCGTTCTCAAGGATCCAGTGAGTACCGTCTCATCGATCCCCAAGGTCTATTGCAGTAGATTCCCTGTCGCTTGTTCCTCTTTTGAACGATTCACTAAATCTTTCCTCTTAGTAATAGTCGTTTCCCAATTCTGCCCATCAAAATACTCGATGTCCTCTCGCTCTACAGTATCACTATCGAGGCAGTGCGGGGCAACACCTGAAAAACACGAAGGAGGAACCGACTTATGTGCAAAACGCGGCGAAATTAAATTTTACACGACGTGGTAGGTTATTTCTTAGACCTTGACGATTGTTCTTTCCTTTTACGAGTTTTCCGATCCTTATGGTGTCTTCCGTTAATCGTTGCTTCTGCTCCAAGGAATAGAATTCGGAACGGGCGCTCACGAAGAGTACCGTAAATGACATGAAGATGAGGTGCAGTCGCTTGTACCATCTTTCAGTCGGGACCCTAGCCGACTTATAGATGTCACTAGTGGTTAAGACTACTGAAATGAAACCGACATCCCAATGCTGACATCCCGGTCCTGATCAATTTCCCACACAAAAGGCGTCCATTGTATTAGGACCGGGTTTCGGTGTGCTGCCCTCTATCGAGCTAGGATCCCCATTGTACCGCCACGGTCATTCCTTACCAAATCCATCTTGATTTGATCTAGGTGTGTAAAAACTCTGAACCCCGCAAATCTTACAGAACGTGTGTTTTGCAGCGTGCGTATTGAAGGTGTAGGTAGTCAACATGTCCTCTCCCTGAAAAAAGTCGGTATGCCTAAAGCATAAGTTGACAATTTTCCTGCGCTCAACGCGACGATGTCCATTGCTCCAAAGTTCAGTGAGTCCTAAGTTGATCATTTCTAGTATGTTTTCCCACTTGAATTACAATTTGGTAAGTTTGGATTCCCACCAAAGACAGGTATAATCGCAAGCTCCCTTTCCCAGACTATACTTATCCCGTCCAAATTGATGGGGATGGAAATGCNACAGGCACGCCAACAGTGTTTTTCCAGTAACTGAATTTTAGCTCCTATACGGCGACAGGTTCCGGCGGGATCCTAAAGGGCTACTACATAACTAGTTTGGCGCCACTGACACTTTGAGCATAACCGCCCATACCCAAGCAGCTGCCCACGGTTTTCCAAGCACCGACGCCGGGACCTAGATTTGCGTTCCGAAATAGAGCCTACCGAGAAATCGCGTTTCAGGGCTTCTAGTTTTCAACATTTTCTGGGGGAGGCACCCAGACCTGCAGCGCGTGTGCCAATATCTGCGCCCCCCTTTCGTCAAATCCTGGACGTCTTGACCTCTTCCCCCTATAAAGAAATCTGATAAGAACGATTTCATACCTGCATCAGTGTGAACTTTGACTTCGGGACGATGAAATGCCTATTCTGTTTCTTGTAGCAAATATTGCAGCTGAAGGAAAAAACGGGCGAGAGATAACAACCATGCAACGTTAACAATCATACTGAAGATGTGGACTGAGAGCGGGTCGGGAAACTGATCGAACACTTTCTTCAATGGGGGCGGGGCCTTTGCTCATTGCTGTCTTGACCTCTTCCCCCTATAAAGAAATCTGATAAGAACGATTTCATACCTGCATCAGTGTGAACTTTGACTTCGGGACGATGAAATGCCTATTCTGTTTCTTGTAGCAAATATTGCAGCTGAAGGAAAAAACGAGCGAGAGATAACAACCAACGTTAACAATCATACTGAAGATGTGGACTGAGAGCGGGTCGGGAAACTGATCGAACACTTTCTTCAATGGGGGCGGGGCCTTTGCTCATTGGCTGGCCAACGCATAGCTACACATTCTCCAAGCATAGGCCTATGTACGGTTTCCACCTTGGAGCCATTGAAAAGGGGGAACAACAGCTCGGGCGGGCCAGATTGATAGCTACACGGTGACGCATCTTCATGTGTATCAGGTTGGCCGCCAAGTACAAGTAAGAATTAATGATTTAGCATCGGAAAACAGCAAGGGGCGTTTAGTAGGCCTATAGGGACTTGCGGCAAAGCTCCGTAGGCCTATCGTCGGTCCGTATCACGTATGACCAAAAATTTTTACCCCGTATTTTACCCCGGGGGTCAGGACACTGTCCGTGGGGGTGCTTTTGGACCTCGGAAACACCCACCACCCCTGCCATGCATGCCTCAAGTCCCTGTGGATACGTCATACGTAATACGGACCGACGATATGGAGCTTTGCCGGAAGTCCCTAGTGAGTATCGGTCATAGCACTTACTTGCAAATGATAACTTTCAAAACTGGCGGGGCAATGACTTCAAATCGAACAGCGCCGCAATGACATCCTCCAGTGTGTGTCACCTCCATCGTGATGCTGTTACACAAAATGATACGTGAATTAATGAACAATGTTGAATGAATGCGTGAACATTATCATGAGTATTAGCAAAAATTTTTTGGTATTAGGCCTATCATGAGTGGATATGGTGCGATAGCTCAGAAGGGTACTGATCAACCCTTTCCGAGTGACGCCACAAAGCGGAGATACGACTGCGTGACAACGATCAAACTTTAGGGATCCCTCTTCGAACAGGACGAATAGGCCACCCTGCGTCCTGCTCCAACCCCGGATTCACTGCCAAGTAGATCACTATAACTGCCGGATCAACCTACACGTATAATTGAATGGGGTCATAGCTACATGTAAAAGAGTAGGCCTACAAGGAAACAAAGATAAGCGAGCTTATCTATTTTAAGCAAAATTGTGTGTAGTCCGGGTGCGTATAGTGTCTTTTATCTATTTTTGGTATAACAGGCCTAGGTGTCCTGGTACTATACAAAGACTATTCCGCGATCAATGCAAGCACAGGCGAACCTTTAGGCCTGATGGGTGTTTGCAGAAGGACTGTACCCCCCTCCCCCAGGCGATGAACTGACAAGGAGAGGGCAATAGAAAAATAGGTCGTTTACCATGTTTACCGTTCCTCGATCCGCCGGAACCTGAACCACGCCATCTATTTTGTAGAAATATATTTAAAAGGTTTTATGGTAGTCTCGCTCAGCCAGACCCTCGGTTGGGAGACCGAGGGTCTGGCCACAACGTCTAAAGCTTTTGTGATGCTGCTTTGCGCACGACTGCCCCGTCAATGGCGAGATCATTCCCGCCCGGCGGCATCGATCTTCGGCAAATTTCTCGATAAAGACGACACAACTGACCTGTGTATATCTCCTTTAGTGTCACTGATGGAGGATCAGATCATCAGTGCTGCGGGGAAAGACCTCCATGGTGCGATCTTGCTAAGCTTTGCTTCTGTCTGACTGAACTGAAGTTCGTTAGATACAGCGCCGCCATTTTGCAATCTTCTGATCCCAATGACCAATCAGCATGGCTGTAAACAGCTGGATTCAAAATCGACCAATCAGCATCGGTACCAGATTTTCGGTATTCGCGTAACAAAAATTGTTGAGGTTGGTCTCAGTCTCTGTAATGCTGCGCAGTTCGCGCATGCGTGAAAGAGACTGAGTGACTCAGTCTAGTTTTATGGCGGGTTTTATTGAATGGACTTTGTGGACAACGATCCACTTGATATAATCAATTTGGGACTCTTTATGTACGGTACATGATTATGAGTTGAGATTACTCTCGTCCGCAACTGAAAACGATTCAGAGTGCAGAGATATCATCGACGCCAAAGTTGACGTCATGATACGTCATCAGCGTGGCCAGGAAAGAAGTGTTCAACGTCACGCTGTGTTCTCTGCCACTTTCCGGATTGTGAGCAGCAATCCTAAATTCAAGGCTTAAAATTCTAGTATTAGTTCTCGAACAAACAACTAAACTATACGGGGAAGCAAAATGTCGGGTAAGCTGGAATCCTCTTACAGCAGCTGTCGGCATTCAATCGAGTGCAGTTGCGACAAGATTTCAGGGTGTCAGGGAGCGTAGAACGAGACGCCGGTCCTCAATCGGACTTCGCGGTTGCAGGAGTAGGTTATAGTGCATCTGTTTTCTTTTTTGTAGATAACATCTCAGGCGGTGACAGTGGCCGAAGCAGCGGGGTTGTAGAAACAGCTCATATGCGTCTGTCTCCGAGACCACCAGCTCGTGACGGCGTTTACATTTACCTCCCCCCCCAGCCCCCCCCCCTGAACTGACACGGAGAGGGCAATAGAAAATTAGGTCGTTTACCGTTCCTCGATCCGCCGGAACCTGAACCACGCCATCTATTTTGTAGAAATATATTTAAAAGGTTTTATGGCTGGTTTTATTGAATGGACTTTGTGGACAACAATCCACTTGATATAATCAATTTGGGACTCTTTATGTACGGTACATGATTATGAGTTGAGATTACCCTCGTCCGCAACTGAAAACGATTCAGAGTGCAGGGATATCATCGACGCCAAAGTTGACGTCATGATACGTCATCAGCGTGGCCAGGTAAGATGTGTTCAACGTCACGCTGTGTTCTCTGCCACTTTTCGGATTGTGAGCAGCAATCCTAAATTCAAGGCTTAAAATTCTTGTATAGTTCTCGAACAACTAAACTATACGGGGAAGCAAAATGTCGGGTAAGCTGGAATCCTCTTACAGCAGCTGTCGGCATTCAATCGAGCGCAGTTGCGACAAGATTTCAGGGAGCGTAACGAGACGCCGGTCCTCAATCGGACTTCACGGTTCCAGGAGTAGGCCTAGGCTAGTGCATCTGTTTTCTTTTTTGTAGATAATATATCAGGCGGTGACAGTGGCCGAAGCAGCGGGGTTGTAGAAACAGCTCATATGCGTCTGTCTCCGAGACCACCAGCTCGTGACGGCGTTTACATTTACCGCCCACGGGTCTTCGGATCATCCACGTCAAACCGGCGCCAAACCCGTTTAATAATTGCGAGGAAACGGGCGAAAAAGAAGTGAAAAGAGCGACACCGGATTCAGAAAAGAAAGAAAATGGATTGTTGGGGTCAAATTAATATATTGTGTACATTCAGAAGCAAAAATTTATATATTGGGCAAGCAATTTGAGTACAATTTTAGAAAGAAACAGAACCTTTCTTGATGAAGACGTTGTTCGAATCGAAAATCACATCTTTAAACATTTTTCAATTGGGAGTTAATTGTCACCGGTATTTTTCGCCAACCTCTACAGCCTGAATAAAAGTATCTAAGAAAAATTATATTATAAGGTGCTTCCTGGTGTTAATTCAAGTGGAAGTGACGTCAACAAACTCGGCAGTATATATTATTATTATTATTATTATCTATTTATTCGTATTATGAATAATACAATTGTGCGAGTGCAGGTGCGTGCAAGTATGTCGGTGTCAAGTTCATGCTAAAGAAATACGTAGAAGACATCTACATGTATGCTAAATTGTCATCTAACGAACATTAGCCAGATCAGTGCTTTGGAAGCAGATAGGGATTCTTCCAATCCATTCACCGTTGTTCGCACAGGTAAGCGTTACCCTCTTTTTGGGAATGGGAAAGCGGAAACCTGCTGGGCACTCCGCCTCCATTTTGGACCCGCTCGGGTAGAAATCGGTTGTGTTCAGGAAAATCACTGGTGTTGCCGGTTGAGTGATAGTTTCGGGACTGCAGCCGAGCACTGGAGAAGAAAATGACTGGACTATTAATCTGTGGAGAAGAAAATACAGTTTGCAGATATGCCAAAGGAAAGTGTCCCCAGAACGACGGCAATTTAATTGTTTACACGTTACTCTGGTGATATTTTTCTATAAAATATTCCAGAATATTTTTTAACTTTTTTAACTGGTAAGAATTCGATATTTCGTCCTTGACGTCAACTGCTCGTGGATTCGAGGTCGGTCGGTATCTTGAGTTGCGGTATCGGTATCTGTGAGTTGCGTTCAGTGCGCTCTATAGTGTTAAGTTTGAACCACGTGGTTCTACATATTATTCCTTACCTTCGTAAGTCATATGGAGGTAACCTTCCTCGCTATAGACGTTGGTTTGATAGCGCACTACCGCCACCTCCGCACTAGAGGTGTATTCCGAACCATTGTGTACATTCTCACCACAAAGTATCACATTGCGAGCAGGCTGGCCACTTGTCACCGACATCCCCTTCAACAAAATGAAGTCGTTGTTGCAGCTACTCTTGACGCGGTCCACTCGAAGTTTGATTCTCTGGCCTCGCTTTGCCTTGATTGTCCAGGCGCATGTGGCGTTCTTCGGATAGCTCCCAGGGTACCCGGGACTAGAAAAGGACCCAGAGTGCTCCTGGAATTCCTTTACACAATTTTGATACCCTGCAATTCAATAAAAATATATGAACGTGTACATGTACAGCTTTCCCTATTTTTTCGGAGATGCCAAATCGGAGGATAGTATTTGAGACACCAAGTGGTAATTTCTTTGTTATTACTAGCTGAACAAGAGAAATCATGTTGCGACAATGCTTTCATAACATTGTCCTTTTACCAAACGTAACTGATATCAGTCCGTGGTACAAAGTTACCTACCGACACAGAAGGAAATTCCTCCCTGCCAGGTTCCGTTGCCGTTGTCAACGCATGTGACAGTAGCTTCACTTCCTCGGCTGGCAAACCCATAACCTGGAGCACATCCAACTCGAAGGACAAATCCGGGGCTGATGACGTCAGATCGATCTGCATTCAGTCTTACCGAATTGGATGGTATGGGCAATGTGGTGAGACTGCAACCGATTGCTGAAAGACCGTGCATATGGACATGTATAGAGTGGGGTTATACCATAAACGTATAATTCATTGAGGAAGTGAAAAAAACGATCTTCATTAAATATCTTGTCTCCGCGCTAATAGTCCGAAAGCGAAGTGGCTGAAGGCCTTTGATATTTCAAGATGAAGTCGCTATAGCCCAATGATTGGGCGGCGAAAAAAATCGCTTAAAGTTCGCGCGTCGGCTCGGTATCTGAAGTATGAATCCAGCTTTAGTAGAATCGGCAGATTTTTTACGTCCAACTTCATGGGGCTTACCGGAGTATCTTATGACGAAACCTTTTAACTGTGTGTAGACGTTCGTCTTGAACTTGATTTGTAGCCTGTTCGACGCTGTCAGGAATGTTTGTCCGGTGAGCGATGGACCGCATAGCACCTTGCGGCCTTCCTCAAGACCAGAAAGCATGATAAAGTCATTATTACAGTCACTCGCCGTTTTCCCGAATTGGACCGATATCACTTGACCAGGTAGGACTGCGACGTTCCAGGTACAAGTTTGATCCATCTGGTACAGTTCCTTTGGATAACCAGGACTTGTGATGATTCCACCATTACCGCCAGTGAAACCATAACTTCCATCGCAAGTGGGATACTCTAAAATTGAGAAGCTGTTTTATGTTGCAAACTTGTCGGCGGCCTATACCCCCGCTGGCGGAATTTGTCTCAGGGTTGAAATTTCTCCGAGGTTTCGATCTTACTACAAACATTTTGTCAACAATATTTATTTTTCCCCACATTTAAAGGTGCTCTAGTTCGTATTGTAAACATTACGGTTTGCTTATTTACATGGTTGATTATAATAGTCATTTTTCCTCGGACAGGTGGCAGCACCGCGTATACCAAAACATTTCTGTTATCTATTTTTACATCTATCTTGATAAATATTCTTGTAACTGAAATATATTTTTGATTTTACGCTCAAAAACAAACAAAAAGTTGTGAAAGGCGAGATTTAATTCGATTTTATCTGATTTGTTAGTACCAGACTTTGACAATAGGTGGCACACCGTAATGTTTACAATTCGAACTAGAGCACCTTTAACAAACTACAGGGATCGAGTTAGTCAGAAGTAAGAACTCAACCTCGACCGAGGTAGTGTACCATTTGAAGGAGTGCAATAGGGAGCGCTTCAAAAAAGACTGCGTTCAGAGTCTAAACGAGACCGATGTGACAGGGATCATACTCCCCATGGAATATAAGTTCGGTTTCGTTGTCCAACGGGGGATTAGGTTGTGACTATGTAGAGCATGCCCATTCGAACACAGCCATACAATAGCAGACTATTGTGTGCCGGACCTGCATCCCTAGGGCTTTCTCCTCTGGCACACGGGCATTCAACCCCATACGGCTCAAGTGAAAATGTCATTATTCAATTCATTGCATCACCAAATTTTCCAACCTGAGATTCGAAATAATGGATTCCGGCTGAAATCAGACATCCTGGGTACTCTGAAACTGACGGCCTCGAACTTGATGCAAACGGCTGTATCTACGACCAAGGGCCATTCATACAAACTCTCCGGTGTCTGGGCAGTGATGAGACGCTCATTATAATACTTCAGTTGCCTTTCATACGCGCACCTGTTGCCGCTGTACCTAAACGATTGAAAGATAAATATATTGATGCGCAACGAATGCAGCCTACCGCCGGATAGAATTTTCCACATGGGTGAACCGATCACAAAGCGCCCATGGTTTGAATGTTCGAGCCAGAGTGAGCTTTCGCAAGCGCCCGGTTAGGCCTAACCGGGCGCTTGCGAAAGCTCACTATTATTAGGGAGGTTTCGCAAGCGCCCGGTTAGGCCCAACGACGACGTTTATCTATTGTGTGGGTATACCCAAACAATAGATAAACGTCGTCGTATGGCCTAACCGGGCGCTTGCGAAACCTCCCTATTGTTGGGGAACTCTGACAAATAGACAGTCGTTTCTCTGAGTGTCACCAAAAATAGATAAGATATCTATTTTTTGGTGACAACTACTGTCATGTCGCAGCCCGTTCAGACAGTAGACGGGGAACACTCAGGTGGGAACATTGAAAAACGTTACACTGTCTTTCACCAACGTTAAAGGGCCTAGAAATGTATATTTTTTATTGACGAATTTCATACCTGGACGAAGTGCAGACGTAGACCTTCTCCATTTTGCCTCGTAGTATGATGACCCGATTTAAGCTTGTTCGATCCATCATTTTCGCCGCATAATCAATTGCAATGGAAGAGGTGCCCATATTTGCCCTGTAACATTTTTGGGTCGTTTCGCGAAAAAGAGTCTTTGACCGCATCATTGTCCTGAAGTAGCTGATGGTTTTGTTCCCTGATCTACCGGTATCAGTATTATCTGTCAAAATGATGAGGAGAAGCTGACGGAATGAGAAATGCGCTGCTGTCGTGTGCAAAGATGGGAAGAATAGATCGAATGGAAGCATCAGTGTTTTCCCATCGGTGATGGCTTCTGGGACCATATTCATAAACACACTTAAGGGAGTAAGAAATAAAAGCGGAAAATAAAAAGGGGGAAATTTTGGAATTTTGCGCGAATTTTTCAATTTCTCAAATTGGGAGAAAATATTTTCCCATTTTGAGAAATTTTCTTAAAATGACATGACATTTTGTCTGATTTTTCGGGGATATTTCTCAAAATGGGAACATTTTTCTCCCAATTTGAGAAATAAGAAATTGAAAAATTCGCGCAAAATGCCAAAATTTCCCACTTCTTATTTTCCACCTGGTTTCTTACTCCCTTTATTACTTACATGTAAGTCAAATGTGATACCTTTTGTGTTGAACAAAGGATAAGTGTCACACTTAGACTTTTGGGCCCTGGGCCCATATTCATAAAACTACTTAAGTCGAAGTGTGACACTTATCCTTTGTTCAACACAAAAGATAAGTATCACACTTAGACTTAAGTAGTTTTATGAATATGGACACTGAACAGCAAGTGGTTTGTAACATAAACGGAAGAGGTCACTGGTAATCTATCGGAATGAGGCCGACATGAACCTACAGTGTATATACATTGCAATGAATTCCAAATGACTCAATAGCACGTGCTGATCTTTGGCATACCTTTGAATTCGAACTTCATTATTCCTATCGTTGCCCGGCCCATCCGACCTAAGATCATATAACACAACATCGTGTCCGATTGCACTTGGAACACTTCGGGCTGCAGAGGACTAACGATGGACTGGTTTGTGTAGATTTTGATAATCGTATCACTGGCGGCATCAATTTTACTGCATGGCGGTTGACGAGCATAGAGTGGATGGGAGGGGAAGCTGGAGGCGCTTGCTTTGGTGAAGAGGATTACCGTTACGTCATCAGTCACGTTCAGTTCAGTGACTGTGAAGACACCACTGACCTCTGGTTCCACTGTGTAGTTACCGATTAGGAAGTTAAAGCCATGTTGCTGACGGTTGCCCGATGTGAGAGGGGCCTTAATGTCGACTGAAAAAGATAATTTGAAAATTATGCGCATGAGCAATTATTTCGCCCCAACTACTAATAGCAAGAATATATAAGTACTTTGCTAAGGCCATGTAAAAAATAGTTGGTTAGCATCCTTCCACTTTCAATTGTCTGAGGAGGGCGGGAGGTTTTTAAATTTTTTTTATTGAGTTATAGATGCATGTTACCATGGAAACCACGGCAACCTGAGAGAAATTCCAAATGTAATAGGTATGAATTGAAATAAAAGCTACCTTTCTATCCTTTAAAACTGTGTTGTTTTATTTAAGCATCACAGCCTACAATTTTATCACTCTTTTGCTGNTCGGCCACGAATATTCGTAAGTGAGTCGTACCTAATTCGTTCAATTCTTACATGATTCTTTGAATTTGTATTTCGTAGTTGAATTTGTGTCGTGGAATTCGTGAACGCTCCCACGAAAGTTTTTGACAAACAAAAACTCACGCGAACAGTACGAATGTTCAGGAATCAACTAAGAATCATTTAGGAACTGCAAGAATCGTTTGAGAATTATCTGCGAACCCGACAACTTTCAGATTCGGGGCGATTCGGGACATTCGTAGCGTCAGTGAAAGCCAGGCATTAAACTGTGTTGTTTTATTTAAGCATCACAGCCTACAATTTTATCACTCGTTTGCTGGTTTTCTTGAAAGTTTTTTTGAAAATAAAAAAAAATTGAGGAGGGGCGATTTCAATGGCGGGAGGGGATGGGATGCTAACCAACTGTTTTTTTACATGACCTAATTAGAAGAAGAGTACATTGTATGTGCCATCCACAGTTAGGCTTTTTGATCATTGCAGCAAAAAGCAACAATTAGCCATTTAGGTCTATACATGTAAGCATTGCGCCGTGCGGTAAGCCGCGCAAGCGCGTCTTGCTTAATACCGTCAGACAGCAATGAGCAATATAAATCAAACATTTTTGATTGGAACCAGAAAGAATTTTTTTCCCCATTTTGAGAAATTTTCTTAACATAACATGACATTTTGTCTGAGTTTTCGGTCGATACTCCTCAAAATGGGAAAAAATTCTCCCAATTTGAAAAATTGAAAAATTCGCGCAAAATTCCGAAATTTCCCACTTCTTATTTTCCACTTTTATTTCTTATTCCCTTCAGTGGTTTAATCGACGAATTAACTCACGAAAATATAACATACATGTCATTCGTTATGACACTGATTTTCACAATCCACTGATTGGAATTTTTTTTTGATGATGACGTTTGTTTACTTACCCCACCCTTGGGCAGTAGCTGCAAGCAGCCCGAACAGGACTATTCCCAATGCACGAGAACTCGCCATTCCTCCGTCCAACTCGGTCAAAGTTAATGACCAAAGTGATATCAACAGGAGACTAATTATGGAATACGGCGGAACTGCAATCATGTAATATGTAGGCTAATCGTGTGGACAGGAAACTTAACTTTAAACGACGGAATCAGACGATAAATTATATCATAACTGTCTCATTTAGATTACGAGGAGGAATATTGTTATCATGAATTTGACATTCAATCATGTAAACGTGCCCATTAGTGAGCCCCCACCGGTCGTAACAACCTGGCGTCCCGGGCTGGCGTCACCCCCGAAACCGTGCCCTGTCCCGAGCCGTAGGCCTGTGTACCATGAATGGTGTTGTATCGGGTGGGCCTAAAAACTGGAACACTGTTCTTGACTTTAACTTGCAATTCATTTCAAATTCGTCATGGTGATATTTTGCGCATCAAATCACACCGTTGATTGAGGCATGTGGTGTGGTACGTCCGTCGGTCAACATACCGGTAATCAAAAACTTGCGGCCTATTTCTAAATAAATGACTTAATGTCAAAAATTGCAATGTGGGCAAATATTCTGGTGCCGACACCGGCGTTGCAGTTTAAAATCCACTTTATCATTCTTTAATTCGTCGCCAGTTAAGACTTCCATTTTTGAAATAACTTGCCCACCCCCTTGGAATCATACCTTGCCTGGCGCTATTAACACATCTGTGCTGGCAATGCAATCATCGCAATCAGTTCTCCATCATGCAGGACACAAATTTGATATAATCGTCCTTAATGGGTACGCCTAGTTTTCTCCGTCAGCCAGTCAGTCATTTCGTAAATCAGACACGACAATTTCCATGCCTAGTTATTCTGGAGGCCAATCGTCTAGTGAACACTGTGGGAAGCCATTCGAAAGCCTGGAGGCTTGTTTGAAACTCCATTGAACAACTCTGAACATTATCATGCAAATTATCTTAGAATAACATCAAAGTGCCCTGGATAAGATGTAGAATGGGGCATCACCCTCGATTTGTTGCTTATGGGCGGGGTGGGGCATGGCCAGGTACGATGACATCAAATATTTTCCCAATGCCCCTTTTCAAGATCGTTCACTACCTTTGCAATATCTATGGAATTCTACTTACAAATTCAAGCATGCCGATACAGCTAACTTTTTTTCTCGACCCTAAAAACATCCAGGCTAACCTGAGTTTTGCGCTTAGTTCGCACGGCTCACATGGAGTTACGGAATGCCATCGCAGCCGCTAAATCGGCATGCCTAAAAAAGGTACACTCTTGTAGGAAAGTAAATGGACAGCAAGTTTTCCTAAATATCTCAAAAATCATTGGAGCTAAAGGAATGGTATTTGCACCCAATCTGTAGCAACATGTTGGGCATAGAACCATGGTGTTTTGCCAAAAATCAATTTTAATTAATTAAGAGAAAAATGACATTTTATAAAATGATTTTTTTGACAATTTTTGAAAAATCGTCCGATTTCAAATTTTCTTCTTCAAATACCATTGCTGTAGTACCAATGGTTTTTGCGATATTTAAGAAAACTTGCTGTCCTTTTACTTTCCTGTACATGTATTTTCAATACCCTAATCCTGTGGATACCAGTCTACCCGCTACGGTGGCCCATACATGCCATGCATATATTTTTATCCGCATTACAAAATTATGAACATTATTGCATTTTCAGTTCTATGATTTCCACCCCGGTGGAAAACATTTACACCCGGGTGGAAAACATTATCACCCGGATGGAAAACATTATCACCCGGCTGGAAAACATTTTCATCCGGGTGTAAAACATTTCCACCCGGGTGTAAAACATTTCCAGTCTACCCGCTACATTTCCACCCGGGTGGACAACATTTTCACCCGGGTGGAAATTGGAGGAAAAAATACTATAATGTTCATATGGGCCACCGTACAAGTGGAGCAAACCGAAAACAAGTGCTGGGCTGGCGAGTTTGTCTCGGTAAATGTTAAATGCAATACGCTAGAGGTACAAAACCGTTTTTCAAAGGGAATTTTAGGGGTTAGGGTTTAGGGATTAGGGTTTAGGGGTTAGGGTTAGGGGTTAGGGTTAGGATTAGATCATCCTCGAAAGGTTTTTGTTGGGGTTAGCCATATATATGTTTTCCGAGGTCCACCAAATTGTACCTCTAGGTGATAATGGAACGGACACTAGCGCCGCGGGAGTGGAGCGGCAAATATAGGTACCAGTTCACCCGCGGTACTCTGCTCAAAATTGATGACGTAGTTCACAAGCTTTGTTTTGGGGGATGCATTTTCCACGTGTTTTGTCTATTTATTTCGTCCCTGCATCGTAATTTGCGATACAAATGATAGATTAACGACAATTATGACATCGGGAACCACAATGACGAATGATACCATGGATCAGCTGCTTCTTGGCCTCGTCAAATCCCTTGGTGTGCAGCTCGAGCACTGCTCGCATTCCTCCTGCTGTAGGCCTAGGCCCTAGGCCTACTGTATCTGTAGTGTAGGCTGTTACCTGGTTACATACGGCATGTACGGTAGCTACATGTAGAACGTGGGTGACTGACAGTTTTTTGGGACACAATGCATCGGGTGTACAAATGTACACCGGTAGTATAGCCTAATAGTAGAGAAAGGCTAATCAACCGAAAAGACACCGACCTCTTTTTCGTCTAAATTATCCTACCGGTAGGCCTAGGCCTAGGGGGGCCTATTTAAAATTTGCACAACAAACAAGTCTCAAAACTGGTCAAATGGTCCTTAGTTAAAGCCCCGCTGTATTGAATTTTACGATATTTTCAAAATGTTAAGAGAGTTTGGATGGATTATTTTCGGATATTGTTGATACGAACCAAATTACATGTATCTTGTTAATACATTCCAGAAGGACCATTTGACCAGTTTTGAGACTCTTGTGCAAATTCTAAATAGGATAATTTAGACGAAAAACTAAAAGAGGTCAGTGTCTTTTCGGTTGATCAGCATTTCTCTACTAGTATACTACCGGTGTACATTTGTACACCCAATGCATTGTGTATCTATGGTGCGTCCCAAAAAACTGTCACCCACGTTCTAATGGGCCTGTGGCTGTAGGCCTAGTAGTTCATTCATCCTGTTCATGTTGATGAGTTACCAGGGTGACGTGGCCTCCGTTTTCCCCGGTGCGGTGTAACAGTGAATAGTGTCCCCTGTAAAAAAGCATCCGCTTCTATTTTTCCATGACGGATTAGGTTGCATGGCTATAAGAACAAGTCACCAGAGCAGAGACCTTTGTTTCAAGGCGGAATCAAGGAGAGTTATTCCTGGGGACAGTCATTCGTCCATTCCCAGCCCCCTCACTCCTTAATTTTTGGGTAGGCCTATAGCCCTAGAGGTTCTTCACGTGATGTCACAGCTCCAAATATCCGCCATATTGGCCGTCAAATGACGCAACATCACAGCATCAACACAGCATTTTTGACGTGGTTTGTACCTTGTCGGTATTCATCGGACCTCTTCTACACTGTTCTACAACAAGCCGTATGGATGAGTCGCGTTGTTTTCGACACGGTTTTCACACCAGACCAACTACTTACGTTCAGAAACTGTGAGAGGTGAAGTGATTTGTTGAGTTGTATGCTCCCAGTAGTCTGTACGGGCCGCTGAATGTTCGAACCGAGAACAATATGGCAGCCTCCAGGCTTCATTTTGATGGCCAGTATGGCAGCCGTGTGACGTCAGTGAAGAACCTCTATTTACCCTGGAGAAATTACTCTCTATCCGGAAATTTAAGACCAGACAATGGGGAACTTCTAGGCCCGCCCAAATGGCATTCACCCTAGTAAAAAACCTATTGTACAATTCGGTCAATCAACCCCAAGCTCTACTCGATGGCGCTGAAGTGAATGGTTGATGAACATGAATTGACTGGCTGGGGCGGAGCACTCTGGTCTTAAATTTCCGGATGGAGAGTGTATACCAATTCCTCCAAGGGTATACATAGGCCTATGCTTGTTCCTGAGTTTGAAAAGGACCCCATGGAAGGAACCAAGGGAAATTTTCCACCCCTTTCTGTGGGCTTTTTTCATCCAATGGGGAACCGGCGTGCCCTAAGTGAGGGGGCCGGGGCCCATTCATTTCACTCACAGTCACAGCTGGCGGGCACACTGACTGGCCTTGCCCTTGCCCTGCCTGGTGGTAGGGGTAGGGTGCCTTGAGGTGAAATGGAGGTTGAATAGATACATGGTGTCCGCGGATCATTAAAAGTCATTAAAAAGCATTATTTTTCATCATTGCATTTTTAAGGCCTTAAAAGTCATTAAATCTGCAACATTTGTCACTGTATGGTATTAAAAAGCATTAAATTGTGATTTTGTGGTCACTTCCAAAATAAATACACCGGATTATTTCTCAGCTGGTGTTGTTTAATTAGGCCTAATCCTAATCTAATTACTTCCTAATTGAAGCCTGGGGATCCCTGACAACATGGACAATGGAGTCGTTCATCAATGCAGCACTCTGATCTCTGTACAAATACACGCCACTGCACATTTTGTGTACACAGCCAAACATGCCAAATGTTTGGCAGCCCAAGCTGATTAGTCTTGAGCAAATATATGCTCATTGTCTGTGGATCATGTGTATTGTGTTATGCAGTGTTGAGGGCTAACTGTCACGTAATAAATTTATAAAGAATTACTGGTAAATTCATGTAATTTTCTTAAATCAATGTGGCCAGATTAGAAACGGATCTTGCCTTTGAGAAGCATTAAATTTGGGAAATTTCTGGTATTAAAAAGCATTAAAAAGGCATTAAATTCATACCCCTCACAGCTGCATAAGCCATGAGATAGATGTTAGCATATTATGTGTATTCTAACTTACAGAAAAAAGGCTTGGCATCTGTGATGTAAAGATCTCCAAACGACCACCGCAAAAGCATGAAATTATGAATTGGGAACAAAAACATTCGTGCATAATGCCAGAGGATCTGAAGTCATTCTTCCTGTCAACAGATGGATTCCTCATACAGTGGAGTGCAAAAATGAATGGTTTGTTTCTTCTNGTCAAGTTGCAGCCCGATCGGACATATAATATGGCCGCCAGGTGGCATAACCCAAAAATCATCAAAGTCTTTTCTGGGAATGACTTGCTAACTGATATGTACCTCCCTCTGTCATTAGACTATTATGTCCAACCCAGTGAGCACATGGTCCATGGACCATTTCATATATTTCAAACAGAGACCAAAATTCCCATTGGTCGTATGGAGATCAATGCTGTCACAAGTCTTTCCCGGGTAACAGGCACAGGAGGTGGTAAAGATGTCCCATCAACACGTGATATTGAGTCAGATGATGATGAAGATGATGGTGAGTGTTTCATGGTATTTTCCATGAGCCCTGTCTCTAGCGGCAGTTCTTATTATCGTACTGTTTATTATCATACTGTTTCCAAAATCACAGTTGTTGGAGAACTTGGACCAAGCCAGAGGAGCACACATGGATGAAGTTAACTCATCGGTGTCAACCAAGAAAGTGACTTTAATTCATACGAACATACAGAGCTCTGCACAACATAATACATGAACATAAAACAATACAATACAATGGTAAACCTGTCAGAAATGACACATCTGCAATTCAACAGTCCTGTTCAATAGGCCAGTGCCTAGTTCCAAGAATAACAAGATGACATTGTAAATATCGTATGGTTCCCGATACAGGTACTTCTACTGGCACATGAACGATACATTGATAGATAAGATACCAGTACATTGATAGAGATCAGATACCCAGGCCTTTCCATTTGACGGGCGCGAAAACGCATGTGCTTCACAAACAATAGAATTTCTATTGTTTGCGAGGCGCATGCATTTTCCCACCCGTCAAACGGAAAGGCCTGGATACCGATACATTGATAGAGGTCAGATACATTGATAGAGATCAGGATAAATTGACAGAGATCAGGATACATTGATTGATGGATAACATTGAGGCCCATAGAATTTGATCTCGCGCCAATAACTCATCCGGTGGTTGACTTTGACCTTGACCTTGATATCTGATCATCAAGGTCATTGCATAATCGAAATGGGCATCCTGAATAACCTAAGTATGTCTGATATCATACCACTACCACAGGCAGACATATTTCAAATGTCAACTTTGACCTTGACCTCTGATCATCAAGGTCGTTGCATAATCAATGGGCATCATCAATAACCTAAGTATGGGTGATATCATGCCTCTATCTCTACCACAGGCAGAGATATTTCAAATTATCAAGTTTGATATCAAAATCTCATGATATTTCAATGAGGTTTTTTTCTCAGGACAGGAGAGTTCTGTTTGGCAAGCAACCGGCAATGGTTTTGGTTCAAAGACTATCTCTTTTGATGCAAGTTGTACGCCATTTAGAGAATTCATACTTTCCAAACCACTTGTGAAGAATAATAATTGGCACGCACTTCACATCTTTTCAGATCCTGACATACCACACTTCGACTCTCGAAGCAGAATCTTTGAATTGGACCCATGTGATGGATATGGAAAGGTCTGTTTAGTTTATAACAGAACAAAAACTGGTGAGTGTAGTGACCATCAATCGTGTCATTCCATACCACACCAGTGAGAGCTAGAATCACTCTGGAAGTGATTGTTCAGATCAGTTGTCATCATCATTAGCTCACCTGTGACCTTTTGTCGTCATGCGGTGTCCGGCATCGTCGTCCGTTAGCAGGGCACGTTTCGTAACCACTGGGGCTATTGATCTGAAACTGGTACATATATACCCCTAGGTCAGATGACCTATGACACCAAGTTTCGGTCCGATTCGATTTTTGGCTTGGCCACCAGATGGCCAAAACCAAAAACACAAAAAGTGCAATAACTCCTGAACTAACAACGGGATCATCTCCAAATTTTTATCATAGGTGTATCTAATTAGGATACATAACATATATAACGGGTTTTTGATTTGATGTACTTTTCAAGGTCACGGAGGTCAAAGTTGTGTAAGAGTAACGAACCTGTCACAGTTCTCCATTATTTCACTGAGTGACTTCATATCTTGCACAAACGTGTATTAGAGGGGTACCTTCAAAACTACTGTGTTTCGGTGTGATTGGACATCCAAAATGGCCGCCAGGTGGCGTTACCTGAAAATCATCTGAGTGCTACAGTATAACTCAGGGGCAGCTTGACCCAGAGTGCTCAAACTTGATATGTACCTCCCTCTAGATGATCTTTAGGTGCATGTCAAATTTCGGCTTGATTTGACTTCCAATATGGCCACCAGGTGGCATAACCCGAAAATCATCATGAAGTAGTGCTATAATTCAGTAATGACTTGACACAGAGTGCTCAAATTTGATATATGGCTTCCTCTAGATAATCTATATATGCACATAAAGTTTCGGCTCGATTGGACATCCAATATGGCCACCAGGTGGCATAACCCGAAAATCATCAAAGTGCTATAACTCAGGAATTACTTGACCCAGAGTGCTCAAATGTGCTGTGTGGCTCCCTCTAAATGACCTTTATGTGCATGTGAAGTCTCGGCCCGATCGAACATCCAATATGGCCGCCAGGTGGCATAACCCCCAAATCATCAGTCCTGTACGGTAAATCAGGAATGACTTGACCAAGATTGCTCATAATAACTGATATTTACCTCCCTCTGTCATTACACTATTATGTCCAGCAGGTGAGCACATGGTCCATGGACCATTTCATTTTTGCCAGTTATCACTTAAGTATTCAGTATTCGATTTTCGATTTCAATTTTACTTTCATGTGGTAGCTCAATATTCATTGAAGGAATTATGTGGGAATTGTTGCATCACATGAAGCTTGATATACTACAGTAGATGTGTCTTTTTCAGGTATACCTGCCACTAAAGCCAACATTTGGTTCCTGGACCGTGCACTGAACTGGCATTTTCTATCAGAGAACTTCACAGCCTATTATAGATTGATGTTGATGCATTTGGGCCTTCCACAATGGTACTATTTATGTACCGACATTGGACTTAGTCCACAGGCGAAGGTAAAGGCAGCTTCTTTGAAATTTTGGAATAGACATACATGTATATTGACAAACTGTGTTGCCATAAACTGATGGTTCCTACATACCTGTGAGACCGGTTTCACAACCCAACTTCAAATTATTCTCATTCCCTTCTCTGGTCTCAGAGCCTATCCTCTTTCATTGACCAGTAGCCTGGCTAATGACCAACATTATCTCTACTTCAGCAATGGTTTAATGTCTTTGCTCCATTGAGAATCAATTCCAACCAAGCAAAGTTGCCCACTGAAACCTTAGTTGATATTCCAACAAATCAAGTAGACGTCGGGAGAGTGTTCAAAGGGAAGGTGGAGAAAAAGTGAGTACAGTCTCAAACCCAGATGTAGAAGCCAGCCTTTTTACACAGGAAATTGATCAAGTTACTGTTTCTGAGTGCAAAGGTACTCTAACGATTCTTCATGTATTGTCTGTTGCAGGAAACACTCCCAGCCACCGTCTGGAGCTAAAAAGAAGCCCGGTGGTATTCCAGCCGTAAAGTAAGCTATGTATTCACGTTGTAAACTATGCAGTTTGCTACCTGTGATCCTTTTTAGCTCACCTTTGTGAGGTGAGCTACTCTCATGGTGTGTCGTCCGTCGTCGTTAACAGGGGTGGCACGTTCTAAACCGCTTGGGTTACAAACTTGAAATTTGGTGTATAGGTACCCTATGGTAAAAACTATCTCTGGACCGAAACTTAGCGCTGCTGCTTGTACACTCTGGCCTGTAGGGGCGCTTTGTGAAAACCTTCTTTCGGCTGTATCTCCTGAACGCTGTTAGCTAGAACCACGAAACTTTTATGGTGGGTTCCTCTGATGAGACTACATCACATAAATCCCGGGTTTTTGATTTGACCTACTTTTCAAGGTCACAGAGGTCAAAGTTCAAAATTCACTGTTTGGTGGCACATTTCATGGCTATTTGACATAGAGTGTTGTGATTTGGTGTGAAGATATATCTAGGCACCCTTCACAAATGCACCAAATTTCAACCCGATCAGACTTCAAATATGGCCGCCAGGAAGCCATCTTAAAATGGACTTTGACCCACATATTATAAATAGGAGTAGGTAGGATGTTTTAACCTTGTGAAAATATGTTTTTAGGTACCATATAAATATATGGTAAATTTCAGTCAGATTCGACGTCAAATATGGCCACCAGGGAGCCATCTTGAAAAATGGACTTCGACCCACCCCTCATAAATAGTGGTAGCTAGGATGCTTTAACTGTGGCTAAATATGTGTCTTGGTACCGTCTACTTATGTGCCAAATTTCACTTCGATTGGACATCAACATGGCTGCCAGGCGGCCATCTTGAAAAATTGACTTTGGCCACATCTCATCAGTAGAAAATGTTACAATGTTTCAATGTTGTCTAAACACCTATGCAAGTATCCTGTACATTCCTGCTAAAATTTCAGTCCCAACGAACGTCACGTGTGGCCACCAGGTGGCCATCTTCAAAAAATAGAATTTTTGACATCTCTGACCTAGACAGGAAAGCAGTTTGTTCACAAATACCACTTGTATTCATTGTATTCAGAAACTGTACTCCTTCTGGGTGCCATCACCTGAGTTTATGTCGTTGACTGATAATACTGATCAGATCAAAAAAATACTTTTTGGTGTGTTCACAGAGGTGAGCACAATGGCCCTGGCCATTTCATTAAAATCTGAATGATGGAGCTAATTCTCGAAACTACCTCGTGATGATATCTGTTGTTTATGTGTTTCTCGCAAACAAAGGATGAACATGCTGCAGTACAGCTCGAAAAAGAGATCAATTCCACATGGAAAGGGGTGGAGAATAAGGCAGAGGTCTCATGCCAGTAACTATAGCCAGCCAAGACCATTGAACATGCAAAAATCTTCTTCATAATAAGCTCTCTCAAAGTACTACTACACATGGAAATTACATATTGATGAATATCTGATGATTTTTAATCTCTTCTTCCAGGGCCCCAGTTGGGGGAAGCAGAAGTGCCTCACTAACCAATCAAAGTCTTTTACGTCCTGTGATGAAATAGCTATGGTTGATGAAGCACAGTTTCTAAGATGAGATTACGCAAGAAATTCATGAACTCGTGAACTTTCCGGTGATGAAGTCTAGGCCCTAATTTGGCAAGTCATATGCACTTCAGCAGACCCTGACAAAAACATTCAAGGACAAAAATGACGTAATATTCAAATCTGAGCCACTTTGTTGTATTACCAGTACACGAACTTTTTTTCCTAACCTGTATAGCAAAACCTAATCCTAATCCGAACCCTAATCCTAATACTAGGTACATGTACTCCCAAAACTAACCCTGACCCTAACCCTTACACTTACCCAACCATTAACCCTCTATTCACTTTGTTAAGTTTGTTTCGTAATGGATATACTGGTTAGGAATCTATACCAGTTAGGAAAAAAATCCGCTACCAGTACATGTATGTTCAAGTACGTGAAAATCCAAACTCGTCCCCAGTGGGTTTACGTTCCTACAACACCACTGGAAAGGGCTGACGACTTCAGGAATACTGCGCATGCACGATATACTAATTTTGAGGTGAATCACACCGAAGCTGGCACCCGCGGCTTGATGTTCCCAACTAAACTACCGGTATTCGTTTGAAATTGCTCTAATACCAAACAACAACTACGTGTTTTGGGTGTATTATATGGCTTTGTAGGCATATATGATCTTTTTCAGTCATCGGAGAACGAAATATTGTGGGAAACAAACATTTTGGCACGCTGCCAGCAGTTGTCCAGAAATTTTGGACAAGTCGCCAGCCCTTTCCAGAGATATCCTCGGATGAGGTAGATCTGGGTATGAGATTGGTGAAAATCATGTTTATAATGTAAAAAGAGGTTTTTATAGTGTAAAAAGAGATTTCTTTTCAAATTGTTAATATATTTTGTTCTTCCATCCTCAGAGGAACACTTGTCTATCACATAATATTAATATCACCAGTTAGATCACAGAAGATGGCTCCTACTCATTTGGTTTCGTTGGATATTTCCGCAAATGACTGTTGAGCAGCTTACCAAAAACCTTATTGTAAGGATGAGCAAACACTGTGGCTTTATCATCACTGTCTACCATCGGTCTTTCTTCATTCGCCCACTTGAACAAGCTGCCCTCTAAGCTGCAAAATGTTAAATGTGGATGTGGAGTGTTTCCTGAGCCTAAAAAGAAAGAAGTTACTTCTGAAGTCTTTACACAACTCCCGACTGTATAATGTACCGGTAATGTGCCTTTTATCAGTTTTAACCATGCTCTATTACATACCCGGTATCAAAAATAGATAAGAGAAGCAGATTCCACCTGTGGTTTTGAAGATATGGAGGTTTTATTCCAAGAAGTAATGAAATTCCTGAAATGAGAGTTGTTCATTTTTCCTCTCTTATCTATTTTTGCCGGTATGTAAAGCACACAGGGGCCTATTGCTTTTGGCATTGTGCGCTATAGAAAAACTGATTAAAAAGTCACTAAATGTGTAGGGTACCTGCTAAGCTTTTTGTTCAACATTCCTATCCTATTAATAGCTACTCAACTGAGATAGTTTTCTCCAACATTGTACCTGGATGAAGTAATCACATTACCAGTACTTGCCTTTGCATTGTGAATCTGTTGCCTTGGCAAGTTTCTGTACCATTGTGCTTGAGCGATAACCCACTGAACAGTAGCACACAACAGTCGCTGCTTGATGTTCTGGTGAAGATGAGTTTCCTTGATTATCTTTGAGTATCTGATGCACAACATTAAGTACTGTTTCAACTTTCTCACCAGGATCAACATGGATGGCACCAGCTATATGGCTAATGTTGTACTCCTCTTGTGGGCGGGTGTCCTACAAATGAATACACTCATGTTACTTGACCAACTTCGAAGGGTTGACCACGGATAAGGACACTACTTGTTTGTTAATTAAATAGGGAGGTTGAGATCAGTGGCGACTTATCACGGATCCTTATACATATGTGACCCGGCACGACAAAATGAGTCAGAATGCGCACATAAGAAGACACAACATGTCCAAGGTGACACCAACGGTTCACTGATTTCAGGATTGTCTGCCCATTGTGAAATTTGACTTGGTCGATTTCTGTGGTCGCTGTCTGGTTCCACCTTCGGTCTTCTTCTGTGCGACTTCCGACTCATTTTGCTGTGCCGGGTCACATATACGGATCGAAATCATAAGGGACACACACCGTGTGAGCTGCTGCTAAATCCTGTCCGCAGTCAGCTGTTCTTCACTGCGGACAGGAATATAGGCCATGCAGGTGTACTCTGTGTATAGATAGTGGTATGCAGGGCTGGCCCAATACATTAGTTTCGCAGTAGCTCACGCGGAGTGTGTCCCTTATGTGTACACAAAATTTGTCCTACAGAATTCTATCTGTATATGTATAAAGATCTCAACCTCCCGAAAAACTGGCGCATACTGTAACTGGATATGTGTCTGCACTTAGATGAAGGCTTAATATTTGGGGACTGCCTGATGGTTTCCAGAAGGATGACCAGTGTGATATCGTTTCCACATTCAATCATTTGCAGAAGAATATTCTCCGACATGTCTGCGCAGATGATGCAGAAATTCCACCAACTAATATCAAGGGTAGACAAGCTCCTGCACCAGCAACTTACAGCTCCGCATCTCTCTCAAAAACATGAATATATCTGGCCATCTTGCTAGCAGTTATAACGATTATTCACATCAAAACTGAATGTTTAATTTACCAATAATATCAAGCGTGGTTGGACTGCGTCTTTCTCATTCAGGATGAGGTCATGCAGAGTTTTGGTTGACATCCGCTTGACTGATGGGAATCTTGTCCTAATACCACCCACAGTCAGACGCATCGGTAGTGACAGGTCATTGTGTCCGCTCTCAGATGACGAAGGGGAGACCTCGCTTTCATCACTCTTTGATGCCATTTTACTATCATATCACAGCTAGCAAAATAAAATGTAGAAAATGATAAATACTTGAAACTTACCAGGTATTCACAAAATTCTCATACCTTTGTGAAGTGGGCGAGCTCTAGTCAATTTCCTGACGAAGGACTTGCTACCCTGAAACTTAAGCGGCCTATCCACGTGCAATATTATTGCACAATATGAGGATCAAAATGGGCAATATTATTGCCAATCTTTCTCCCATCCATTATGCCAGAAGCACGACACACATTTTGGGCCCATATTGTGCAATAATATTGTACCGTGGAAAAACTGCTTTACTGGGCTTTGTGAAATCAAAAGGGCTGTCAGATTAACCAGATTAACCAGCATTAAGAAGTGAATAACAATCAATCAAAACAATTTGTAGAAAAAGCATTTTAATTGACCATAATAACCTACATCCACAACATTAAGGTACCACCTCGTCATTTTGATTAGACCAAAAATATGATCATAACAAGTCGCCCATGGGCGATGCGCTCAGCTGACAATATTGATTTTTAGGTATAATTTATTAAATTGTAGGCACATGCTCTAGCCTGAAAACTGTCCCCGAACTTAATTCAAAGTCATGAATTTCATGACGTTAAGGCACATAAGTAAAATAGCAGTGTTTCCAATGATACTGCGAGCCCTACATGCAGTAGAAGATGATGATATGAATATCAACATAGCTCCAGGTAACAGGGTAAAGCTACTGGGTTGCCTGAAATTTGAAGTCTCTAGCTATTACGGCTACAAAACGTCGGGCATAGTTTGACGGAAGGAGTGACGGACTGACACGTGATGCCACTGAATACTTATTCTACTAGCTCTAGGTCAGCTGAGCTAAAAATTCAAGTGGAGCAGCGCCTTATTAACAGAGACGAGTATATGTTGCTGAGAACCCACTTTATTTAGGCATTAGGACAGGCAAATAGATTTATAAAACAACAAACGTGCAGCTATGAAACAGGCCAGCAATGGAAACCCTCTGATTTTATTGTAGGCCTACTTTGTGTGGCGGTCTAGGAAAACCGGGCAGATGTCGTATTTGAGGAAATTGTACAAATCCTTGTTGAACCTGCACTTTTCAATAGCTAAAATTATCATTCAGCAACATCGACGGGCGTTCTAAGACCGCCACACATTTATTGACAATCTTGTTACAACTGTTGTATAGTCATGCAGAACGTAACCAAAGTTGATGCATGTTCTTGTGCGTAGGCCTACATGCAAGTCAGTGTTGGCTTATACGTTTATTACACAATTGATAGCCCTAGTCATACAAGTTTACTGCACAAGTCATAGGCCTTGTCTTACTTGTACTGACTGATGTTAGGTGGAATGTTTGTACCACAGACCTTAGGTTTTTGTGTGTAGGCCTACACACTGAATGTTGTGTCATACAAGAGTACTGCACAAGTCGTAGGCCTTATCTGACTTTTATTGACTGATGTTAGGTGAAATCTTCATACTGTAGGCCTTGCAATCTTGTGTGTGTTATCATACAAATTTGTGTTATCATACAAATTTGCTACACAACTGTTAGGCCTTATGGTCGCAAAAATTGAGAATTTTCTGCCTTTTCACTATCTGTTTGTTCAGAAAATAATGTTTTCCCTCTGACTTTGTTTATCACATGTATTATCTTAAAATCAAAGTTAAAATGATGTTTTCCCTCTGACTTTGTTTATCACATGTATTATCTTAAAATCAATCAAAGTACGGGTATAAATTAGTTAAAATCAAAGTATACCAAACTTTGATTTTAACTCCTTTAATCAGCTAAGCTCAGATATCAAATACAGATTGTTGTGACATGGTATGAGTGATCAATCTATTCCCCCTCTATAAAGCAAAATATGGCTGTCTTTACTGCACACTTTTTTACAAGTGCAGGAGATGTTATAACATTTTTCCCTATTCTGCCTTCTCAATCGTATATGTACTTTGTAAACCCGCAAATAACCATGTCTTTTATTTTGGCATGTGTTTGCGACCGTTTGAGATTACTTAATCAATGATCATGAGTGTTTCCTGTTTGCAATTCACTCCTCGCTCTTTGCTCTTTGCTCGGACATGATGCCAACCACTTGCCTCTCTGTTCCTTTTTTACCCTGTTTGTTATCTCTGTATATATTCTTTCTTTCTTCCTTTTCTGTTTGCTTCAATGTATTATGTTTTTATTGCTCTGTCCGCCTGTTACCTTTTCTTGATGCCATATCTGTCTCAGGAGCCGCTAATGCTTGGCTTTGGCTCCTGATTATTGTAGTACTTTGTATTGGCGAATAAAGCTATACATACAT
>NMRB01000001.1:1038710-1118954 GCA_002633025.1 Notospermus geniculatus | reverse complement strand
CGGGTCATGAAGCGCGGGGTGGTTCCAGAATGTCAGTCCCGTTAACGCTGGTCCTCTACACTTCGGTCACGTGCAGTGTTGTCCATTGGTTACCGGTGTAATGTATGAGAATGCCTCCCGTATGACACTGCCCGCTATATTGTGTGGCGGACACTCAAATACATGTACAGAAAGACACGTTGATCAGTGCCTCCCGCATTGTCGGGTCGCGGCTTATTCCGTCAATTTTTTTTTTGGGGGGGGGGCAGTGAAAAACATTTCACAGCTACATGACCGGTGTAACGTTTTGCAGTGAGGCCCGTGTGCCATTAGTGTGGCATTACAATAGATTGACAATGGGCGACACACAGTGAAGTCTGTTTCCCAGTGTGTTCCGAACATGGGTGCACACAGAGAAATGGCCACACTGAAAAACATTGCACCTGTGCTCCCGTAAATGTTATGACGCTCAATCCATGAACTGTAATCGACACTCGGAGTTAGCCGGTGTGAAAGGAAAGAATGTCCTAGGAAAAACTGTCCGGGGAACAAAAGATCCTATTGTTACATTCTAATCTCTGACAGTTGGTTTCTATATCCATGCCGCTTATTCCGTCATTCAACAATAGAAGTGGACACTTTTTACAGGGGGACACTTTTTACTGCTACACCGGTTTGTCGATATGTTGGCCGACCGAACCCGACCGTTCATCTGATTGTCTCCCGGTGCATTTCGGGTAACAATTAAGGAATTTTCCAAAAGTTGAAATTTGGTGAAAATTTTGCTACTTTAAGAAGCGCATCGAGTCTAACATTCAAACCTACATGAGTTTGCCTATCATATTGCTGAGAATCTACATGGTACTACCAGGTAGCAGGTGTAACGGTACAGAGTGTCCCCCTGTAAAAAGTGTCCACTTCTATTGTTGAATGACGGAATAAGCGGCGTGACTATAGAAAACCAATCCTCAGAGATTAGAATGTAACAATAGGATCTTTTGTTCCTGGGACAGTTTTTCCTGGGGACATTCTTTCCCTTTACACCTGTTTGTCGATATGTTGGCCGGTTCCGAGATATTTGTGTCATTCTGGAACCGTCTTTTTTCGGGACCCGCACTCTGTCCTACTAGGCCAAAGTGTATTTTTCAAGATATCCGCCTGGTGGCCATATTTGTAGTCCGATAAGGCAATAAATTCGGCATACATATGATATTTATGTACTGGTAGAAGGTATCTGGATATACTGTGGTCGTGCAAGCCTTTTTGTTTGACGGGCGCACTCGGCTGAGCTGAGCTCTGTCATATATCCGATGGTTCCTCTCTGTTTTCAGAATGCCACAATACCACAGGGGCTTGCAGCATGTATGTATGCAGGGGTGGTGGGTGTGTTTCAGAGACCCAAGGAGCATATATGACCCCAATAATAATCCCTCAAATCATCACCTATCTGCTGACATATCCCTCCAGCGGTGTGTGTTTACTGGGCAAAGTGCTCCTTGGACCTCTGAGACTACTCACCAACACTGCAATAATGATGCCAGGTTCTGTTTTATTAGTCCAAGTTAGGGGTAGTAATAGTAGGGGTAATTCCCTTTTATCAAATCCACAGCATACAATGGAGGTGACATCATCAATGGCACTCACTGAGCATGCTCAGGTGCTGAGGGGGAAATTCAAACACCCCTGTTTTTTATTTCTGCAGATTACGCCCCCTGGTGGAAAGATTTCAAACAATTGACCCCTACAGGATGTAAGGGAAAAACTACGGTAAGCAACACAATATGTGAATTGCAGTTTGATTTATTTTCTCTGGACTGAGTAATTGGGATTTTTCATTTTGCATAAAATGCCCCCTGGAGAGCAGAATGTAGGTCAAATCGCGAAACTTTTTGGTTCTGTTTCAAGCCCTCCCAGGGCCTACCGCTCCACCAACTTTCATGACCCTCGGCCTTGCGGTTGTGAAACGTGCCAGTTTACAGACTACAGACACACACACACACACAGACGGACGCCACTCAGTATACATATGACTAAAAAGCAGTTAGTCATCCACAATCACCCCAAATGTGAACCACTGTACAATGAAAGCATTTAATATGGTTTTGATACCGGTAATCAATTTCCTTTCTGCTTTGACACAAATTCGTTCATTTTGGCAGACTTTCCGGCACAATCTAATTTGTGCCAGCCACCCCAGCCAAGTTAACAGAAGCACATTTGCAGAGTAGACACACCTCATCCACAATAAATATAAATACACATTTACATCTACCGGTACACAATCTTCCATGATGCTGTAAATGAATACTGGAGGTTTTTGATTCCTCAGTTCTGCATTCTCTGAAGGAATTATCTAGTAAATTATCGGAATAATTTCAAGCCTATGGTACTGGTAATCATTTCCAAAGTAAGTGTCAAAACGAATCAAACTAAATGAGCCAAAGCGCCCAGCAATATCTTTTTGAGCCACTCCCTTTATGTACATCATGTAGTTCCTGAAGTGGGTTCCCGCTGGAGTCATTCACTGTGTAAAGTAACAGCACCCAGCAATTTTCAAAGCACTCCCTTAACATGTATGTACCGGTACCAGTAGTTCCATAGAAGTTGCTTTCCATTTGAGTCGTCGATGATGTACCATAAGTAAATGTCACTCAATTTGTATCTGGCATCATGGAGTGAAAGACTTCGAAGTCTCATAAAGAACAACACATAATTCCGTTCACTTTTTCTGATTGTACGCCTGCATCTGCTGATTCAAAGGATTTTCAGGAGATTTCATCCAGTCTTTCCTTATCATTTGCTTTAGTTGTGAAAGTCTGAGATTGGGGTTTTCAGCCTTTAATTGTGGAAGATTTTTTTCTTCAAATGCAGCATACGCTGCTTTCATTCTTTTTTCAGGATGCTTATCTTCACTATCCGTACTGTTTTTTACGCTGAAAAAGAAAATAGAGTTTACATTGAAGTCCTCTCATAATCAGTGTATCCTAGAAATCCTATCAATAAAAACAGTGCCATCATCATTAGGGGAAATATGTACCAACCCGTTCACATAAAAGCACACAGCAACACAACCACTCCAATACACTCTACATCATTGTGTGTGTTAATATTTTTCAAACTTCAATAGTGACAGTGTACTTTACACAGCACTGGGGGTCACTACACTTACCTGAGAACCTTAATAGCCTCTGTTACTGATCTTGCCTCATCCCCCGAGACTTCCATACGATTTATATTCTCCACAAGGGGCAGTTCATTCACAGGAACATCCTCCTTCTTAGTGGCTGCTGCGACTGAAAATATGAATATTATTACATGTAAAAAAATATGGCATCATGATGCATTTGAGACTAATGAGAGTGTCAAATATATCTTTTGTACTATCTTCCGTGACTCCAAATTGAAAATACTTTAATTACCAGCAGCCTGTCTTTCCTTTTCAGCTTCAATCTCAGCTCGAGTGACTTTGGTGGGTGCTGCATGTTTTACACGGACACTTTCCATCTCTTCATCATGAAGTTTCCGCAATGCCTGCTTCTTTTCAACCTGCTCCTGCTTCTTCTTCTCTCTTTCCTCCTACATAAGACATGAGACTTTGAAAAAGGGATGTACACACTGACTGGAGGACGGGAATGGTTCAATATGTTAGGCCACAATTATTTTATTCATTGGTTTACGGATCCGCCGCACTTGTTTTTTCCGATTTTGGAAAATAAAAATAATTGAAAAAATGGCATTATTTTTTTGCCGCTGCCCACAAACTGATTACCCGATCAATGAAAATAAAAAATAATTAAAAAAAAACGATTTATTACTTTACCGCGGACATGCTGGACAAACCTTGCCTGATGAAAATAATTCACAGCGGTTGTAACATTCATCATGTTCATTCCCGTTCCCATACATTGAGTGCACAAACATTTCGAAATAGCAGAGCTACCAGAACATGCAGAAACATGGATTGGTTTGACGCTGAAAATTGGCCCTGAAGTGTCATGAATTTTATATTTTTGTACATTTTAATTTTTTTTATAGCCGCGTGTTACATGTTTCGACAAATATAATATGAAATGGTCCATGGACCATGTGCTCACCGGGTTGGACGTAATAGTCTAAAGACAGAGGGAGGCACATATGAGCAATCTGGGTCAAGTCATTCCCAAGTAGGACCTTGATGATTTGGGGTTTATGCCACCTGGGGTTTATGCCACATGCCACCTGGCATATTGGATGTCCGATCGGGCTGGAACTTCACATGCACATAAAGGCCATCTGCAGGGGGCCACATAGCATATTGGAGCACTTTGGGTCAAGTCGTTCCTGAGTTACAGCACTTTGATGATTTTTGGGTTACGCCACCTGGCAGCCATATTGGATGTCCGATCGGGCCGAAACTTCATAAAGGTCATCTGCAGGGGGCCACATAGCATATTGGAGCACTTTGGGTCAAGGCATTTCTGAGTTACAGCACTTTGATGATTTTCGGGTTACGCCACCTGGTGGCCATATTGGATGTCCGATCGGGCCGAAACTTCACATGCACATAAAGGTCATCTGCAGGGGGCCACACAGCACATTTGAGCACTTTGGGTTAAGGCGTTCCTGAGTTACAGCACTTTGATGATTTTTGGGTTATGCCACCTGGTGGCCACGTTTGAAGTCAAATCAGACCGAAATTTGACGTGCATGTAAAGGTCGTCTAGAGGGAGGTACATATCAAATTTGAGCACTCTGCATCAAGCCGTTTCCGAGTAATAGCACTTACTTGATTTTCAGGTTACGCCACCTGGCGGCCATACTGGATATCCAATCTGGCCGAAACTTGGCATTTTTTAAGGTACCCCTCCAATGCATGTTTATACAAGATATGAAGTCGCTCGGTGAAATAGTGACAAACTGTGGTAGGTTCGTTACTTTGGTCGAACTTTGACCTCTGTGACCTTGAAAAGTAGGTCAAATCAAAAACCCGTTATATATGTTGTATCCTTATTAGCTACACCTATGATAAAAATTTGGAGATGATCTAGTCATTAGTTCAGGAGTTATTGCACTTTTTGTGTTTTGGGTTTCTGCCACCTGGTGGCCAAGCTGAGAGTCGAATCAGACCGAAACTTGTTGTCATGGGTCATCTGACCTAGGGGTATATATGTACCAAGTTTCAGATCAATAGCAGTTACGAAACGTGCCCTGCTAATGGACAACGACGGACGACGACGACGGATGCTGCACCATCGTATGAGCTCACCCCAGTGAGCTGAAAATTAATTAAAGGAGTTAGACGCCGAAGTTGTAAACAAGCTGGTTTGTTTACAAACATGGTCGGCAAACTAGTTTTATTCCTTCGTGCAGGTGGCAGCACCATTCGCGCCCCGTGATCGTTAGACTGGTTCCGGGTCCGATGCAACTCACTCACGATATTCACGTCAGTACATATCACCGACAATAGGTGGCAGCACCGCAGGCGTCGCGTGGATAGAGAACCAGTGAGTGAGTGTTTACAACTTGGACGTCCAGCTCCTTTAAATAATTACAATTATTTTTATTTCTTTTTTCCGCCCTCCTGTCAAGGGTTTCCAGGAAAACCAAATGAAAATATTATTTTCATTTTTATTTTCCTCCCTCCTGTCAGGGGTTTCCAGGGAAAAAATATGTAAACCAGCAAATAAAATAATCGTGGCCTTAATGGTTGATGTCACTGAAACTGTCGTTTTCACATGTCATGCTCCCTATTTTAAAAGGCAAACAACTCAAGTTCTATGCTATCGAGTCTACTTTGTCCCACAGCACAAACTTCCAACAAATTGTGAAGTGGTATAAAGTAATTTGTCACATATCAGCTGGTACCTTCCTATTCTGTTTCCTCATGACATGTTTATCTTCATCTTTCCAAAACTCATCCTCTTCTTCACGCTCTTTGCGTTCTTTCTCTTCTGTAGCTCGGGCACTTTTTCTTGCCCGAGCTGCAGCGGCTTTTGAATTTTCACCAACAAATTTTTTGGGCATTTTTCACTTTTTTGGCCTGAAATAATGGAACAACATACTGTAAATCCAGATAATTTCATGGCTGGAAATTTTCGCGAATCAAGAATTATAGACATATTCGTGGCAGGATATTTTCACGAGTCTCTGCCATTTTTTTTCAGTTTTCTTTTCACGGACCGTATTTATCACTTGCTTGTACTCATATTCGCGACAGGAAATTTTCGCGACTCATACACTCTCGTGAAAATTTCCTGCACGTGAAATTTTCCTGCTTTACAGTAATCAGGACAATTTTAGCAGGATTTTGGTTGGGATCATGGAACTGGGACCATCATCGGCATACGAATCACACTGTCATTTATATTGCCCTACTCCACCATAGACTATAGATAGGCGTAGGCTTATCCACTTCCCACACTTCTAGGTTAGGCACATCTTACACAGTTCAGAATTTATTATCTGAGAACAGCAGAGTAGAGGAGGCTGGGCCTAGGACTACAATATACATTAGGCGATCATTTTTTTATACCTTGGTCCTCGGGCCAGCCGCTCGGAAAACGTCAAGAAAAAAAATAAAAATAAATATTTATTTTCAGCCTGTCCTCGGGCCCTCCGCTCTGCAAAATACACCAAATAGAATAAAAATAAAATTTTATTTTTATATTTTTTCCACCCGCCGCTTTGAAATTGACCCAAGGGTTTTTATTTTTTTCCTACCGCCGCTCTCATATGACCCTGATTTCTGAAATAAATTTCGTGATGCCTATGTTCAAATTCTTTAAACACACTTTGTGAAATCGGCCCTAAATGTTCTTCAGTGATGTCTTTTTAAAGCTTTAATATCAGTTTGAATGATACATGTATCGGGATAATTCTGTCTGTTTAAGTTGTAATTCATAATGGCAAGGTTGACCATTTTTATTTTTTTCCAAAATAAAAATTTATTTTCAATAAAATATTTAATTTTTTTCTATCCTCCTCTCCAAAAGTAAAGTCATAAACAGTGCGAGGACTTGAAAAATAAAATTTTATTTTTATTTTTTTCCCGCCCTCCTCTCTGTCAGGTCTGTCCAAAAAGCCCGAGGACCAAGGTATAAAAAAATGATCACCTAGTGGGGGCCTAGTGCCGTTGGCGATTGATGCCTAATCAAATGTGAGGGTCTGCGGGTTTGAGTCCGGAAGGAAGATGTGTCTTTTCACCTCCCATTTAGGCTAGGCCTAGGCCTATCACATGCCTATACGTACATCATCACACATGGCAACAACATCATGCAGTGTTTCATACAGAGGGGGGATGGGGGATTTATCCCCCCCATGATTGAGGCAAGGGGGGATATCCCCCCTCAAGTTTGCAGACTAACCTTTTTCAAATATCACTATTTTCACTTCAGTAGTGTTTTTCTTTAATTTGCTACATTTCAAATGCAATTTTCATGCAGAAGGAAGACTAATTTTGCATTTTAGAGTGTAAAAATGACCCTGGAGGCCATTTTTAACAAAAAAAAACAAAACAAAAATTTTTTTGAAAAATTTTTTTTTTTCAAAAAAAAATTTTTTTTGAAATTTTTTTTTCTCCCCCCCCCACCTTGAAAATCCTGGCGGAAACCCTGACATGCACTGTGTTTCTGTCTGTACTGACGTGTTGCAGTGCACGGTTTACGGTCATTTTGTTACACGGCCTTTTCGTTACTTTTTCAAAAAGGCCATGTAACAAAACGGCACGATACCCATGCAGTGCACATGTTCCGCGCTAATTATCAATCGGTGCTGCACGTTTTAAGGATCCTATAACTGCGCGGCAATCTTTTTACTTTTTAGACTTTTAGTCAGGACATGATGAAATAAAAAAATGATTTTTACTTTAGCAACCGGTATTAAAGCAGTTTTATAAATCACGAGGAAATAGACGAGAGTAATCCTTGGTGAATTTTATTTCCCCACTGGTGAGTGAGCTCTATGACTGGAGCACGGCTTTGCCTGGAGGCTAGATTCACTCTCTATGGGAGGTATATGTACCATCAAAAATAAAAAAAACCCGCGAGCCATTTGCTTTAAATGGGTGATGTAAATAACAGGAGGGGGAGGTGAAATAACTCAACTGTTCGTGATAATTTGTCAACTATTGATAGGCCTAGGCCTACTGATCGTTGGTAATGATTGCTTGAATGATACGCCCGTTCAAAGTTCCTATTACTGTAAACTGTGAAATTTTCGTGGCGCTTAATGTTCGCGATTTTTGGGGTCTACGAATTCGCGAGGAATAATTTTTCGCGATTGGAACCCTTCAGCTTCATAAAACCTCAAGAACCAATGATTTTCGCACGATTTATGTTCACGTTTTGACCCTCGAGCGCGAAAATCGCGAAAATAAAACGCACACGAAAATTTCACGGTTTACAGTACATGTAACTTAACTTCTTTTGTACCGTATTTTCGCGACTATAGGGCGCACCTGACTATAAGGCGCACCCCCTAATTTCACTCAAAATCTTTGACGAAATCCATACATAAGACGCACCGGCGTATAAGGCGCAGTCCCATCAGTGAATGCTTCAGTGCATATTGTACACATACAATGTATGGCTGCTCGGTGTGCATTGACCATTCGTGGTACAACACCCAACATGATTGATAGGCCTAATTACAGGGTCTGATTGCCTTGTTTGAACCCACTGACATCTAGTAAATTGTCGGACTCAAGCCACAGATAAGGCACACCACCCTATAAGACGCACCCCCAATTTTAGACCCTTCTTCAAGGAAAAAGGCTGCGCCTTATAGCCCGGAAATTACGGTAATGATTTTTTGGATGAATTGGCTTCTCATAGAAATATTGACGGTGCTGAGAAAATTGACATGGGAGGAGGACGTTCAATGTGGACTGGAGTCAGCCAAGACTGCGCAAGGGCATAGGCCTAGGCCTACCGGTAGACCTGCACAACCTTAATTTCCCTCATCACACATAGGTATAATGCAAAAACACAGGCCCGTTAACGTTAATTGCCTTGCGCAATCTCGAGATTGCCGCGCAATTTTAGAATCCTAAAAACGCGCAAAACAATCTTAAAAGATCGTGCAGATCAGTAAATTGCGCGGAACATGCATAGGCCTAGGCAGGGTTTCCGCCAGGATTTTTTTCCAGGGTACGACCTGGGGGGGGGGGGATTTTTTTGAAAAAAAAATTTTTCCAAAAGGGGCTGTTCATATTCGTCACTTGAGGAATCTGAGTTGTGATCCTTGGGAAAACGGAAAAAGCTATGCACTTGCAAATTTCAGGGATTATTTGTTGTGCTGTACAGAATAATCACTGCAATTTGCAACTTCATAGCTTTCTCCATTTTCTCAAGGATCACAACTCAGATTCCTCAAGTGACGAAAACGAACAGTCGCTTTTTTTTCCTGTTAATAATGGCCTCCAGAGTCATTTTTTTCACTCCAAAATGCAAAATTAGTCTTCCTTCTGCATGAAAGTTGCATTTGAAATGTAACAAATTTAAGAAAAACATTACTGAATTGATTATTTCAGGGTACTATATCGTACCCTCAAATTTCTTTAGGGTACTATATTTTTTACCCAAAGTACCCTCTGGCGTGGACCCTGCTAGGCTAGGCCTATCTGCATGATATGTAGTAGGCCCCAACCTAGGCCTGGCCCCTATACATACATCAATCATGCATGTCATTTCATCATCATGAGATGACATGCATGATGGACATGCAGATGCATATGATAGGCCTATAGAGTGATGACAGTCATTGACTGTCATCACTCTATAGGCGACTCATAGGCCTATGGAATGGATCGGGTTTCGCCTGCCCTAGGCCTATTCCCTACCCGGCTAGGCCCTAGGCAGGCCTGCCTAGGCCTAGGCCTATGTAACATAGGAGTAGGCCTAGGCCTAGGCTGGGGCCCTAGCATGCTTCCTTAGGCCTACCGGTGCGGTACAGTACAGGCCCCTACCTACCATGCCTACCTATAGGCCAAAATGACGCCTCTTTTTTACGAAAGCCCAGAGGCTCATTCAATCTTCAATCTTCAAGCTTGAAGTAGAACTTCAAGCTTCAAGCTTGAACCACCGACTTCAATATTGAAGCCAGACAAATCATTCCAATTTATGAGTTATATCGACCTTCATCCCTAAGAAATCGCAAAATTCAGTGTTCGATATGTTTAATATGATCCAATTCCAACCATCTCCATGGATTACTATCAAAAAATGTACAATATTAATTATTCCCACTCCAATATTCAAACTTGAACCTCCAACTTCAAACTTGAATCTGGAGTTCAATCTTCAAGCTTGAACCTTCCGACTTCAAGCTTGTACCAGGGACTTCAATCTTCAAGCTTGAACCCTCAGACTTCAATCTTCAAGCTTGAACCCTGGCTTGACTTCAATCTTCAAGCTTGAACCCCGACTTCAATCTTCAAGCTTGAACCCTCAGACTTCAATCTTCAAGCTTGAACCCTCAGACTTCAATCTTCAAGCTTGAACGCCCGACTTCAATCTTGAAGATTGAAGTCTGAGGGTTCAAGCTTGAAGATTGAAGTCCCTGGTTCAAGCTTGAAGATTGAAGTCTGAGGGTTCAAGCTTGAAGATTGAATTGAAGTCTGAGGGTTCAAGCTTGAAAACTGAAGTCCCTGGTTCAAGCTTGAAGATTGAAGTCGGGGGTTCAAGCTTGAAGATTGAAGTCCCTGGTTCAAGCTTGAAGATTGAAGTCGGGGGTTCAAGCTTGAAGATTGAAGTTGGGGGTTCAAGCTTGAAGATTGAAGTCAGGGGTTCAAGCTTGAAGATTGAAGTCTGAGGGTTCAAGCTTGAAGATTGAAGTCCGGGGTTCAAGCTTGAAGATTGAAGTCCCTGGTTCAAGCTTGAAGATTGAAGTCTGAGGGTTCAAGCTTGAAGATTGAAGTCCCTGGTTCAAGCTTGAAGTCAGAAGGTTCAGGCTTGAAGATTGAACTTCGGATTCAAGCTTGAAGATTGAATCAATGAATGAGCCTTCTTCTGCATGTTCTGCCTTCTGTTCTGGGCTTTTGGTAGGCCTAGCTACTTTTTTCATTGAGTCAGATTGATTGGGAAATTGAGACCAAACTGCCCACCCATGCCATTCTAGTTGAAGGACTAGGCCTAGCGTGTTAGATTCGCTAATGATAGAAAACTAAGCTGAAAATATGCATAACTACCTTTTTTCTAACATAAATTGTCAAATTTCAAACATCACTGCCAAACCATGAAATGAAACCGGAAACAATCGTCATGNCGAAACACAAATTTCTGCTCGAGAGAACTGTGTTGAAAACGGTCTGCAAAACGGACAAATTGGCCCCCAACAAAACACATTAAGCACACTTGAAGACGATAGCCAAGAGAGGGAAATAACCCTTACTGATCACTTGAATAAAAAGTTATTGTCGGCTTTTCTTGACCGATTGAACGAGACCTCGACAGGACCGTCCTCTTCTCCTCCAAATCATGCAAATCGCAGCACTGGCTTCACTACCATGACTACTGGCATGACTGGGTCACCTCTGAACGAAACCAATCCAGATGTTGATAATGAATGGTCCAGTTAAGAACACATGATCTTCAAAAGGAGGTATTTCATGCATACGTACCTGTCCAGTCCATGACATGTCGTGCATGATCTGATGATGTTCTTTTGCTTTTGAACTGTTGAAAATGCCTTGCTTGGCCAATGGCCTAGCGTATGGAACGCCAAATAGGTAAAAATTGCAAGTGGGTCCAAGTTGGGGGGAGGCAGAAGACAGGATGGCCTATTTTTTTGTCCACCACCTGTGAACTCCTTGAACTCGGATTAATGGTGTCAAGCAGGCAAATAGGCCTAGGCCTATATGTCTATAAGTCATCCAGGCACGGTAGTAGTCGGGTGCTGGGTTATTCCCCCCCCCCCCCGGGCAATTCCACCCCCTTCACACCAATTGCCACCTCTGCCCTCTGTTATTAGACAGAGGAACTATTTATCACTGCCTTTGTCTTTAGTAAGGTCTCCTCTAATTGGCTAACCTAATATTCGTCCACTGTTGTAGGCCTACCCACACTGTAAAAATTAATAAGCTCGACAAACCCATGGGAATGGGTTCATTTTGTCCCCTATCTGGACTCGTTTGCCATGGGTTTCTTTAAATGGGTACAATAGAGAATGGGTCCATGGTACCCAGAATATTTGTTCTTCGGGTATGAAGGAACAGGTCCTTCCCTTAGGTTCCAGTAACCCATAATGACCAGTTTCATAGGTCACTTTGGCCTATCTACGATTGCTGCCTGTAGGGTGTTGGCACCCATATATCACTTAAGTTCCTATATCACTTTAAAAACATTTAATTGTGGCAAAATGTTGTTTTGCTAACTATCCATGCATAGGAGTAATTTTGAATTGTATGAAGTAGGGTGTGGAATAACCCCCCAGCCCCCTCCTTCTCGGGTGTTGACTTGAAGTTGATGTTCATGTTTTTGTTCAACTTCTTATTTCAGAATGGGAAAACTTTTGATAATTGGCATTGGGGGGTAAGTTCGTGTAGTTTGTCACTTTTGTGTTTAGCTTTGTGACCGACTTATAAGAAGCCCTCATATTAAAAGTGCAGTTCTTGGGTTTGTTTGTTTTAGTATCATTCTCTCATTCATTAGGCCAAGGCCTACTGATATCGAACAAACATTTTTATTGCAGGGCAACTTGTGGAGGAAAGACCACTGTGACAAAAAGTCTCATCAAGCTTCTCCCAAATACAGAATTACTTTCACAGGACGACTTTTATTGGGTGAATATTAGTATAAACCTAGGATCTTGGTGCACAGTCAACAGTGACATCAACAAATTTCTTATTTTCAATGTTGACTCAGTAAATTCCTCTGGGACAAATCTCTTTTGAAAAGTACATGTAATGGTGTATTGATATACAGTGTAAAATGTTTTGCCTTTTTCAGCCTGATGATAGTGAGCACCATGTAGTATGTGATGAATATGAGGGTTATGCTAATTATGATGGTGAGTGACCTCCATTGATGGGATCCCCTAAAGAGAGATGCTCTGCTAATTACATACAATTAGAATATTTTCTGGGACAGAAGGAAATAGAAATTAGTGCATCTCTGGTTGGTGCGAAGTTGAATATTCAGTAGGGGAGTCTTTTCTTGATAATATTATCAAACCTATGGCGGCAGCCATTGATCTGATTTGTGATGTCACATGTGGAAGGCCCATGGCCATCATTGTAGTGGATTACACACTAACTGTGCAACACGGGGACTAATGCTTAGGAAGTCACCTGACAGGCATTCAGTGTTTGCACTGCACTATTCTTTTGGCAGCTATGATTGACTTGAACAAATTTATACGAGTTTGCTTCATATCTCGTTTCTTCCATTATAGTATTACAAGCTTATGACATGGACACATTGTTGCAGAGGGTTTACCAACTACAGGAGAAGGCCAAACATTCATTCCAGTCACAAATACTGCTCATTGAAGGGATCTTAATATTTAACCACAGGCAAGAATGACAGGCATTTTGTGTGTTCCTCTATCAGCTGACATGTGCATTAATCATTTAACCAAATGTATTAGTTCCTTGACGAGATCAAACAATGGAATCGTCCTTTTTTCTGGCCAAATGAGATCACAAAGGAAAAACCCTGAATTTCAGAGTCAAACATTCGCTCCACTTATCCCTGACAAAGTTCATGTTGAGTTGAACTTCTGCTTGCTTCACTTTCAGGACACTGGCATCTTTGTTTGATAAGAAGTTCTTCATAACACTTCCTAAAGAGGAGTGCCTAAGAAGGAGGGAGTAAGTTTCTGATTGGGGAGTGCATTGAACCCCTTGCAGCTACTATATGGCACGGCTTAACCTGCCGGTCATAGAGGATTTCCTTTATGGCCTAGTGGTTAGGGCGTTGGCCTCGGCGCTAGAAGTTAAGCAACGGAGAGTGCGATCACTACGTGGATGGAGTGACCGGCGCTCGTAAAATACAGAGATGGGGGATTGATGAATTATTGCATATCAAAAGGGAAGTCTTATGCAAGGTGGTGGATAATAGCATGACAGAATAACATATGACATGCCTGGTGTTCCGATATTGTTATTGTTCGCTTTTCTTGAAGCTTTGGAATTGGTGATTTCATCAAGAATGGCACCCATCAAGATGATGCTCACTGGATAAACGTGTATCATATTCGTTCCAGAAAACAAACCTATCTTCCAACCCCTCCACCTAATTACTTCGAGAAGATTGCTTGGCCACTGTACTTGAAACACAAGGAAGAAATTGCTGACCAGAGAGATATAAGTATGTATACCGGTAGATAAACCTAAGAGAAGTTATACTTCTTCACATTCAGTTGGTTTACCTATGAATATATGCCAGTGGATCCCAAACATAATACCCATTCTATATTTGATAATGGTTTCTTAATTTTCAGACTATCTCGATGGCACCATACCCCCAGATGATCTCCTTGAGGTTGTCCGTGCAGAAATAATGAAATTGACGGAAACTGTGAATTAGACAGTGCTTTGTTGAAATGATATTATCCCACATGAGGAATTAGGGAGTTCGCTCTTATGAGAGGGAGAAATTGTAATCTACTGTGAGATGAATGTTGGAGCATGTTAATAGAATAAGAATGAAAAATAGTGCCAATGGCACTGTGCCCGCTTGGCTTGAAGCAGTATTATGTTATGTATCCTCTATTTACCCTTGATAGAAATTTGACGAAGATGCATCACTTTGTTAGGGAGAAATAGCACTTTATGTTTTTCTTGTTTTGGCCCCCTAGTGGCAAATTCAAGCATCAGATTTTGCCGAAAATTCGTTTGTGAGTTGTTATAATCTAGAGGATATGTACAAAGTTTCAAAGCAATGGCTCAAACCATTACAAAAAAAGAGCCAACTTCGTAATTTCAGAAGAACTTTGACCCCTGTGACCTTGAAAAGTAGGTCAAATTCAAAAACTCAAGTGTTATGTATCCTCATTAGATATACCCATGATAAAACTTTGACAAAGATGCGTCTCTTGGTAAGGGAGAAATAACACATTTAGTGATTTTGGTTTTGGCCCCCTAGTGGCAAAGTCAAGAATCAGATTTCACCGAAATTTTGTCTGTATGTTGCTATAACCTAGAGGTAAATGTGTAGAAAGTTTCAACATGGTACATGTAGTTCAAACCATTATCAAAATACAGCCCTTTGAAATTTTTCACAAAACGCCCCCTGGAGGCGAAAATAGGAATCCAACCATGCTCAAAATCGAACTCGACCTAGATCTTAGGCCCATATATACACCCACCAAAGACCAAAAAGATTCCTCAAAAAATAAAGGCGCTAGAGCGCTAACAAACCAAAGTTTACGTACGTACGTACGTACCGCCGTACGGACTAACGCACGACAGACCACCACTCAATGACCCCAACCACAGCATAAGCCCTGCTGGGCCTTGCGGCCAAGCGGGCTAAAAATGTATCAGAAGATTTCATAACTAGTGATACCAGAAAAATATGTGTAGCAGTCTAGGAAAACCCGACGGATGTCGCTGAATGATCAACAATGGGGTGGCTGTCAGATTGCCTGTGCATTGATCTGCTACTGTCTACCTGTTACGTAGTACATTTCACCTATTGAAATGTGCGGGTTCACCAAGGCCATTAACACTTTCCTTGAACGCGACATCTGACGGGTTTTGCTAGACCGCCTCACATATGAAGAAGGGGGTTAACATCGTCATCATCCCTGCATCATGGGGCTGGGACCTACACATGTGGAGTGAACAACTCAGAATGACATAGATTGAAATGCCCGATGTCATCTCTGCCAACTAATGAATGATAAAGCTGGTAGCATAGACTGACGAACCTTATGAAGTGAGCCAATGACCCAGCCTTTGCGCAGCTATTTTCATGTTAACTGTGGTCGAAAAATTGGGCTTTCCCTTTATTGTATAGACACTATATTTGTATGTATCAAGAAACATGAATAAAATAAAGCATGTCTTTGTAGGAAATTTCTGGCCTTACTTTTTATCGACAGTGCTTTACAGTCACTCTAGAATGGTAATTAGTCTACAACTGTGTGGATGCCAATAGATCATCAAGAGAACAAGTACAATATGTTGTACGCATGGTATGATATGGCATGTATGAGGTAAATGTGTTCAACAAAGAAAACAAACTCCTTCATTTGTACAGAAAATAGTTCATTTGATCCTTACTGACTCAAGAGTCAGTACACTTTGTGTAGATAAGAGGCCTTGCAATGACGTCATCCTGGCAGCCATGCTGGAGGGCACAGGGCGCAGAGGTGTGACCCTGCCATTGTTTGACGTAACGTCATTGGGACATGCATGGCTCATTTCGTTGCGACTCTGCAGCATGTGCCCCCCCAGCATGGCGGCTTGTGGCGTCATTTGCAAGGCCTCTATAAGAATTATAATTACAGTACCGGTATTCATTTTTTGTCCAGTACTTGATGATTTAAAAAAGAAATGAACAACCTTCCGGTGGTTTGAGACCTGCAAATAGGACCACAAGACAATACTGACAACTCACTTATGTGAAGTTGATAGTAACTTACTTTCGATGTTCAATAATGATTACAATTGACTCCCACATATTAGAAGAATGCCATGATGCTCCTTGATTGTTCCGAAATGTCAATTTCTTTCCAACTTGTCATGTATCAACCGTGGGTACTACCCACTGTTGTGCCTCATAACAAATCATGCTTGCCATTTTTTGGCGTCACACCATTCTAGTCTTCATAAACATGCCATAATGGCCTCTGTATCAAGTTTAAAGTTCAGCCATGTTGGGGAGGAAAACTGTTCCTTCCGTGATCGATGCCTTGGTTTTTGTTGCTGCACTGGTCGATCATCCTCTGAAGATTCTGAAATGAGAACTGGAATCAATAAGTTGGGTAATAACTTCTTTTAGCAAAAATAGATATTTTTGCTTTTAGCCATAGCAGCCACCAACGGAGTGCAATTACATACACATGTAGTTTGGCAATGGAGACATTTACCCGAGGAGTCACTGAAAATCTAATATGTTTTCCAAGCAGACTACAATCTACAGGTACAAAAGGCCATTCTTACATCCCTCTCTGTCACACCACATTCATATTGATACACACTGAACCAACTGACCTGTATATTGATTAGCCAATGACCGTCTGGCATTGCCAGTCACAGTGCCGTCTCGTTTCTGCAATAGAATAGAAGACATACGCATTTATGTGCCAAAATCTACTAAGTATACAGCACTTCTGACATCACAAGGCTATTACTAGTAGCATAAATTATTATTAAGTAAAATCCTGACTCCCCACCCCATGACCCCCATGAAAATGTCACTACATGTACATCTACAGTACACCACCACCAACACTACCATACCAAAACTTGTCAACTTACCAATATTTGAAATTGCTTCTGGTTGTCTTTTTGGCCTCTTGGAGATTCCGATCCTGTCCTTGCACTGCCACTATCACGCCTCTTCCCTTTGCCTTCATCCTTTATCTTCAAAAGATCCTGAAAGACCTTCTGATTCTGTTGAGCGAACTGCAGTTGCTGTCTTGCTTTGTCCCCATTGACATCTTGATCTCGTGGCACACTCTTCCGACGGGAATTCTTCAATGCACTTGTTGGAGTCATTGACACGTCATATTCTGGTTTACCCAGTTTCCTAGCAATCCATTTCTTAAGATGCCTGAAAAAACCCAAGATCAGGCCTCAAGCTATGCCAGTGGTTAAGTCCTACATCCCAAGGCATGGCTACAGACACAGGAAGAAGTCATCCAAATTTGATGACATTAGTGAAAACTCAGTGTTGAAGGAACACTTCATGCACTTGTATAGTTTGTTTCACCGTTTTAATTTTTTGTATGGCAGAGATTTTGTACCAAGTAATTAAACAGAAAAATAATTTTTGAAATGATCTCACCTTATGAACGGTATGACCATGAAAAAGGAATTTGGGTTCAACCCAATCTTTTCTTTTGATGTCATGTCCTTTTTATGAGATGGTAAATCCTCAACTTTAAACCAATCAATTCGCTGAAATATCAAAAAAATTGCATGGGAATCTGAGTAAGCAGTGGACTTCCAATGTGCAAAATGCAATATAGCGACATTCTGCTACAACTGAGGGATAGGAACCATACCTTTATCTCCTTCCGAGTGCGTGGCTCAAAATGTGTGTCTTTGGGCACTCCTGGAATAATGTACAGTCTGGCAAGTTGATCATTAATTCGATGTTCAAGGAAAGCATCCTTGTCGATCAACTCAGAGATGTTGAACCCTGTCTCTTCAAGGACCTGAAAAGAGGCAATGGAATAGCAATTAATCAGTATAGATTTTTCCAGTTCATCTGTACTTGTCCACCAGGACACCTGCTGATTGCTGAGTTGAGTTCCTAGTTCTGATGAATCTAGACGTAGGTCTCTTACCTCCCTGACAGCACAGTTTTCTGGTGCTTCATCTTTATTGACTTTTCCTTTGGGAAACATCCAACTGGATTTGGCCCAGAATCCCTGAACCATCACTACCTGTGAGATCAGAGATAACAAGTAAGTAACTGGTAGTCATTTTGATGTGTACAAAGATAGAAAATGAACATTTTTACTTGGGAGTGCAAACCCAAAATTTCTAATGGTAAAATAATGGTAATAGTACTGCCCACCTCAGTCAGTGAAGGATCCAGCATTATACCACCATAGGTAGGAACGGCCATCTTATATTCTCGCCAATCCTCAAAGATTTTCTCCACTTGTGTTGCATGATGTTGCAAGAAGGGACAGTGTTGAAAGACTGAAAGTAAATTCATGATCAAATTCGGAGATAGAAAATCAAACTCGTTGGAACCCCAAACAACTCTAGAGGAATTCCAAACCTGAAAAAGCCTGCACAAGTTTTTGCGCAGTGCTGTGGTAAAGTTTACATCACTAGGCTATCAGGTTGTCTTGAGCTTTGGATGTGCTTAAGTCGTCAGTCAGCCAACTTTCATCATCAGATTAAACCCTACCAACCCTGTGCAGAAAAATCTTTGATTCCACATGGCTTGAGCTCTTGACTATCTTGGCAGTAGAAGTCCAAATAGAACCAATGAGCCAGTTCTATTTGAAAAAAGATTCGTATCAAGTCTTGGCGTTCTTCATCAGGGACATTTATAATGAACCGACTGAAAGGAAATCAGAAGGAGAACTGTCAAGTCCAATTTTTCACAACAAAATTATTTCACCCTGGTACCGGTACTAAAACAAGAAAAGGGAAAGTATGGTTGATGGTGCCGGTTGTGTGACAGGAATGAATGTCCTTGTAATGCAAGTCCGCCAAACAATATAGCCCGCTATTGTCAGGTTATCCATAGCCATATGTGACCTGTCACAGCAAAGCCAGGTGCATGTCGGTCGTTGGCTTGGCAGGTTGAGACCAAATGTTTGTCAGTTTCACTATTCATGTCTGTCTATTGTGAAATCTGAAATAGTCTATTTCTTTTCATTCTCTCCCGGTGTCATCTTAGTTCGTTGAGGTGCAACATTCTGAGCGACATGCGCCTAGTTTTGCTGTGACGGGTCACATATATTCTAATCCGTCGTTGAACAAAAGGACCGTACTTTGATTCCAGGAGGACTTTGATTCCTGTCACACCTGTTTTGTGATGCCAAGCCAAAAAGCTAAAAAAATGCAAAAAAGAACAAACTTAGCCCTCACCTACAAAGATCAGTGAGTACCTCTGCGGGAATAGTATTTGAACTAGTAGTATATGGGCTCGGTGAAGCATTTTGTGTTTCCATAACGATGCTTTTGTCCATTTTAACTAAAAACTGAGTTGACTATGTGATAAGCTCCTGTTCATGTACATTTTGTACGTAAAGAAATGCTGCAGCAAATAGTTGCAACAAATTTGCGAATTTGACTATAATACGCATGCGCACTCAGAGTGTTGCATGAAATGGAGAATAGATAATCTTTGTGTGTCTCAAGGAAAACAAAAAATAGGCGGATTAATTGTAGCTTTTTTCAATATTAACAAATATTGTATTCTGAAAAAATAAGGTTATCTTACCTTCTACCTACAACTTGGCATACAGCAGATGAGTCTCATGAAAAGTAGTTACGCCTACTCCCACTTGGAGCGCTAATTTCAATCTGAAATTTTCCTGAAATGACTGAAAAAATCGTGTTTATTTTGCCACGAATCGATGTTATCTAATGACTTTGTGTTCGATAGAAAGATAAACATAGGGATGTTCTAACTTTTAAACACTGCTACGTCATTTTCAATGATGGAAGTGGGTCAAAATGATCAGATTTTGGAAAGACTTGAGGCTGATATGGTTTCAGCTGATTTTCAGTTCAGCTTGTTGGTGGCAGCATTGTCGAGTTACAGGCATGACACAGTGTTGAGGCCATTTCCACCAAATTTCATCAATAGAGAGAACAACAATAAAGATTACCAGGGACTTGTGAGTTGATTAACTACGACGCAAAATGGTCATATAGACAGGTTTAGTAATCCTGTATTAAAGGAGCACGGTATTGGATCTCAAATGCGTTATTTGACTGCCGACGTAGAGGGAGCCACCTAGCGGCAGTAAGACGAACTACAAAAATGCATTACAAAATGTACGCAGTAAATCGGGTCATTCGCCGAAACGTAGTTAGTCCCTCGGTTTGGAGAGTGGCGCAGTGGCGCCGGCTGTCGAGAAAAAGCGGCAATACCGTGCTCCTTTAAAATCAGCTGACGCTACCGGTAGCCTGCCCTGGTGGTGCCGCGGGCCTTTTGGTTTTGGCCTAGGGGCCTGGGATGAAGTATACCGTAGAAAATCACATAGGCCTATCTTTTGGCCCTTATATTTAGAACTTGGAATTCCCACCAGTCATGATCTAGCAATATCATTGTGGTATTATGGATACCGGTAATGTGGTTTCATCGATTTTCAGGAGCAAACTGTTGACCGTTGTCCATCAATGCTGAGTGTTAGCAAGAATATCGGTAGTGTGAGTGATGAAGTCAAGGACCTCCTTTCATGGACTGTAAATAACAAGACATTCTCATTATGGAGTTGTGGGAAGCAGAAGGTTGGTAGATACAAGTAGAATTTTTTTTCCAGATTGAGTTTAGTAAAACTAAACATATAAATATGTGAAAATATGATAGATCTGGCTTCTTAAGTTTCAGGACAAACTTTATTGAAAACCTCTGTGGTGTGGTCTAAAAGGTCTTTGACTAAGAATGCTATGGGGAATCTTGCCACAGGGTTACATTTTCCCTAAGTTTCTTTTTCAACATTTCATTGCAGTATGAAGACATCAAATCCCTAACAGGAGAAAGTGTCTACACACCTCCACCTGACTATGTGTTTGAAGTCAGATACAATGACCAGTTAAATGCCAAATTTGAAGACCTTCGGCAGGATTACAGTCTTATCTATGCCTATCACGGCAGTAGGGTGGAGAACTTTCATTCGATCCTACACAATGGCTTACATTCACACATGAATAAGGTAAGGGACTTTGGCGATAATTCTCTGTTTCTGATACATATAAAAGTAAAGTAACATATGTTACTGCAGGATCTCCGTGTATCTGCATTGGAATGAGCTGTATAATATTTGAAAACTTAAATTTGCTGTCAGAATTCTTATTGATGATGTGAATCACTCCTGCTGCATGAAAATGTCATGTATTTTCTTGCAGAATTCCTTATTTGGTGAAGGGACCTACTTATCAAGTGAGCTGTCAGTAACAATGCCATATTGTCCCACTGGGAAGTCTTGGACCAAGAGCCAAATTGGTGATAAACTAGGATGTGTAGCTGTCTGTGAGATTATTGATCATCCATCTGTCAAATGTCAAACTAAAACCAACAGTAAGTGGACTGAATACTGGTGAAGGTTTAGTCAGCTGGGCAAATATGCCTTGGTTGCATAGCGTTTGTCAAGCTCATTGGTTTGGGACATGTTGAACTCAAGAACACCTATCAGAGCTTGATTGCAATTTCATCAACAATAATTTTCCTTTCAGGTAATGATGGCGGAAATACCCAGCAGAGACGGAGGTCGCGGGTTGCTGGAAGTATGGGAGGAGAAGTCCCTGAAAAATATTACATCGTGCAGAACAATGAACTGCTGAGAGTGAAATATGTCTTAGTGTATGCGCAGCAGAGTCAAAGGTAAGTTCCAAGTGCAAGTTTCAAGAAAACTGTGCCAGATATTACAGCTCTGGCATTCAATCATTTATGATTGTCCAGTCTATTCTTCATTCTTGAGCTTTCATTTTGCCTGTGGAGGATGAGCTCAGTGACATTGATTGATGATACAAAAATTGGCTTCTGTACACTCTGATGTCTGTTTTGTTCTCCTTCAGGTCTTTCAGAAATTCGTGGTGCTTTCAACATAGGTTTGCTCTTCTCATGATGTCCTATGTTGTGATGCTTCTTGCTGTGGCACTCCTGTCTAACAAGAATCTCAATGCTTATCTTCGAAGAATGTGGAGATGAATTCATACAACAGGACTGTGGAACTTCCCCCAGTTTCGCCTCAGCTCTGTGAGGTCATCAACAAACAGGACACTCCGGCTGAACACTATGGAAGACCATAGCATCTGTATTTAAATGGTCCATACTCCTTAATACTGGTTGTGATGTCGTAGTGGATGCCACTGAGTCTTAACTGAGGACAGTCTTTTAGTAGGCTAGTATACATTAGATGTTCCAGTTTTACTGGAAATGAGGGTCGTTCAGTTAAAGGCTTGTTACTTAATATTTTGTCAACATTATGAATACTTCTTGAATTGGAATTGTCATTTTGCATGTATCCCTCTGTGTACAATTCTGCCTATAAAATGAGCTAATCCAATCAATCCGATGTGAAATAAATAAGTATGGTTGGAGAAGAAATGTTAGACCACAAAAAATGCTAGCAGGATGTAGGCCTATGTCTCTTGGTATTCTTCATTTGTCATCTGCTCCTAATAGTACTGTTACAAAGAAATCTACATGGACCTGCAGCTCCCATTGGTTTGATGTCGCTAGTGCTGCCGCCTAGTGTAAAGGCTCGAACCAATGTATAACACTTGCTGTTGAAGAATCTTTTCTCACAATACGGATCTAATTTGTTTAGTGAGTCAATCTTTGTGTAGATAATTCTGGTGATCAAATATATGGTATGGTGATAACAAAATGTGTTGTTATTTACATCTCAGTGTGAAAGAGAGCAGCTGATGACCTGTGTTACTTATTGCCTGTCACTTTCATCAGTGGGTTCCCAAGTATCTGCGACTTACGACTGGGATCCCTTGTGGAGTTTACCCCAATGACAATAATAACATAGCATAACACACTGGTATGATCCACTTCTCATATTGGCAATTGGGTACGGTAGTGCAATCTGGATAATATCCATCTTAAGAAAGAGTTGAGTCACAGGTTGTTAATGATACCACACTGGCGGACGCTTCCTTGAATTTTCCTCTTGACATGCTTAAAATTAGGACACATTGTTTACATATCCTGCTTGTCGGGAAACCCAAGTAACAAGTGACGTCGTCTCAAACCTATTACAGAGGGAAGGCCAGCACAGATCTATCTATGAATAGGTGCTCGGTCATGGGTCATGTCGGTGATAAGACACTAATATTAAGGCCATTCACTATCTGATGCAATTTTCATGCGGTTGTTTTTCCTCATCAAATCTGTAAAGTTATCCCGACAAGTGTGGAAACTCTCATGAATATTAGTTGTAACATCGTTTCTCACGATATTGATTCTGGAGACTTGGTTGTTCGTTTCGGCTTCAACAGATAGGCCTTACAGCGAAATTCGCCATGGGGACGACCGAAATCCAGGCTTCATTCTTTCTTGCCGTATGCTTTCTTGGATGTTGCGTGCTGACGCTTTCGCGCCCGCTTTACGAATCATCTGCTAAACGCACATTCCAGAAGACTCTTCGGATGCCTGGCGTGGTTTCAGACAGGGTAAGTTCAAGAATCTGAGAAGGCGAAAATGATAGATGAAAAAAGCTCTACTTTTGAAAGTTCTTTAATTAGGTGCCTACAGTTCGACACTGCGTCTTGAAGCAACTCGACGGATCCGTCGCAGATAAAAAACTACCACGCGCAGGTCGACATTTCAGCGATAGACAAGGGGGAAACGGACAGACCTCCTCATGACGTCCTCCTTTCTTCTTCCAGTCTGACGCGCTCGTCTGTCATGCGATGAAGATGGATGAAGATCCAGCCTATATATGTAAGTGTTGACTCAACTGTAACATTTGCTATTGTTTCTATCACTCNACGAATCATCTGCTAAACGCACATTCCAGAAGACTCTTCGGATGCCTGGCGTGGTTTCAGACAGGGTAAGTTCAAGAATCTGAGAAGGCGAAAATGATAGATGAAAAAAGCTCTACTTTTGAAAGTTCTTTAATTAGGTGCCTACAGTTCGACACTGCGTCTTGAAGCAACTCGACGGATCCGTCGCAGATAAAAAACTACCACGCGCAGGTCGACATTTCAGCGATAGAGAGGAACTCGGAGCAACTGGCAGTTCCTCGAACACCATGCTCAACTAGCGGATCCGGCAGTTGGTCGGAGACGCAAGCGCGCTCAGGTCTAATCGGGCAGCAACTGCAGTCACTCCGAGTTGCTACCATCGCCGGAAAGCTAGTTGCCGCGAGTTGCTTCAAGACGCAATGTCGACTTGTAGGCACCTTTAGACTCTCTAGAAATGAGACAATTGCGTTGGTAGACAAGGGGGAAACGGACAGACCTCCTCATGACGTCCTCCTTTCCTCTTCCAGTCTGACGCGCTCGTCTGTCATGCGATGAAGATGGATGAAGATCCAGCCTATATATGTAAGTGTTGACTCAACTGTAACATTTGCTATTGTTTCTATCACTCAGTGTCGCCGTCGTGTTTGGAAGCTCTAAAACGCGTTTTCCACTTGTTTTTCTTCACAGTGGAATTTGAACCTCATGCATCTAAGGAAGTGGCGCACCACATGGTCCTCTACGGATGTCGCGATCCAGGGAGTAAACGCGATTGGTGGTAAGTGCCTTTTAAAGCGGACTATTCGCGCCGAGTCAAATATTCCACAGAACAGTTTCCGGAGCGGCCGCCACAATGCATTTACCAGTTGTTGTTGCGAATAAAACGGGTTGTTTTATTATTTTTGGTTCACTTTGGAAAGACGCGAACAATCCGCTTTAACAATGCCTACACAGATATTTTAGTGCAATGGACACTAGAGAGACCACGCCCAAAGATGAGAGCTTGTGCTGTCTTGAAGAAACACCTGTTAATAGCTAGTCTAACTGCAGAAACTATCCGTTTGCTGATGGACCATCTTCATCTCGGGCCTAGCAGACGGAGGAATGGGGTGTTCGCGAGCTGGGCAACTGCTTTGCGCATGCGACGGACAGAAATCCCGTCTCTGTCCCGCTCGCCAATAATGTACCGGTAAGTAGGCCTATAGTTCGCGTTCAGCAAAGTAGCAACCGGGGATATCAATTTCCGCCTTAAATTTCTCTAGGTATTGCGATAATATGGAAGGCTCCAGTTCAAGAAGCGTCTGCGGGGACCAATCTCATCAAATAATCTACGCCTGGGCGCTGGATGCACCCGCAAAGAAGTTACCTAAAGGTACGGGCAGTCTCAGTATTACACCGTTCCGTTCGGTGTTCATTTTCCTTGACAGGCAGCTCACTCCACTCCTCCTCCGACATTCGAAGCATTGCTTTCGAAAACGAATACTAGTAGTATACGAGACACTCTTCTGGTGAAGACTATTACCATTAACCCCTTATTTTCTACTTCCAGATGTTGGTTTTCGCGTCGGAGGTACCACAGATTACAAGTACGTTGTCGTACAACTTCATTACAGGAAGAAATTCGATGGTAAGTGAGTCGATAAGCTCAAAGCAGCGCCCACGAGCATGTCCTTGCAGCCATCTCATTTTCTTCACCACTCCCATTCTCCTCTCCATTTCCACGTCTTTTTAGTCTTTTGTTCAACACGAGAAAACACATCTCACTTTCAACGCATCCTTCTGATTTCAGCTGGGGAAATTGACAACTCGTCAGGCGTGACCTTACACATGACTTTTGACCCGTAAGTTTGTCATTTTTCTTGTCGTTTCTTCATTCAAAGTGTGTTGGTGACAAGTTTTGGATAGCTTTCACAACGCTTTGATTCAGGACACTGAATGAAGAGACTGGCGATAAGCCTTGGGGTACGTCATCATCCATATGCCGTTTCTCCATGGAAATTTCTCTAAGAGGGGTGGTAAAGCCAACTTTTGATGATAACTCAACTGCATGATCATTTTTTAAAGAAATGACTGACAACACAGCTGACCACTTGGGACCTCCTTTTGAGGACAATTTCTAAATTGATTCCCAGACAATTGTCAAAACTTCCTCTGCAGTCCAGACAACCTTCAACTAAAGGGCCATATTGATCAATTATCCTTTCTCCATTTAGGCAGCCCTTGCAGGCAGGTTACTACATCTTAGCATCATATGGATACCTTCCTCCCAAACAAAAAGGTAAGTCATAAAGTAAAATATGATTCGAACTCCTCAAATACTGACTGGAAAGCACCAAGTAGATGTATTTCTGTGGGTATAGATATTTCTATGGGTGTGTAGATATTTCCATGGGCGTACTGTAAGTTATATTTGGCTCTAGATCATTGAGAAAAAGGGCCATTTATGAAAATTTCTGCCTCCATCTATTTCAGAAATCCATGTTGATGTGGCATGCATGTATGATATGGATATGCCTATACATGCCTTTTCCTACAGGACACATTCCCATAACCAAGGTAGGTACCGGTGGTACATGTATATCTGAACATCCCCTCAGGAATATCAATAAAGTTGATTCCCTATTCGTCAAGAATATAAAATGCCACCCTAGTTAATCAGGATATTTCATTCACAGCATGAACATCTGCTGATGGACAATTTCCTTTCACAGGATTGGTGACAGCAGGGTACAGAATCCGTGATGGAATATGGACAGAAATTGGCCGCATGTCTCCAAAACAACCACAGATGTTCTATAATGCGACCAATGGAGGCGTTGATATCAAGAAAGGAGACATACTGGTAGGATTTTTACAATAATTTTGGGAATTCTTCTAGTACCATAATTGGGTAGTGAAAGCATTTACAGACTCCATTCACACCACCAAAATTCGTAAACTGGCTTATGAATTTTTACCACCCAATGCCAACTCTTTGCTTTTTCCTGTAGGCTGCAAGATGTACAATGACCACCGAAGACAGAGATGAAGAGGTCATCTTTGGAGCCACCAATCATGATGAAATGTGCAACTTTTACATCATGTTCTACACTGAACATCAAGAAGATCTGAAGGTTCAAATGTGCACCAGGAGTTCTCCACAGTTCAACCTCTCAGATTATTACGATAATATTCCTCCTCTAGCATCATCATTGAAAGGAGTGGAGTTACGATTTGCAGAAATGGAGCATAAAGGACATGCAAACCACAAAAGACATCAGATGAGGCTGGTGTAGTAGAGACACACTGCAAGATTTCATTGCATCCTCAAATAAATATTTATTTTCACATTATGCATTTGTCATTATTTCCTGGTTTATGCACAATAACCAAAATATATCACCCTATATATGTACATTTTTGGTAACGACGTACAAAGAAGGACTCTAAAAACAGAGAAAACCACATCATAAGTTCGGTACAAGAACAATGGACATTGGAGGAGGCTTTCAGTCAAATAACCATTATTCAAGAAATGCCATTCTCAATGAAGACACCATGGTTTTGTTTCCACTCTGAGAGATTGGAGTAAGGAGAGTATTCAAAGAACAGTGATAAGATGCAAAGGCAACTTTGGAAGGAATCACTTTAACATTACAGTGGAACCTCCCTTTGCGGACACCTCTGCCAGGAGGACACCTCTCTATTAAGGACACGGCAATTCAGTCCCAAACTGACCATTTCTATTCATTTTGACCTCTGTAATCAGGACACCTCTCAATTACATGTAAGGACAGCATTTGTCAGTCCCAGAGGTGTCCTTAATAGAGAGGTTCCACTGTACCTCTAAATCCATGTCCCAAGCCCTTTGAATAACAGCAACAATAGATAAGAGAGGCTAAATACATGTAGTATTAATATTGTTCATACAGGTACTCACCAGTTTCTCTGTGCTACGGTATCTGTCAATTGGGATCAATAAAACAGTTTTGTTTAGCATTCATTTGCATAGGAAGTCTTTGAGCCAAATTACTTCACGCTACAAATCAACACTCCCAGTCCCACATTATTTCTGTGAAGGCAAGGAAGACGAGAGGTAACCACCATTGCCCTGTACTACAAACCGAACTGTTCTTTCCATTTGAGCAGATGTGACAGATTCACTGCACCTCCTCCACAGATAAGAAGTGCTGCAGTCTTGATATCGTGGAGTTTGCCTTCTTTCTGTAATCTCGTTAGCACATTGCTGTAAATGGCTGCGACTGCTGCCCCACAAGCCGGTTCGACAAGAATACGGTGATCATCTGAAAGCGAATTCACTCATTAGCCCTGTTTTGAGCCAGAATAACCAAAAGTTTCACAAACTTTTGACAGATTATCCTGTAAATTGCTTAAACATACATCTCAGTGTGGTATCAATTGGCTAGTTCCACACCAAAAACAATTTGACACAAAACAGGACAGGTTGCAAAACATATTTACCTGCAAATCTGAGACAAGCACCAACTGCCTCCTCGTCTTCAACTGTTACAGATATGATAGGATGCTGAGCATAATAATCCAAAGACTGCTGACACACTGTCAGTGCTCCAAGGCATTTAGCAATACTGAAAAAATGATAAGCGAAATATGCATGAGCAAAAAAATCATTTGAAATGAAAAAATGCTGACAAGCCTTGAACATCCCTTGGGGGATTTGATTAAACTAAGATTTTCACCTGCTGATTTCTGGTAATGTCACTAGTTTTCCCGCTTTGACTGCTGCATTGTAGGAATCGGCACCTTTTGTTTCCATGGCAACAACAGGTACATCAGTCCATCCAACCTTCTTCAGGCCTTTCACAACACCACAGAGAAGTCCTCCACCACCAACACATGTGATCACTACATCTGGTTTCTCTTTAAGATCAACTGCCATTTCTTCAATAACAGAGGAATGCCCCTCCCTGGAAACCAAACAGCATTTCATCAGATGAGCAAAGTTGTCTTGAAGGGAGCTGCAGGTAAATGCAATTTTCCTGCACTTTTGTCAATTCAAACTGGTATAAACTTGTGGCATATTGTTCATCTGTCTGACCATATTATGCCACAACAGTTCATTGGGGAATGTTTGCACTCACCAGACATCTGGATGGTCAAACGGATGCACACAAGCATATAACCGGGTTGTTTGGCTAATTTCATAGCCAATTCATTTGCCTCATCCCAAACAGAACCGTGCACTTTGACTTCAGCTCCCTGCAAAATAAGATAGACAGTTTTACATATATGTACAGTGATTCAACTTATGATCAATTCCAGTCTCAAGTGCCATTGAATTCACCGACAGTGAAAGTTGATACATGTACCAGGCAGGAATGCATCTCAAGAGGACAGGGAAGGCATGACTGAAATACATTCCCCATAGTGACACAGTGCTTGGAGGAATTATACTGAGTACAATTATACTCAGTATAATTCCTCCAAGCACAGTGTATACACTTAGGGCCGTATTCTAGAAGCTTCCTTAAGTGTAAGGTCGACCTTTAGCTATTGTTTTCAGGGTAGAATACAAAAGATTAAGGTCGACCTTACACTTAAGGAAGCTTCTAGAATACGGCCCTTAGTGTCACTGTCACTACCGGTACTCAAGATGAAAAGTGTGATGGTTAAACTAAAAGGGGGTACCGGTAAACTCACATACCTCATCTCTTAGTTTCTGGCGAACCGATTCTTGTGTTGTCTCTGGCACACAGACAGTGCAAGGGCAGTCTAACTTTCTTGCAGCATATGCTGCAGCAAGTCCTGCATTGCCCCCTGATGAGCACACTATATGTTTACAGCCTTGATTCACAGCCTGCAATGACAGAAATATATGATGTATCATGATACATCATATACAGAAATATATGATGTATCAATGACTTTGCTGGCAGCATTCTTTCATTCTTGAATTCACAATGCTCATTTTGACAATAATGATGATGAGTCTGTACAGGAAGTTAATTTTGAAAACGAAGCTGTTCAGCAAATATCCACATAAATATCATTTGAGTTTCAGTATCTTTTGTCCTGCTTTCTGGATAGTGGAAATTCTTTTTGACCATGCATGCCAACTGTAGATGGAACAGAGAACCACAGGGAAGAGAATCAAATTCCAGCGTATCTGCTGTGCGGAACAAACCTTTTGACAGAGATACCCAATGCCTCTGATCTTGAAGGAAGATGATGGCTGGTTGTTGTCTAGTTTCAGATATACTGTAAATCCAGAGTGTTTTGAAAGTGGCACGCTTTCAATCAGTGGTGTCCAGATATGCAGAGGTTTCTCACTGATAATGCCAGCATCATTGCCTCCATCATCCATCTGCTTATAAAAATGGAATTCAATTTAATTAAAAGTGTCATCACTCTCGCACAAAAGAAACCCTATCACAAGATACTGCCTGTAATTTGCTTTAAAACGAACTGAATGTCACAATCATGACAACACACTGCTAGGCTAGAGGCCGCCTTTACATTCCATGCCTAGGGTAGGTTTAAATACCGTTAATCATAGGCCTGCCTTGGCTAGGCGGCCATATGGCTACCTATACTGCAAGGGAAAGTGTGTGGTGGATGGGCCAGGATTCAGGGTAATAACCAGGGGCGTGGCTAGCTTTTATGATGGAGGACGAAGCCGAACAGGGTGGATGGGCCCCCTTCTTCCCCAGAAAAAATTTGAAAATGTATACACCCTCTCAGAGAGGCCTTTCCTCTATTTAATTTTGACTGTGAGCTGTGAATATAAATTCACAGAATTGGCACAACAACATCCTTTCCTTGTATCATGTGTATGTTCGCCCACATCAACACGTCCTTTTCCTTTTCCTTTTCCTTTTCCTTTTCCTTCAACGTCTGGGCCCTTGACGCTGCCCCAGCATGCGTACGTCGGGTGGTGAGGCCTTTGTTTGTGTCAGGATAGGGTACATGTGCTTTTGTTGACAGACATAATCACTTCCTGGTATTAGTACGCCGACCAAGTCATTTGCCATGCCAAGAGTGAAGCCACAGTCTCTCACAACACACAAAACAATTGCAGATTTCTACACTCCTGGGGTAAACGTCGAATTGAATTTATTGTTATATCTGCAACGAATCATCATGGCCTGGCAACGAATTGGATGAAACTTGAGAACTACTTTTATTCTAATTTACCACATTACCCAATCTGAAAAGGTCATGGGGTCACAGAGCCTGCGCAATGCAGAACGAGACATTATCCAAGATGGTGGTCTAGTGCACTGAATCTTCGGATTTAACACAGGGGATTTTACATCTCTTTTGTGTCTGCTGCAACCAGCGATCGTTACTTTTCGGCTTGGAAACGACTTTGCAAGATTGTAATATACGTCCTTTACATACGCAATCCTTCGATCTGGATGCAATACTGAGATATTTGCTAAAAAAATACTTTTATCAGCACTGACGGCAGATATTTCTTGTGTGCTAGTTTAGCAGCTAGTTAGCTGTATACATTGTATACCATCGGTGTACATTGTTGTACAGTCTTACACCTCTGTGGAGTCAACACATGGTTTATTGTTCGCTCCAGTCATGACTGAATACGAATGGTGAGTTTAATGAAGACATGCATCTATTTTCACTTTTCATCTGCAGCCATGCAGAGAGAGGCAAACAGAGGCGGACCTCCGTGTGATGTAGTTGTAGGCCTACCCAGCCTGCTGAGAGGTCAGTGAGATCACCAAGACCAAGTCCCTTCTCATTGTCCTCTCTATCATCCAGGTATCGGGTAACTTTTAGGCTACATTGATAGGCCCCCTATTTCAGCATGTTCAGGAAGAGGGTTGTTTGGGAGTTGCAAGCAGGGGTTTAGTCCAAGTCAACCTTCAATCATTCAGCATGGACAAAATAGGCCTAACAAGTTTGAAAACCTACACAGGTCAGTGGTAAATAATCCATGTCGCAGTTACCTAATGATGTTGGGTAACTTGGTTCACTTTCCATGAGCCTTTTGTAAACCCAAGGTTGCGGTCAGTCATTTGGTAAATACTGTGGTTTGTGGCCTAATCATTGTGGTTACATAGGCCTATGGTATCTGTTTCACAGGTCTGGCACTTTGCCTGGTCACAGAGCCTGCGCAATGCAGAACGAGACATTATCCAAGATGGTGGTCTAGTGCACTGAATCTTCGGATTTTACACAGGGGATTTTACAGATCTCTTTTGTGTCTGCTGCAACCAGCGATCGTTACTTTTCGGCTTGGAAACGACTTTGCAAGATTGTAATATACGTCCTTTACATACGCAATCCTTCGATCTGGATGCAGTACTTAGATTATTTGCTAAAAAATACTTTTATCAGCACTGACGGCAGATATTTCTTGTGTGCTAGTTTAGCAGCTAGTTAGCTGTATACATTGTATACCATCGGTGTACATTGTTGTACAGTCTTACACCTCTGTGGATTCGACACATGGTTTATTGTTCGCTCGAGTCATGACTGAATACGAATGGTGAGTTTAATGAAGACATGCATCTATTTTCACTTTTCATCTGTGCAGCCATGCAGAGAGAGAGGCAAACAGAGGCGGACCTCCATGTGTGATGTAGGCTAGGCCTACCCACCCAGCCTGCTGAGACCACCAAGTCCCTTCTCATTGTCCTCTCTATCATCCAGGTATCGGGTAACTTTTAGGCTACATTACATATTTCAGCAAGAGGGTTGTTTGGGAGTTGCAAGCAGGGGTTAAGTCCAAGTCAACCTTCATTCATTCAACATGGACAAAATAGGCCTAACAAGTTTGAAAACCTACACAGGTCAGTGGTAAATAATCCATGTCGCAGGCCTACCTAATGATGTTGGGTAACTTGGTTCACTTTCCATGAGCCTTTTGTAAACCCAAGGTTGTGGTCAGTCATTTGGTAAATACTGTGGTTTGTGGCCTAATCATTGTGGTTACATAGGCCTATGGTATCTGTTTCACAGGTCTGGCACTTTGCCTATGTTGAATGAAGGTTGACTTGGACTTTTAATGATAGTTGCCTTACTAGCACTCAACTCAAGGCCTTTAAGTCAGATGCAGAGTTTGTGGTTGCTTCTGACATGTCTGAAGGCTTTGCTTATTCATGAGTAGAAGGGGGATTTTTATATTCAAGTCACACTCTGATTTCCGTATTTCAGGATAATTTTCTTTGCTAAGACACCTGTGTAATTTGTTGTAAGTTAATTCCATGTAGGTGTGAGTATCATTAGGCATAGAACAACACTGCCATTTTCTTTTGATGTACATTTCAATCTGGTTGGGGAATTCTTGTGACATGTGAGGGATGTTGCATGATTCTCTCAGGGCAATACCTCTTTGATCATTCCATGTAGGGAGATTTGACCCGTTTGGTTTCAATGGTTTTTTTACAGTTAATAGGACATGGGTTTGATTGTTACTCTCTTGGAGCATGCCATTTTCTTTTCCTAATTCCCGCTCCTTGCATTGATCATCAGATTTTGATTCAGAGACAATGTAGCAAACTCTGAGAACATCAAAGTGTTACTCATGTTCACCTGCTGCCTTTGGTTGTTGAGTTATTTTACACAAGTAGGCCTACATGTACCTTCATATTCAAAACCATACTTTGGTGATAATTATCCATTGTCCTTGATGCATAGTTGCTGTTATAACCACTTGTGGATATTAATCACTCTTCCATAACAGACATTAAAAAGTGGGTAAACAAGACTAAGGGCCGTATTCTAGAAGCTTCCTTAAGTCTAAGGTTTACCTTTAGCTATTGTTTGCTGGGCAGAATACAAAAGATTAAAGTGGACCTTTGAGCTAAGGAGGCTTCTAGAATACGGGCCTAAGTATAATCATTTACCTATCCTGTGTCCTGTAATTGGGAATGTGTTGTGCCCGATTTATTTGCCTTTTATTGAAAGGGTACTTGTTATAGTCGAAGTCAACCTTACTCCAACAAGGTAAAGTGTCAGGGTGGTGCAACAGACACCATAAAGTGAACACAGTGATTAAACCACAAACCACAGTATTCACCAGATGATTGAGCACAACCTTGGATTTGCAATAGGCTCATGGAAAGTGAACCAAGTTAGGTAACTGCAACATGGATTTAATATTTACCACTGACCTGTGTAGGTTTTCAAGCTTGTTATTTTGCCCGTGTTGAAGTAAGGTGGACTTCGACTATAGTACCAAATCTTACTTGTTACCTAAGTCTTGTGTATATTTTATAAATCATTATTGTTTCATTCCTTTCAATATGTGGAAGATTCATTTGTTTCTCACATGAGTACAACATGCCAAAATAAACATATTGTTATTTGTTACTGAAGAGGCATGATAGGAACAAGGGCCTGTGTGATTCCTCTGGAGGTCTACATACATGTAAATAGTTCAGCTTTGAAGGTTTGACTAACTGCAAGTTTTTCCCCAGGGCAACTTCACAAGGTGATGGATCAACAAATTCAGAAACTTCTATTTCTAGGGGATCCTTTGAAACTGTCTTTTCAGCTGATTCCCTTCAGCACATCTGCTAAAGTTTATCTTTTGAGATGCGACTAAAGACTCAGTTCTTTTGTATTGCAGGGCCTACTCAGTCATGGATTCCTCACGGATTTCCACATTTGTCATATCCATCCTACTCATAGTTTATGGAAGCTTCAGGTATATGGTTTATTATTTCAGCACTTATCAAATTGACATACATATTCATGTATACTGATAGTTCACAGTATTGTGTAAGTGAAGCTCTGACCTCATATAAATTCATTGTTTGTTTTTGCCCGTTCGTATCAATTCCTGATATTTTCTTGATACGGTCATGCTTTTCATGCTATATTTACCATCATGAAGATGGGGTTATCACCTTATCCATACATGTACATGCCATATAGATAAAGGTCAGGAAGTAGGCCTAGTTGCCCGCTGGCCTTGAACATGGTTTTTCAACTTTGAAGACTGGATGCCTCTCTCAGTTCTAGTCTGTTTGTTTGACTGACTCGCCTTATTGGCATTGTCATAGGCCTATTTAATTGGGATATAACCCAGCACTTGCATCTGGAGAATGGTCAAGCTTGAGAAGACTTGACACCTGCTGAAGTTGATATCAAGTCAGACCACTTAATTTTCAAAAAAAGACTTTATTTTAAAGGGTTGGTTTGATGGTTGGTCTGATTGGTTTCTTCCCTGCTTATTCCAGATCGTTGAACATAGAACAGGAAAATCGAGAAAAGGAGAAGGAGAAAAACAATGGCTACTCCTCATCAGGCGATGCAAACAACTCTGCAGGCTCGGAAAGTAAGTGACAAATGTTTTCAACACTTGGAACACCACTACTGTAATTTGGCAACTTCATTGCTGCTGTGTGCTATGCCGTGCAATTTTCGTGAATCAAACTTATAAACTCTTCAAACACTGTACACAGTAATATCAAAAATATCTATTTTTGGTAATAATACTACATGTATGATAGTAGGCCCTAAGGTGACTTCTGCACTCTATTGATTCAGGAAGAAATTGGGTACCACACATTGACCCAACAGAGGTCCCAGATAATGAAGTATACCACTAGTTGTGTAGTCATCCTCTCACAACATCAAGCAGTTTTCTTGTAGGCCTATATTGTTGCAATTTAGCTGAACAATGTCAAAATCTCAAAATTTGTAGTCCGACTCAACCTAGAGGTGATATGCGGTTTGTGGTTAGAGTGACATAAATTGAATGTTCCAAATTCCGTATTTTTGCATTCCATTGGTCCACCTCTACGTTGTGTCGGACTATGTCTCCAAACCTGCATTATTTAACAGCCATTAGATTATCTCTCATTCTCCAGTGCATTTATGTACTTCAAACATGCATAAGCAATGAGGCAAGTGAAATGTCTGCCATGTCTGCTGCATTTAGAATGTTTCATTTCATGTACTGATACTACCATTATTATTGTAAAACTCTCTTCATGGGATATCATGCTCAAATCGCATGGAGCTCAAAATGATAAATATCCATGAAATATTTACATTTACCACAACCAAAATGGTCACTAATTCAATTCTGCAGCAATCAATCTTCCAAGGGTATGGACTGAAGTAATTTTACTCATCCACAAAGTGTTAAAGCAAAGAGTGGAATAATTCAATACATTATTCAAACCACCCTTAGCACTTCAACTTAGACATGCTACCAATGTAGCAGTAAGTTTTATTGATGGTACATCTAACAATAGTGAACCAATACTTGTCTATAAGTAGAATGCGAGGCATTGAGATGCTGGTGTTGAATAGATGCCATTAGATAGAAGCTAAAAAATCCGCTGGCATGGCAACCCTCATGATTGCTTTCCACAGCTTGCTGATTGTTGACTCATGAAACCATCCTCCTTTATTTTCTGTGTCTGCCCTGTTTGTGCAATTAAATCTTGTCATGTTGATTGATTATATCTTCTCAAGAGCAGGTTTATTTGTCATGTCCACAGCCCATTGTTAATGTTGCAGTGCCATTATGAATGCATGGAGGATTCCTTCATGCTCTATGACTTTAATGCAGAGTTGAAAATATTGCACAGTTTGCCATACTCTTGACATCAACAAGGAACGTGGTGTGCGTCCTCAGATAGGCCTACCTAAGTTGTACAACAGGCTCAGCACGACTCTCCTCAGCAGTCCACTGTCTCCTCAGGCCATGATATCGACTTGTTTTTTCAGATGTGCAAACTATTGATACTTGTCAGGCTATGTTCCTACCAATCGGAGCATCCATATCACTCCTGGTCATGTTTCTCTTCTTCGATTCTCTACAGATGGTCTTTGCTGTCTGTACGGCTGGTGAGTACAGCATCTAAAGGTCTAAATAAAATAAGGGCAGTTTCGCTGAAGTAGGCATTATAGAGTTGAAAGGCTATACATGTATTGGAATAATTGTACTCAAAGGATATTTTTTTATTGAGGGGAATTCAAAACTTGGAAACTCGCAATCTTATGATTGTCAAAAAGTTCATTTTTCTGTAGCATCTGATAAGCTTACATAAAAGAAATACCTTTACGTGCTACATTATTAATGGGTCAAAAGAGTACCCACATCTTGTTAGCAGTTGGTCTGCTCTCCATTGTCTGCTGTGGTCTGTCAATTGGCAGCTGTTGTCATTTTAATGAAAAGTGTTGATTGTGCCAATGGGTAGAATGTNACATGCGTTTGTTGATAGACTAACTTAAAGGACCATGGTATTGCCACTTTCTGTCAACAGCCGGCGCCACCAGTACCATTCTCTAATACTGTAGTTAAGCCTTTCGCCCCAGTGTTGGAGAATGTATGATTACAATACAATGCACGTAGCATAGGTTGATAGCGGTAGTTTACCAAGTCGTCAATAGAGGTCTTCCTGTGGTCCTTTAATCGGCCAATCAGAACTTAGAAATCCCAATGACATTATTACAGAGGTCAATTTCCTCAAGTTCAGACCAGTTCCTTATGAAAAGGGTAAGAGATGGCCCAGATCTGACAGCAGATTCGTATTAACAAACAGTCTTCAGTCTTCGGTCTTCGGTTTATATACACCCTGTTTGGTATCGCTGTTAAAGGTTCCCGTCAATGTCCCACTGCAAAAGTTCACATCACAGAAACACTTAGGCGTGTTATGCCTACCCGCCACATATGCAGTGAAAGTGGCGGTCTGCAAATTGACTGCTAAGTCAATTTCAACTCTAGTTTCAAATGGGTATTGCTGATGACATTCTCATTACTATTCTGAACATACTTATTGAACATATTTCTTTCTTTGTTTGTTATCATTTCTGTTTCATTGCTCACATCATTCTTCTCTTCTTGCAGAATATCATTTGGATGCTGTGGTAGATTCACTGGACCTGAGATCATGGCATTCTGTCTCTCTTTTCTCATCGTGTGTATCTGGGTGCTAACAGGCCATTGGCTACTTATGGATGGTGAGTATTTCAACCTTGTGTGAATGTCTGAGGATGGTTAAAACTGATATCAACCTTGGTGTTTGTTGTGACTACAACGAGGAATTTACCCAACAACCTAAAGCTTCACCACCACTCTGTATGCTAGGCCATTTCACCCCAAAACATAAAGAAATCCCTTTTATGCCCCCAAAATAATAATTTATAATCCCCTTTCAGCTCTTGGAATGGGTTTGTGTGTGGCATTTATAGCTCTGATCAGACTCCCCAGTTTGAAGGTATCAACATTGCTTCTAGTTGGACTTCTCGTCTACGATGTGTTCTGGGTAAGTTGCCCGTGAACTTGCTTGATAAATTGTTTGAACATGGAGGAGGATATTATGTCAGCTTGACAGAAGAAATTTCGAGAAAATTTGGTTGATTTTACTCGAATTGTGACCATTTGACCACCTATAAATAACTGTTGAAAACCATTTAGGTTACCATCCCATGTCAATGTCTTATTGAAAGGATTAGTATTGTCCAGGACACTAGCACAGTGCTGCCACCTATTGACAATAAAGTTTCCCGAATATTGTTCATTACGTGTCATTATTCTCTTCCAGGTTTTTTTCTCACAGTATATATTCAAGGCCAACGTCATGGTGAAGGTCGCAACAAGACCAGCTGACAATCCTGTTGGCCTGTTCGCGAAGAAACTTCACCTCGGAGGACTGATGAGAGAAGCCCCTAAATTATCATTACCTGCAAAATTAGTGTTTCCCAGGTAAGCGGCTGTCATACCATGCTGAAATATCTACCGGTATGCTATTGAAGTGATGCCCTGCAGGTCTTTTGAACTCATACCCTTCATTGGTCATTACTGTATATCGGCCACTCTGTTATTCTAAACAATTTCCTGGTATACCTGAGGTAATCCCATCAGATTACCAATAATTGGCATGGTCAGACTTTGTATTCCTGTTCACACCGCTTGGGTTCAGACGAACCATAGTGGGACTGGTGTAGTGAGCCAGTCCATTGTCCAAAAAAAATGATTTGTGTAGTGTTGAATTACAGTGTTCTCTATTTTTTTCAGCATGCACAACGCTGGTCATTTTTCAATGTTAGGACTTGGCGACATCGTGAGTGTATTTCTTTATGATATGAATAGAAAGTAAACATTTCTTTGTAACACCTGTGTATTAAACAAAGTCCGGAGCTGATTGCTCATCTGTGTCAGCAGTGTGATAATTTCAAATGTACATGTATACATGGCACGACAGTGTCATGTATAGAGTAGGTTTTTTTCAAGTTGATGGTAGTGGGCAATGTGTGTCGTGAAAATCATCAAAGATCCTCCTCCCTCTACACCAAGAGCAAGCCACACTGACATGTTACGTAATACGCATTGGTCTCTTCACAGCTTTGACTGCAAATTTGACATCTTCCTTTACAGGTGATGCCAGGATTGTTACTTTGTTTTGTGTTGAGGTATGATGCGTACAAGAAAAATCAAGTCTTGTCAGCAGAAGCAGGATTACCACCACCTAATATGTACAACAAAGTGACATACTTCCACTGTTCACTCCTAGGTTATTTTCTAGGTAAGATTTTCCCTGTTACCAGGGTAGTTCCTGTTGAAAAATCTGATCTTTTCACACCGGATGTGGAGAGCCAATATTTCATTAAGAACTAATAGAAGCATTTCTCATCGTTTCCCTGCTGCTACCATGTCAGAATGATAATTTTGCTCTTCTTAGGATGCATTTAGGAGCTCATTCGCAACAGTGGCTTGTATGAGTCCACCATATTGTAAAAGAAAAACGTCATGTCCAAAGCAGCTAGACGTGATTCAATTGTTTTATTTTCCAGGTTTGCTGACAGCAACTGTTTCATCCGAAGTGTTCAAAGCGGCTCAACCAGCTCTCCTCTACCTTGTGCCATTCACATTACTTCCACTTTTCACCATGGCATATCTTAAGGTGAGAATATGATTGGGCCAGTAATGAGTGATTATTCATTAAAGAAGTAGTACTGTTGATCATTTGTTGGCCCACCCACCTTTAATACTTTAATAGTGCCGAAGGCACTTTACATTGTTACCCCAGTCTCTCCAGAAACCATTCTGGGGAACTCAAGAAGCAGTTCATTCAGCACCTCATTTGACCCTTTCAGACCAGTTGCGAGTATAACGTGGGGACTCAACTGGGAATTGAACCCATGGCCTCGTGGTCATGAGTCCAATTCTCTTTAATACCACTGTGCCATCCTTTGGCTTGGTTTTCGTGCTAAAGTTTTAGTTTTCCTTTCAGGGTGACCTCCGACGAATGTGGCATGAACCGTTCCTCGTTTCTCAACAGCCAAAGTATATGGAAGTATGACATGCTGTATGAATGAAATTGACAACACCAAAGAGAGAGTTTCTTCACCAACAGAGATTTAGACGACATTTGAACATGACTCATCGAGTTTGTTTATCTTGCTGTATTGTTACAGCCAGTGACGGATTAAATATTGACAGAGATGGAACAGAAATATATTTCTGTCCACAGACATTGTCAGGTTTTACATTGCAATGAAGTATTGACTGAGGAGAGACTTTGCCCAGAGGATATCTGTGTAGCATTGTAGTATTTGCATTTATTTCAGTAGGGTTTCAACTCAGCCACAGGGAATATTGTTCACTGTGTGAATATTGAATTTGGGCTGATGTACCGTACATGTAAAGTATTTGAATTAAATCTCATCAATATGTGAGTGAGACACAACTCTGTTCCTTTGTACATTACTTTGGAATACCTTTTGGTTGGTCAAGGCCGGAACAAATGGGGTACAAGACATTGAGTAGTGGGTTACAAGTACTGGTATTTGTTATCTTCCCAGTACATTTTAGAGCCCTAATGATCAGAATACCACCATCAGTGTCAACCTCGTACATGTACGGGTAGATATGAATCATAGAGTGATGGGTATGAAGTGGTATATCTATACTACTACGGATCAGGTCTGTGCAGGTAATATGAATTATTACTTCACATAAACCTGGAAAGTTCCTGTGGCAGAAGTCATGCTCCTGTGTTGTCTAGTAATGTTTATTAACGATCATGTACCAGTACTGCCATGTAAAAAAACAAATTCTTTCCTCATACTCATTCGATATTGAGAGTGGATTTGATTGAATGATTTTCTTCAGATGTCACACAGCAATTCAAGAACTTTGAAGTACCAGGGACTTATCCACAATTTTGGATTTACAAATCTGTAAGTCAACTGTTTTTTTTGCTCCTTCCATATGACTAAAGGTGGGTTTACACTGCGGGGCGTCGGTGTTCGGTGCATGAGGAAGTGTAAACCTGCCTTGAAGCATTAGAAAAAGACAGAGAAGGAGTCGAGTGTCAAATGTGCTGATCCTATTGGTTTTGTGAATTCGTTTTTGATGGCATTGTAACATGGTTTACTGAGAAAGAGCAATGTATTACAAGTTATTTCCCAAAACAGTTCAAATTCATCACGTAATTCATTTCATTAGGTCATACACATTATGAAGTAGTCACAGCAGTTTATTTTTTCTGCATGTCATATCAGATTTAACATCATCTCATTTCCCTCTGTATATAATGATTTACTTCAGTACTTATGTATGTGTGACTTCATTTGTGGTGCTCAGAATCATTGGAATCGAGTCCGTGTCAAAAGATCAAATGTTGATGTCAAGGAATCACTTTCTCACTGTCAACTAATACGATTGTGCTCTTACACGTATTACATCTTGCTCTGCAATGTGTGCTCTTTTGAATCCTAGAGAAATGTGGGTTTGGGGAACAGGAGTGAAGACATTGACATATGTATGTACCAACAGCTGTCGAGCTTGATGGCACAGTGTCCCGCCACTTGGTCTTGTCTGCCATTTCTCTGCCAAGTTCATTAAATGTTGGCCTATAGAATAATACCATACCCTGTTGTGGCGTGAACCAGTAAATTTTTACACTCTTGAGTTACAATCGTGTGCATTTTCAAGAGTACACCATGTCGCCGAAAGATTTGGATGCATGGTGATGGTAAATCTAAATTCAGAGCAATCAAGACTCGATTTGGTATGTAAGCTTTTGGTGACATGCATGTACTGCTGGTAGTTGTCAACATCTGAGTTGTCCAGGTGGGTGGGTGATAACATTACATGTAATTTAGTTGTGATTTAGCCTCACATGTTATAAATTCATCTGTATGCCAATTACAATGTATTTTATGACAATTGAATCTAGTCAACGTTAGTCGGGTAGCTGAAGTACAGTAAATATTTTTCACTGTGCAACTTATTAGGCATGAACTTGATTATCTTATTGTGTTGCTTTATATGTGTATTTACTATACCGATTCAATGAATTGTGAAGTATCTAGAACAAAGTAGCTTCTAATATTGCTGATGTTTTAGTGTCACCTCTATAAGATCGTCTCACGACAACACCCATACTTAAGTTTGGTAAATGTTGATAATGATGGCTGGTTGTGCGACTGGTTCCAACTCGTATTTCTGGTCATACCTCAATCCAGTAGGGTATTATGGGAGAAAACAAGAAAATAACTGGCAGTTCACAATTATTTTGAAATAGAGGAGTTTAAACATAAGGATTTTATTATTGGGAGTGGGGTGGGGCTTTGGTGACAAGGAAATTGTAAGTTGCTTGAGATTTTGAGGCGAGTGATTTCATGAACTCTGCCCCAGGATCATCCACCTTAATAATTAGTCTATAAATCATTCTCCCTATCGACTGTTGCCCATTCTCGTCAGTAGCAGAACAAATTTCAAAAAATATAATTGTCAAGTCCTCTGGGCCACCCTCTTCAAAACCATAAGTCAATACTCATTGATTGTAAAAAAAAACTGCGAACAAGATTAACTCAAGAAAAAGGTGAGTTGTCAGAATTCTATTTTTGATCGCAAAGCATACCGGTAGATGATTTTGGATTATTAGTTTATAGAGGTTTATTTGGATAAAATTTGTAATTGATAGATGTTCTAGTGGTTGGGTAGTTTTGTTCGTTTTCTTAACTACATGTATTGGTGATGAAACTGGGCTTTGCTCCTTTATACAGGATAGAGCAATTTTATTACGTTTTGATTTTATTTTGTATTACTTGGTGCAAGTGTTTTAGAAGTTATTGCTCTGCCTGATTCTTTGTGTCATTCCTTTAACAATCAATCATTTAACTACCAGAACTTTTCTGAGTTCATCAATGTTGTCAATTATCTTGATGTCTGTTTCGGGACGTTCTCTCCCTTACAGACTTTGGTTCTTTAATGAGAAGTGTCTTCTGTAGGAGGCACAGTTCTAAAGCTATCTTCATGTTCAGTATACAGGAAAACCTCTGTATCACAGACTTTAGTTCCAAATATGTTTTCACATATGATTACCGGTAATGCAAATTATCTCTCTACAGCATTGGAATTAATTGAGTTAGCATCGTAATGAGGTCATCGCCACTTCTCCACGGAAAGATGTCGCTGTGACCGTATCAGGCCTTTTCCATTGTCTTCAGATGTCATCTCTGTGGCATACAAGGTGTGAGCATGAAGCCACAATGTCACGGTGGTGTGATCGTTGACGTTCCGTACAACGTCACAGTGGAAAAGTTGATACGGTCACAGCGTCATCAAATGGTAGAAAAAGAATGGCTACAACCCCATTGTTCCAAATCCCAATGTTATCCTAATGCACAATCATAATCAGTTGAAAAGACTGTCCCTTATCAGTTCAGCCAGACTGCTATCTCTATTAGTTCCATAAGATATCCATCTCGAGAAAGGTACTTGACTAGTCTTGTCTAGTTGTAGATTGCAATAAGTTATGATATGCCATTCGTATACTTTGTACCATGTTTGCCTTTTGTATTCGTATTTTTTTTTATACAATTGTGTTTTGTAGAAAATTGATTTGAGTTCATTTACCATGCTCATATAATGACAGTAGCTACTGATGTCATTGTGATGTCTGAAACTGGAGATGTTGAAATGAGGTTGCTTTCTCCTCAGAGGAGAGATTCTGTGGTACCATATCCACGTTGTTACAACCCAGATGAGTTGTAAATAACTGAAAAATAATACATGTATTCATCGGAAAATGATACATGGGTCTAAGCCTGTTGATTCTTGTGTGGAAAGGGTACGGTATGGAGTATGGAGACTAAACTGAAGAAAAGGCAGGGTCTCTTCCGATTCCCTGGTTTGGCTTGGGGCGATTTCATCCATCGGAAATTACTGGTACCGGTATGTGTGCCATTACTGAAATATACAGTGTATAGTGAAAATCAAACCAATGCTTCATATGGGGTCCTGGGTCATGATGACCTTCCATTCCTAATGTCACTGACTTTGTTAGTGGGTATTCATATATATTACCATATCTACCAAATTATTACCAGATAATACTCTTCCAAATTTCTTGAATAGTGTTGTACATTTCAACTGTATATTTTTTGAATGTACGAATTAGACAATTGTCAAATTATGAAACAGTTATCACCATTTTATGCATACACCCATTTGAATCTTTCTAAATTATACAGAACAGTTGCACACTTGATTGTATATTTACAGAAGTCCATTGACTACTTGGTCTTTGTTGAAGCATTTGAGCAACATCGGTAATACCCTCCAATGGTAAAAATAGCATATCCACAAACATGGCCGATTAAAGTTACAGTGCTATCATGTACTACCAAGTACATTGTACTATGGGGTATAGCTAATGACTCAACCAACCATACTCCCATGACTCTTAGTGAAGATGTTGCCTTCAAATATGAGTACATGTAGGTGGGTATTGGACTTCTTCACCTGCTTCCCTTGAAACTAAACAGCAAGGTTCACACTGGCTTGAAGAACTGATCTGTTGGTTCACTGTTGTTGATTGCTCAGATCCAGTCTTCCAAAAGAGAACTAATGCATCTCATGGGATCAGCGCTGGTTGCCTGAAAATTGTCCTCACTGACAATAGAGCCTCTATCACTATGGGATCACTATGGGGAAAGAAACTACGGTAACTCAGAGTGACTGTGGATTGAAATGCAAGAAAAAGGTGTTTCTGAAGTACCCGTATTCCTCTTGTACTCCGTGTCAATGACCCAACCTGAGAAACAGGGACCTTACACACAAAGCCTTGAGCAGATTGGGCATTACGTACCGGGTACATGTATTACGTACATGTATTACGTACATGTATTACGTACATGTACATGTATTATTGGTACATGAATATGAACAAGTGCTTTTACTTCTTGCTATAGAATCCCATCAGGGGCCTGGTACAAAACTGAAGTAAAAGCATTTACATGTACTAGACCTCATTCATACAACTCATTGGCTCTTGACAAATCTAGTTGTATACATAAGAGATGCCATACATCCATTCAAAACCAGAACAAGATATTGATGCATTTCATTTGCCATTAGAATACATCTGTCTGAAAGCCATGGCAATGTGAGTATGTAGAATCAACTTTCAGTTACGTTTGTTATTTATTTGTGTACCGGTAGTATGAATTTGGATTGAATGAATCTCATGATAATAAAGATGAAAATAAGCATGGGTATCTTGTCTTCAGATTTATTGATTGAGGAGTTTGAAAGAGGAGGTTGATGGATCAGTACTGAAATGACTTACCTTGCATAAGTGACAAGAAGTGCAGCAACTGAGGCTGATGCACCCAGGGCATCAATAAATGAGTGGTGGATGGCTTCCAGTAAAGAGTGGCTTCCAGTAAAAAATGCATGCTCGTTTCCTGTCTGCTATACGACATATGTATATACTGCTACTACATAATTTCAAGTCGAAAGACTATGAAAGTTGACACAAAAAATAAGTCTGGAGTTCTGATGCAAATTAAAGTAGACGAGATGAATTTAAAATTGTATGACTGCACTGACGATTGGTTATTCGAAACTCTCTTCAACTCGAAACAATGTATTCTGATACCACAAAGAGCGATGGCATCATCATGATCCAGATGACATTTGCCCTCTTAGTTCGAGTAAGTTTAGACTGATAATTCCTTGGGAAATATCACTGAATGAGGCAGTGCAAGCCCAGGCAGCACCAAATTTTCAATGAAACGGACATTTCAACTCGTGAAAAAGTGGCAATTTCACAGCTTTTTGGGACACAGTCATGCATGCTGCTTATCACAAAACCATAGAGGGCTACATCATGATGGCACAGGCTAAAAGGGGAGATTTGTGACAAAAATCTACCACAAATGAGACAGCGAGTTCCAGCAGAGAGTATGTCGCCAAATTTGATTTTGTGTATTTTATTGCTTAACAAGTACATGTTTACACGACAAGTGTATTGAAATGCTCTGAAGAGTGCAAAACTGGGGAGTGGTACCTCAGCCTACCAAGTAGGCTACAGAAGGCAGATAAGGATATATGCACATCGATGAAGACATCATTGGAATACCACAATTTCTTCAAGACAGATATTGGGGTGTTAAAACGGACTGTATATGTATTCATGCTTTCACACGAAAACAGACACTGTTTTCAAGTTCAGTAGGCTCTTCATTTGGTAGTTTTCAGTGAACACCACTCATGCCAAATTTACAGTAAAATTTATCAACAAATTTTCTTAGGTTAACATTACATTGGCCGTCTTTCAGGGGCTATAGCAAGACTGACAAGAATGTTACATTATCGAGGTTGATTCCTTCCCAGATGAGTCACAAACTACATTGTTCACAATGCGTACTTCTGACTTCATCACCGCAGTAATTTGACCACGAGCAGCAAAGAAAGGTCACACTTGAAAGTGTTCATAAGAGATTGCTTTGCTTCCTCAGAAATGTGTGCAATAGTTTTCCCTCCTTTGCCCATGGTGAAACGCTGAAATGAATAAAGTTCTTGTTACGGTAGTTACATTGCCAAAATCGATCCAAAGCAAGCTAGACAGGTTTATTTACATGTAGGGAGTCCAATCAAACTCCGCAGTAGACAGATGAGGTCATAAAGGTACCAGACTAAGCACTTGATACAGATAGATAATTTTTTTGAAATGCTCCTTGTGTCCAGACGAGATGACCCAAACTTCTTAAGATGTGGTGGCGAATCAAAGACAAAGGACAGACAATGCACAGCAATAGATGATCACCCCAGATAAGCTAAGAACATTCAACATACCATGTGTCTCTCAGTCGGACAGATGACATTCATCACAATGCGAAATATGGAACCTTCATCGACGACCATCTCCAGCTCAAGGTCCAGGTTATAAGGTATATCATTTGGTAGGTTATCAAGAAGTTTCTCCCAAATGCAATGTTTGATAATGTCAACAGGTGTCTGATCAGTCATGATGCTGCTATGATAGAGCCAGTCTCCAGGTGATGCCTGGTCAAACAGATAGTCCTGAAATAAAATCATTGAAAGGTTTTAAAACCTATTACATTCAAAAGCACTGATATTTTTTGTGTTTGACCGAGTTCATGATTTAAAGCCTTTTATCTCTGAAGGCAATGGAAAGTACATCTCACAGTTTATCAAATTTTTCAGGAAGGCCCTGACCACCTCTCAGACTTACTATTGACATCTGGGCAGAAATAAAGTGCAACACCAAAGGTCATCAGTGATAAGTCCTAAAGGTTTAGGCCAATGATGAATCCAGAAATATTTTACTGGCTATATGCATGCAGTGTTTCTGCCCGAGGGTACTATGCTAGTACCCGCAAAGGAACAGAAAAGGGCCATTTTCTTTAATTTCATGGCGTTTTTGTTATTTAGAAGAAATTAGTACCCTCAAAAAAATTTCTGGCAGCGACCCTGGCAAGATATAAATACAAGGTTGAACAATGCCCTTACTCTTAAATCATCCACTCCATCCTGTTCTGTTGAAGAGACCATGAAGACCTGCTTGAACTGATCCCATCCTTGCCTGTCCTTCACAGACACCTCCACTCTCTTTAATGCTTCAGCATACTCCTCCCAGTTTTCCACCTCCGCAGCTGGCACTGGTCCCCTCCGTGATTTTCTCTCTCGCATGGCAGACACAATTTTCTGTCCAGTGAACACCCCACCTGCATTCCACAGGTCATTTTTACCAATGTTTGCATCATTTGAAACAGGAGAAATTCCACCATCATTCACAGTCTGCATTTGCTTATCGTCTCCTGAAAGATATCCATCCTGTTCACTGTCCGATTCCCCATCCCGTTGTTTATGTGGTGCATGTTTCTGCAGCAACTCTATTGTTTTTTTCTCTTGCAGAAGTTGTTTGATGCCCTTCTTTTTGGCAGCCTTAACAGTGAAACTGTCCCTTTGTCCATCAATCACTCCTTCTGTGAGATGTCTTGTTATCTGAAGTAATTTCTGCTTCGACTTGAGTAAATCAACCTGAACGATATAATGACATTTGGAGGTGAAGTGTGATGAAAACGAAGAAAAAAATATTCAGAGTAATATCTCCCTCATTGGAGACATCATGCAACACCAGTTGAACTTTTTTCAGTTCACATGGCAGTGGCTCCACCTGGGTGTCAGAGATGGAAAGAGTCATTTTCTACCAATCGTGATTTGTGGTATCCGAAGCGGGAGGCACCACTATCATCACATCTAATCAACCAGAACATTCTGTCATGAAAAGCAACTTCTTGGGGAATCCTACATCAAAGGTTTCCATAATTTTACAAGTTGATCATTTCTCTACCTTGTTTAGTACTAGAATAGAAGTCTGACCCTCATGGAGTGAGAGTGCTTTGAGAATCTGTTTATCAAGTCCAGCTGAGACCCATGGGACAGATACATCAACAATCACAGCAACTGAAAAGTGTATGCAATGTGTAGGTAAATGTACAATGAATGTCGTTCACTATAAAACTATGATACAAATCAACTGCACTATTCATGTATATCAAAATATTAAAACACGTAATTTGCAGAATCATGAAATGCATCCAGCAGAACCTTTCTGGAACAAAGAGCAACTGAGAGTAACAGTCACTCTGCTACTGGCAGGATGGTTTGCCAGAGGAATCTGAATCGCCACCAGGGAAGAAGTGGAATCTGGTATAATTTATTCCAACTCTCCGATTGAAAGAAGCATTAGCTGCAACACCACTGTTCCCATGAATATAACTTACTTATATCAGCTTGGTAGAGAGACGAGTAGGGGTCCCTTATCAATGAATGTTCAAGACTATGCCTGCAAATGGGAGAAAGGAAAATGTCATGTACTGGGTAATCACACTGTTACATTGTCATTAAACTCCAAAAAGCAGGTAGATGCAGGTAGAGACAATCATACGTTTCAGATGTCACTTAATATCAGAGCAAATAGGTGTGAGAGATGTTTTCATTTTTCCTGATAGTACATGTACTCACTTTTTTCTTTTAGTGGGGTGAATCATTCCTGGAGTGTCAAGGAACACCTGTAAGCCCAAGCATTCAAAATGCTGAACAAAAGACAGGACAATCACAATATTTCAAATCATAGCAGAGGAAGTTCTGCACAAGCCGGTACCTTCAGTTTCGCTGAACCTGGGCTCCTCGGCAAGCAGAAACAGTAAAGATACCCAGACCATCTTGGCATTTATTCCACAGGCACTCACTAGGTCAGATCTGATGATACCCAGATTGAAGGACTGATACAGGAATTTTGAGACAATCTCTGGGTATACACTTACAAGCTGTGTACTTCTTTCTGTCAAAATTGCATTGATTCTTGACCTTGTTGTATGCACTTTGCTTGAGACCGACGACACCTATTTAGAAAAGAAGCAAGTCAGCTTTATCGCAATCTTGATGTAAGGATTGTTGGCACTGGGACATTGTCATCTATAAATCATAAATTCATCACTTTTGAGTATATTGATGGGTGCCGTGTTGATCAGCAAAGAGATAATAATGAAGAAATTTGATAACACCTTTTTCATGATCAACTTATTGAGACTAAGTCTCAATAATACTTAGTTGATCATGAAAAAGGTGTTATCAAATTTCTTCATTATTATCACTTTTGAGCAGAGTGGTGCTCAAGACCAGTTGGCATGGCATCTTACCACTGAGGCAAAACTGATGAGAGTCAAATTGTTCTGGCAGAAAATACTGCATGAATCTTCAACAGTTGTCGATGGCAATGAGCAATCTACATGCACTTACCCTCCATCCTAGCAAAGCATTGGTCAATGTTGATTTGCCAGCATTTGGAGCACCAACAATGGCAACCTTTAAAATATGAGCATCATCTGGTTGATCAGGGTCTTTTAGCAATCGAAAATGGTGCTCTTCTGAAAGGGAAAGGAAGTACAAATGGAATTTTTGGTGTCGCTTTATGCAGTCATGCAGTTTTAATGAATCCAAATTCTTACTTTGGCCTGTCTGGTTTGAAATGGTATCCAGTTAGTTACCCAGGTCAGTTAATCAAGTACAAAAAAAAATAGATATCTATTTCTGTCTGGTAGGGGCCTATATAAATCATTCGTCCACTTTTCATCATTTGCTTCAACAGTAGCTATTCATAACTTTTGGGAAATTTGAAAAGCACTTCATCTCACCTATGGTTTTGTGCATTGTCTTCAAGTGTGAAATTTCTCGAACATTTAACCCATCAGCAGCCATAGCTGCTGTGTCTCCTCCAGTTTTCTGTTGTTTCCCATTTGTTGTGGCTATGCTTGAACAAGTGCGGGTGACATAATATGTATGCCCTGAAAACAGACAAAAGTAAAGCTGCCCATACACGATCAATATTATTGCACAATATGAGGATCACAATGGGCAATCTTATTTTTTTTATTGTCAATCTTTCTTCTAATTATCATGCTAGAAGCACACGACCACCCATTTGGGCCCCATATTGTGCAATAATATTGCGCCGTGTATGGGCGGCTTTACAAGTGCAGACCAGCATGTACACACTACACTACATACAGTGACAGAGTACACACACATGCAATGCATCATGATGTCTGATGAATACCGTAGCCTCGATCTACTACTTACAACATTCTGCAGCAATTAGGGATGGACACTGTCGTTGTAATGAAGAGAAGTGATGAATGCGCCTTAAACACGCCATGCCCAAACCACCCCATCTAACAGCCATGCTGATTCTCCAGTCAGTACAAAATGCATTCAAAATCATGAAATTTTTTCAAGAAGCATGTTCATGGGCGCTGCCATATTGATTATTTTCTACCTCCAGCAAAAGAAGAGCTGTGATGAAACCGTTGTTTCATAGATGGCGCCACCCAACAGTGCGCAGAGACGTTAGGTTGGTACAACGATTGGGACAAATCTACATAGGCCTAGTGCAATTGGCCCGCCCCCGGTGGCTGTTAGCGTAGCGGTGGATAGGCCTAGGCCTACAGATAAAAAGTGAAAATGAAAAAAAGGCAATGGGAAAAGGCAAGAAAAATGAGGAAGGGGAGGTAAAAAGGCAAATTGGTGAAGGAAAATGTAAAAAAAACTGTAAAATTCACCATTGAACCACTGGTTAACCATTATCTAAGCATAGCCAAAACTATCGTTTATTAAATCGGCCCAAAAAATGATTACCGGTACTAAACATTCCCATTATAAAGCTTACCAATGCACTCGTTTCTCTCTTTTTTTCTCTTGATCGCGGGTTGACTGTGTCCACAATTTTACTTCAAAAGTGCCGATTCAGACAATCGGTGAAACAAAAAACATCCCGAATATAAAGATAAATCCACTTTATATGTGTCAATAAATATTCAGGAGCCAAGTTGTTTTCCTCTGTTCGTCGAGTGCATTATTAAGGGTTCATTAAACCTTTGGTTAATAATACGCCGGGCCAATGTTGTTGTTTTAGCACTACGACACTGACATGAATTAAAATATGTCGTCAAGAAAGATGTTGGCATATGCAGATTCTTCATATTTCCTAAATAGCCTACGTTTTCAAAGCAATCGTCGGGGGTAGGCCTATTAGAATCCGTGATTTTGTCACCGGTCATACGTCTGCTGGGACTGACGGCGCCAAAATGGGAAGTGGCACCCTACCTCGATCCGTTCATTCTGAGGGCGTTAACCAGTTGTTATCCTATTGAGTGGATTTCTTGTTTTAATCAAACAAATCCGTCACTTTCACAGGATGATCTGAAAGAGCTGTGCTTTCAGGTAATTTCACTCGAGTTGTAGTAGGCATCCTTGTTACAGTGCCTTGGCGACGGTCGGATTTTTTCATACATCGTTAGGCCTACATGTATAATTTTCTTTTACGCGTCGTTGATGCGTCGTTCATCTATGTGTAGGCCTATAGGCCTACATCGAAGCATATTGAAACTGCGCAACCCTAAAGCTAGGAATCCACTGCTGATTTTCTGCGTTGCGACTTGCTTTGCAGGGCCGGATCCAGGGTTTAGAAATAGGGGGGCCCACGTCCCCGAGGGCGAAGCCCTCAGTTGGCGCGCACGCGTGCACACGAAGGGGTCTGGGGGGCCTCCCCCAGAAAAACTTGAAAAATAAAAGCTCTGAGATGCGATTTCCCAGCATCTTATACATGAAATACAAGACGATTTCCCAAAATGCAGTAAAAAATCATTGCCCCTCAAAAAATAGGGGGGGGGGGCACATGTCCCATGTGCCCCCTCTAAATCCGGGCGTGCTTTGCAACCTGCTACCTGCGATTGAATACGATCGCAAGGAACTGATACCATCGCCGACCGATTGAAATTGACCACATCTCAGTTCGCCATTTGAGTGGCAATCACGTCTAGCGAGTCCACTAGGGCGATCGAGTGCCCAGTTGCAAAGCAAGTCGCAACGCAAAATCAGCTTGAAAATCAATGGTGGATTCCTAGCCGGGGGTATACGAAACTTTTTATTCCCGCTCCTCCCATCGACCACTGCAGGAGGGCGGGACTAATTCTTTCATCACGACACACGCTCATACAATAGGTTGTCTCCATCACAACACGGTCCATTGAAGAATCATTAGCCCCAACCCATGGATAGCATTGATAATGTGATGTTGTTGTCGCCCAGTGTACCAAACCAAGGCGGGTGGCTGTGCGCGATCAACTTGCCACGGCATGCGTCGGAGCCTGCTGGGGCGCCCGCGGGTTTCTAACACGTCGTCAACCATCAAGCTGTGATGCTGTCTCTCCGTCCGTCTCGCGGGTGCTTTTAACTCACAAAAACATATATGTGTGACCAATATGACTTTAAATTAATCCCTTTTGTTGGAGTGAGGACACCTGAAGTTTTTGCTTTGATGGGATTAATGGTTAAGTGTCACATCCTATGGTGTCTGGTCAAAAACCAACACGGTTGTCCTTCTACTGGGTGATTCAAACACCATAACAATCGAAAATTTGGGCACGAATTTAAAAACCTTTCTCTCCTGACACGTACTATACCCGTTCATCTGTAACAAAAAGACAGTTCGCTATCCATCCATTCCATCTTAAAANAGTAAATGGCGATTAAATTGAGCAGTACATGGTCTCAGTAAAGTCGTCATATTTTGGAGTAAAGTCAATTCTAAGTGGCAAATTCGTGTTTTTCCCTGTCTTTAAATGCTTGCACTACAAGGCTCGTCCAGTATGTACGAAGATCAGTTTTTGGGGCAAAGGGCCCGGTCGTTCCCTCTCAGTCATGGAATTATGTCGGCTGCTCATCAGACGTTTCCCTTCACGGGATTCCCTGGCGTCACCCACGACCCTCTTGGCATAGGTAGGTTCTTTTTTATCCTTTTTCACATCATGGCATTTTGGCTTACATTGTCATCTCCATTCCCGTGCAGTTAAGTTTTTACACATACATTTTTAAAATAAAATGTTAGATGTAGTTAAGAGAAATTAAAACTAAAAGAGGACTTTTGATTCCACTCTTATCACAATTTACATTTTTGTATTTTACAATTTTATAAAGTGTATAAAGGCCAGGATAAAAAAGAAGCGTTTTGGATAGGGTACATATTTATTCCTGATGCAATTGCATTTTTACATTTTGCATTTTTACAAAATGTATACTGGTCTGGAAAAAAGATGTATTTGGTTAGGGCTTGGAGGAATTCAGTATAATTCCTCCAAGGTTAGGGTACATCGTATAAGTCCATTCCTGTACATTTTTACACTTTTTACTTTTTACAAAATGAAGGCTAGCAGAAAAAAGAAGCATTTTGGTGAGGGAAGGTAGACTAAGTCTGCATCGTAGTTATGTTCATTCCACCTGTTACAAATCTATATTTTTCCATTTTTACCAAATGTATAAAGGTCAGGAGAAAAAGAACATTTTGGGTACGGGTTGTATCCATCCTATCCACTTCATATTGCAATTACATGTTCACACTTTACATTATTTTTTGCCAATAACCAGAGGGGAAAATACGAGCTCCGTTGAGCAGTTGGCGTGTCGGGGTTTCAACCTCAAACAAAGGATAAATAATTGTCATTTGTCATTTTTTTGCGAAGGAATTCCATACTTCAGAGAGTTTAAGACGGTTGGGTTAACGACAAATAGAACAGTGCTTTCGTTACCATTAACAGGACGATACATGTACCTTAATAATCCCTCTATTCGAATCATACAAGGCCAAAACGTTCATTTCGTTTTTAGTAAGTTCAAATACTTTGCATTGTTTTATCGAAAAGAAAACATTACGAATTGCTATTGGTGAGAAGAAAAAACGAGGGGACGTATAAGTCGTACATTTCATTTTGTGGTGGAAACCTCTATCTTGGGGTTTCGAACCCGTAAATACCGATGAACAGCATGCAGCTTCAACTTGCAGTCATTTTTACAGTTAACATCAGATTCTGTCTATTTTCACGGCTCTATCAACGCCTCATTTTAACCATCTTCGCACGCAGGGTCTTCACAACTTCCCCCTCCTCGCACTTGTTTCCATAAGGCTTCCGTTACATAGAAGTATACGGTATACGAATACCCCGGTTAACAAAGGCTTCAAATGGATTCACGACCGTGAAGACATTGTTAACTGGCGTTTCCGTATACCGTATACTTCTATGTAATAGGGCCCTCAAGGGAGGCCGGAGAGCGATCGTAAATGACCTGAGGATGTATAACTTATTTCGTAAATGTTGAATTGTTGATCTGTCACCTTGAGAACGGTATCAAAATATTCCTTGAACTTGTCGCCAGAACTTTCTTGAATTTTTTTCTTCAGATTTCTTGTTAATTGAATGTAGGGGCCAACACCTGCCATCATGGATACCTGTCTGTTTATACAAACTGTTATCAGATTCTTCTGGATGTCTACTTATCATATAAGTGATAATGACAAGGAGCCATGTTTCATAAAGTGACTTGAAGCATGAAATACCTTAATGAAAAATATACCATTTGGTGAAATTATATCTTTTGGCCCAAGAAATAGGAAAATATCATTTTTTGACAGGTGGGCCAAATTTGGGTTGGTAGCATTTATGATATGATGATCCTTGTAAATTTCTCATTATTTCACTAACAAAAAAAATCGGTTCATGCGCTTTTTGTATATCGATTATCTCTAGGACCGATTTAATGAATTACCGAATTGTGATCAAGTTCTTTATTGTTTCGAATTGTTTGCTGCATAGGAACATTCACAATGTCGTTAATTTGAAACCAGGTTGCGTGTTGGTGAGATAGGCATCCTGTCGTTGGGTCATGCTCTGTTCGTGGCATCGAACAATTTCGCGTTTCGTGGGTTTGCGAAAACTCTTAAGTACATGTACCTAAAATAAAACTACCTGCAATATAATGACCAGTATATTCGACGATATTCGTGTTAAAACAATCTTCGGTTGTGATCATGAAAGCAATACGAATGGCCAATAAATGACCCCTACTTTTTCTTGAGAAAATAGTCGACATACATGTACGTCAGGGGACAGAATTATAGACCTTTCCGAATTTGATTTAAATCTAACTTTTAGTTTAAGACCTCCGTCTAACAGTTGAGATGTTATGCCTCGTTACTCGTAGGATCTGTCCAGACCGTCAGCAAGACCTCCCTAAACTCCATGGCTTGAAGTTAATCCGATGAATTCAGGTCTCAAGAGCCCTTCATGCCAAACATTGACACAGAACCATTGCTGGCTAATACCAAGGATAAACCACGTACAAAAAGACCGAGTGTTGAGCACGGCTGGTTAGACTAAAATAATTTGGGTGTTTTCCATTTAAGTGGGTGCAAAATTCTCCACCATCTGTGGAAATGAAGTGAAGTGCTTTTTAAATCCACTTTTAGCATATAAATTCTGAAGTTTACCAAAGTGAAGATTTATACACTAGGTGGCCTTGTCAATCTGGGATCAGGACTTACGTCATTTAAAGCGCTGTGATGGCTCCGATAAACAATTAATAAATCTGACATGAGAATGATGGAGAAACGTTTAGTGAGCACCATAATTGATATAAGCTGAAACGAAATCATTCAATTTTGTTGTTAAACCCCTGAAGGGTCTCCTCCCCCTTAGCCCGCCTTTGCTATATGCAGGTGTTTTCGAGTAGTGCACCACCCCTTTATGCCAAGTGTATATTGTTGGTTCAGACTTATTCTTGGATAATGCAAATTCCTTTTCACGAAAGTGGATTGGGAAAGCGAATTAATGTACATGTAACTGAAGTGGTATTTAATAGAGTATTGAGGGAATAGTTTCTGACATGCCTGGTGCCTGGTCCTAACTAATGTTTCAATCACCACGCTACGTGGGCCAAGCCTATCGGAAATAAGGACCAAATATTAAACCTGCTTTTGTTTGATTGTTCTTGCAGCACAAGGTCAGCAGTTCGGACCATACGCTCACATGGGCATGTCGGATCCGAAGCGGTTACTTTCCCATCACCCCCAACAGGAGGACACCAATAAGAACATCAAGATCAAGTTGGAGAACAGAGATCTCTGGCATAAGTTTCATTCTTTGGGAACAGAGATGATCATCACGAAAACTGGAAGGTGAGGAGAATGGAAACCGAAAACTCGTCGCGCGACCGAAGTGTAAACGGCCTCCCTTGGCTTCCTGATGCAGTAGAAGGAATTCCCAGTAGAATATCTCACTGGTATCAACATTATGCGCGGGTGTAAAAGAAATCCCTAAACATTCCCTTAAATCACTCCCATAGCAAAGGAGTGAAAACAACGATATGAAATGGTGTGAAATGCAAACATTTCGTTTTTTGATCGCAGGAAAATTGTCAAAAACATGCTTGTCTCGGGTGAGAAAACTTTCCCTTGTCCTGCAAACATCCTCGGGCGCCGACCAGCGCTCCATGGATCGGTGGTCATGTTCTTAAAAATCAACGAGCAGAAAATTGTCTTGGTTAACTTCGAGTAATCAGCGGTTATCTCTTTACTTTTGTGACCATTCGATTTTCTATTGAATATGGCACCATTCCATCTCTGTCGCCATCAGATTGCTATGGGAAGGTAGAGAGTGCAATAAAATTTACCGAGACTATAATTCTACATTCCGACATTGGAAGTACAACTTACAAGATTATTATTGCTATTTTTGTCAACACCATCGACGCTAGAAACGTTCTCCTACCTTATATAGGCCTAGACTGGCGCATGTATCAAACCACAAAAACCTGCCAGAGAACTGTGTTTCAGCATCTTCCGACGCCCGCCATGATTCCATACGGCGGCTGATGTCAGTGTGACCTTGATAATCAAAATAACGATCGAATTTTATGGTTTGATTTTTCAGGCGAATGTTTCCGACCTACAAAACAAATATCGAAGGTCTGGACCCACATGCCAAGTACATCCTCCTGATGGACATCATACCGGTTGATGACTGCAGATACAAATATCATAACTCCGAATGGGTGGTGACCGGAAAGGCTGAACCGCATATGCCAGGCCGCCTCTACATCCATCCCGATTCGCCAGCCTCCGGTGCGCACTGGATGAAGCAGACGGTAGTTTTCCAGAAGTTGAAGCTGACGAATAATAACCTGGACCAGAATGGACATGTAAGTTGTTTTTAAGCCGCTGGTTCGCTTAATCTCTGCGTACGTTTTTTATTTCAGTGGAAATGAATCAGGGAGACAGAGAGGGACCACCAAATGCGTCCCTATCACTGAATCTGTCTTGTCCCTCTCCCTTGTGGGCTATTCTCATCATTTATTCACTCATTTCCTGCCCATTGGTCGACCTGTCTTAATCACAAGTAAAAGAAAGAATGTGCCACTGTTTTCGTTTAACCAGGAATTAGTTACATCAGTGTGAGAATTAGCGTTGTAAAGCTACCACACTTGTAAATGTTTAACAAGATTCGCCGGGTTTTTTTTGCCGTCCCGTCAATACTGACCAATCAGGCTATGTGTCCTTATTCACTCCGTCATGTTCATGATTCTAAACATTGCAAAATGGCCGCCAAGTTTTTTATTGTTCGCACCAATGTTGTACATGGTTGGATATAAAAATATCAGAAGAATTAAAATAACATTTCTTCTTCTGATTAATAAATATAAACAGTCTATAAACAAATCAGTTAAAATCCTGCAACTGGGATGCTCTTGAATGATATTTTACCATAAACATCAACGGATGCTAAAAGTCTTTTGATTGTAAAATCTCAAATTTATAGTGCGTCATTCCAACGTCACACTCACGCGCTGATTGGACGTCTCATTCGGCATTTTTCAGATTATTCTAAACTCAATGCACAAATATCAGCCTCGCGTGCACGTTGTCCAAGCAGATGATATCTTCTCCATGAGATGGAAATCGTTCAATACGTATGCCTTTGACGAGACGGCTTTCATAGCAGTCACAGCCTATCAGAATGAACAGGTAAGCGTTTTCTCACTTGTTCACTAGTCCGACCAATCAATTGTCCGTTTGTTCAGTAGGTGGACCAATCACATTTTCGAAGCAGCCCCGCACTGAACCAGGATTATCGAATCAACGGCGTCGTAGTGATGACAGTGATATTTTGCATCAAAACAAAACATTGGGGTGACGGCCCGGGTTGATAGCAGAAACCAAGTCAGCGCAATATCAGCCTGGAACTAACAAAATCTTTGATTACTTTCGACTTTTACAGATTACACAACTGAAGATTGACCACAATCCTTTCGCAAAAGGTTTCCGTGACAACGGTATGGGCAGAAGGTAAGTCGAAGTTCCTACATTTCTGGAGGATGTGCGTTACGATGAACACTTCCCAAAAGAAGTTATGTGTCAAACCAAAAATAGATAAAGACCAATCTATTTTTGGTCAAACCAACTACGATATTTTGCGACGCAACGGGAAGGTGTCGTTTTTATGGAAATCTCTTTTGAGGCAACGCAAGATTTCTGCTTATTTCGTCTGCACCGATATTTGTCAAAAATCAACACAACTTTTTCTTTTTAGGGACAACCGTTTACAGTACAAAAGAGGGCTAGAATCTTCAGACTCCGACAATGAGAAAGGTAGGCCATTTTTTTCCAACGAGAATTTGTGAAACACTTGCTATATCGCCACGAGTACGTCGCTATTGCGTGTCCAAAGTTCATTAATTCAATCACCAAACTCCCAATAAACTGATGAAAGCGGCGATCGACGGCTAGTCAGTTCTAAAACAGGAAACTATAAAAGATTTCCTCTCCCGCATCAGACCCGAACTTGTTCTGGATGTTTTCCTTAGCGTCAGCACCGTAGCCCGGTCCTGACGAAACTCTGGTTTAGATCAAGACGACGATTCCAAATGCTGCAGAGCATGTAAAACGTCGCCTGCCGGTGTTCTCCACGGACGACGAAGAGACACCATGTCCCCAAAAATATGTTCGGAAGTTTTAAGAATGTTTTCGTGGAGTCGAAATGTCGACCATGAGAGAACCTGCGCTGGTTATGGTGCACGCTCGGCTGATTTCCGGGACTGCTGCGTCCCGCCTGTCTCTTGTTTGCCTTATCAAGATGACATTGTCTCCGACTATAAAATGTCAACAAAAGCGCGGCAATGTCTGTCGTATTCTTTTGGCTTTTGGGTGACATTATTCATTAATAATTCAATATTCTTACGACGACTGTTTAATGTCAAAGAGTAGATAGATATCCTCCTTGGACTACAAGAAAATTCGTATAAGTACGTGTATATCGGATTGATAGTTTCATCGGCGACGTCCTGAAATTTTAACATTTCCGGCCGGAAAGAAAGTAAATGTGGACTTCGGCTGAACATGGAATGATTCATTCGGCATATCATGTGTGGTGGACCGAACCGCCAGTCCTTACTGCAAAATGGTCACTCAATTTATGACATAATAATTAACCACCATTACTGTCCCCTGCCGCCCTGCGGGTTCTGGTTTATGAAGTCGTCGTATATGCATCACGGCACCGCCCATTTCTAAGGCAGTGAAAACACCCCAAGTTGGACAGATGGCCCGTGTACCATGCAGTAAAATCTGCCGGCCGGGATTTCTCCCCGTAACACCATGCAAGGTGCACTCAAAGCTATAAAACGCCAAAGAAGGCCATTGTATGGGGCGCAATTAGTTCCAAGTTAATCCGTCTGTCTAGGCCTACCTGCCTGAGACAGATGGGAATGTTTTTGGTGGCGTTTATGGTTCATTGTTGAGAGTGATTATTCTCTAGAATCAAGATGGTCAACTGATAAGGTACAATTCGCTTGCTATGAGGAACTACCTAATCTTATGTCAAAGTCTAGAATTAAACATGTGCTCGCGGACCGCACAAAATCCTGTTATCATATATCAGATCAAAATTCTTCCAAAATCTTACTTTGAACATGACCGAAACAGGTGCCAGTTTTACTGGGAAATTGTCGGGGTATAATAGAGTGCGTTCACAACGCCTGTCCACGGCTGTGCTGAAGAGCCTACTGTCGGGACACCCAAACCCGCGGATATAAGCGATCCCCACCATGGTGCGAATTGCTGTTTCACTAGTCTCGGTCACCCAGCCGCTGCTGCGAATATGGGGAATCTCATAGCATTACTGCGGGACAAAACTATTTCACCGACACCAGCGCACCCAACTCCTCCGCCGTCACATTCCGCATTTTATGATGTTCCAGTTACGAAATGGAGCATTACGGCACTGCGGAGGAGTTTGCAGCGCACCGGCGATAATTCTGTCCCATGAAGTCGGCCATTCCCTGCTGCCTTATTTTATCTTTTGTCTTATGTATTGTTTTTCTTTCATTGCAGACCAAGAGAAGAAAAAATTAAAGTCAGACGACGAGGACCAAATCGACGGCCATATAACATCGACGACTTGCAACGTAGGAACAACAGAGCAGGCAGTCATCAAGAGCGAAACTCCTTCTGATCCTGAAGCGACAGTGAGCCCCAAACCTGCCCCCCTCACCACTGCCGACGACATGCCGTCATGTCAGGTCATCGGAAAATCGAGTACATCGATCACACATCCGCTGAAACGACCGCCGACTTCAGGTCAGCCGCTGCAGATCTCAACACAATGCCAGTACTTGCCGCAAGCATCTTGCAACTACTTTCAGAGCTCTGGCTTCCCTCTCCGCAGCGATCAAGTTTACTATCCGCATCACGGTACCTCGAATTCGTGTGGAATGTCAAGTAACAGCTTCCTGCCGTCAGCCACAACTGCTAGTCTCCTGCAGCCCGTCAGTTCCAGCCTAAAACTTCCAACATGTCAGCTAGCCGCCCAAAACTCCTGCGCCATGTCGCAGACGACACACGTCAACACGGCCTCGACTTACGGCAGTCTGCAATCAGTGTCGCATCCTTCACAGGGTTCATCGCTCTCATCGTGCACCTATGTTNCCTGTCCACGGCTGTGCTGAAGAGCCTATAGTGTCGGGACACCCAAACCCGCGGATACTTGTAAGCGATTCCCACCATGGTGCGAATTGCTGTTTCGGAGGAGTTTGCAGCGCACCGGCGATAATTCTGTCCCATGAAGTCGGCCATTCCCTGCTGCCTTATTTTATCTTTTGTCTGATGTAGCCTATTGTTTTTCTTTCATTGCAGACCAAGAGAAGAAAAAATTAAAGTCAGACGACGAGGACCAAATCGACGGCCATATAACATCGACGACTTGCAACGTAGGAACAACAGAGCAAGCAGTCATCAAGAGCGAAACTCCTTCTGATCCTGAAGCGACAGTGAGCCCCAAGCCTGCCCCCCTCACCACTGCCGACGACATGCCGTCATGTCAGGTCATCGGAAAATCGAGTACATCGATCACACATCCGCTGAAACGACCGCCGACTTCAGGTCAGCCGCTGCAGATCTCAACACAATGCCAGTACTTGCCGCAAGCATCTTGCAACTACTTTCAGAGCTCTGGCTTCCCTCTCCGCAGCGATCAAGTTTACTATCCGCATCACGGTACCTCGAATTCGTGTGGAATGTCAAGTAACAGCTTCCTGCCGTCAGCCACAACTGCTAGTCTCCTGCAGCCCGTCAGTTCCAGCCTAAAACTTCCAACATGTCAGCTAGCCGCCCAAAACTCCTGCGCCATGTCGCAGACGACACACGTCAACACGGCCTCGACTTACGGCAGTCTGCAATCAGTGTCGCATCCTTCACAGGGTTCATCGCTCTCATCGTGCACCTATGTTCAGCCAAATCAACATTATCCAGTCATGAACATCAGTAGTTCACATTTCGCAGGATCTCTGGTGTAGAATAAACTGTCTCGTCTGTGCTGCTGCCACGTGAATGCGACAGACACTGATCGCACTTGGCGCCAAGAATGGGAAGCCACCAAATGGTGGCTCCGAAACGTGCCTATTAAACGGGCCGTGTCATGCCATAGCAGGCCACATCAAGCCGTGCAGTTGAAATGATCTCTATGGCACTGAACACGTTTTTTGAAGACGTTCTAAAGTTCTCTTTCGATTGGTACAAGTAAATGTACCATTCCAAACGATCACGCGAATGTTAACAAGATTCGGGTCCTTAGTGTACGCTGTTAACATAGGGCGTTCTCACCCCATTGGCGGAGATGCGTCCCACTTGGGGTAAATCAGGTGTATCTGAAGGACCAGCTGCCTGGTGGGCCATTCAGTGGGTGTCGTTCCGACTGGAGAGAACTGACGTCATGATGGATCACAAAGATGAACATGTACATCATTGTAAAGTGTTTGGGCCACTTGGCTTCACGAAGACTTTAAGATGGAAAACACTCGACAGGGTTGTCAGCCGACCTCGGAACAGATAAAAGTTGACACTATTTGAAATTCGATTCCAGGTGTGGCAGGAAACAATGTCCCCAGAAAAACTCTCCCGGGAACAAAAGATCACATTGTGACATTCTAATCTCTGGCGATTATTTTCAAAAGCCAAGCACCTTAATCCGTCATGGAACAATACCAGCGGACACTTTTTACAGGGAGATATTCTTTACTGCTACGCCGGTACAATTTGTACACTGTCGTTAGCTCACGTTCAACATGGTTGTCCATTTAATGGAGTGTAGATCCGAGTAACGTTATGGTTGTATGTATATGGAGACAATTATACTGAATATCAGAAGATGGTGCTATGATGTAGCTTAGTGATCTATTATTGTATGTAAATATTGAAAAAAAGTATTACTGTTAATATATTTTGCATTTATTATTTTAGATGCCTCTCCGATTCAATAAAGGCTGCTGGGCGAGAATTATCATCAAAAACTTGTACATATCCTAGCCCACATTTTTATGAAATAGGTAGTTGATCGGGATAATTCTTTTGATTGAATAGGAGATATCACCAGCCAAAATTTCGAGCAAGTAAATTCACGGTAGTGTACGTCCTGAGAATAGGGAGGTTTCGAAATCAAACGATAAACGTTAACGATAACGACAACTTTAGTTTTGTACCGAAAATGCAATGCAAAATCTGGTTAATGTGTAGTATGAACAATAACGTTGTCGTAAAGTTTTNTAGGGTACTTTCTAGTATTCAGCAGTCTTGATGTTAAGAATGCTATTGGGCTACAATCTGTTGTAATTTTTGTCTCAATCATTGTAATACTTGTACTTGTATTTTGTCCCGTGACAGACACGATCAAGTCAATATGCATGGCATTTATCTCATACTGATACTCACAATCTATGTGGCTATATGGGCTGTATAATCCATTTTTAAACTTTTGTCAGTAGTAAATATTGAATATTGTTACAATAAACACTCTCATTTTAATTCTTTCAACAGAACCTTCCCTCTAAGCCTGCATATCCATCCGGGATATCCTTAGACTGTTCGCTTGTGGCATGTTCCCTTCTTCTGTGGTTTTCAGCCATTAGGACAATAAGACCTGGCCTTGTGCCCTATGGGAACGGTCACTGAGCAAATCAATGGTTCATTCTCTCTGTGGTGCATCACAAGGTCACATGCGAACAGGGAACAAGAAAACCTGCCACGATACGCAGCCTAATAGAATACTACCATCACTGTGGTTAATATTTTTATTCCCCCCCCCCCCCTTTCAATGTCTCCCAACAGCAGAAGATTGACAGAATAAGGAGCGTTGTGACAACAGGGGAGACACTCAAACAGGTTTTTGCGTGTCCTCCAAACAATAAAGCAGACACTGGGATATGGGAGGCATTTTCTGTTATTACACCGGTCCACTGAAGTTCTGCTCAGCAAAATTTATCCTACTGCAAAAATTCCTGAGTTAGAAGAAAATGAATGAAACATTGAATTAAAAATTTTCACATTTTACTGACTAAAAATGCAACTGGTATTACAAATGTTGGCCACATTTTTTTTTCAATTCACAAAAGCCAAAATGTCTACAAAACAGGGACAAGACTACATTCAGTTACTTGGAAGAGTGATTATCTCACTCAGTTTGTCTGATGTCTCCTTAATTTGGTTAACTAAAACATACTGTGGTGTTTATGGTGTATAAAGAGTGATGAGGAACCAAACTAGGGAGACACAGACATCTGGTTTATCTTTGATACATGGAACACTAAAATAGAATAGGGTTTAGAATAATACCGACCTGCAGCCTGATCGACACGGAAACAAGGGACCAAACTGAACTGTCTTCCACCCCAAAATGATCAAGGCATCAGAAGTGGATGGGAGCATGGTTTTGAAACAAACAACAACTGGAAACACCAAAACAGAAACAAAACTTATCAGCCAATTTTGGTACCAGTAAAATTCTAAAGGTTATTTTTGTCAGTCCCCCAGTCTTGTACAACAGCCTCCACAGTGATACGTACTTTCAGGAAGATGAGACTGTAGCAGGAAATGTCTATTACCAAAAGTAGATATCTATTTTTGGTATTATCCATTTCCCTTATGTGGTAACAGTAGTACAGGGTACAGCTACAGCAGGAGTTTGTATCAATGGCCACCTCTCTTGTACATATACACAAGAGAAGTTAAAACAGAGCATCTATACTCTCATTATATACACCATTATTATCTTTGCAATGAGAATCTATGAACACATATTTGACACAAAATCCAATGGATAAAGAAGTCACGCTAGTTCAACTAACCCCTATGTAAAATAGACCATAAACACAAGTCTCACAGCAGACATGTACAACAGATAATAAAAGCTTCCTATGGTTATGGGCATAGAAAAGTCTTGTCCTTCGACTCGTCTTCAATATCAGAAATGTATTTCTGTAATATTGATTACATCATTATTTACAGGATTCATGCTCCGTATTTAAAAAAAAATTCACCACGATTAATCTTGACGTCATTATGCAGCCACAAAAAAAACTGATCTGGGCCCTGTTTCATAAAGTGACTTTAAGCTTATGGTACCATTAACTTCAATGCAGTTTCCATTTGGTTAAAGGTACCATTAGCTTAAAGTCACTTTATGAAACTGGGGCCTGTTTCATGACTTTAAGCTAAGCTAATGGTACCATTAACTCAATGCATTTTCCATTTAGTTAAAGGTACCATTAGCTAAAAGTCACTTTATGAAACAGGCCCCTGGCTTCTTTTTCCCAACAGGCCCTATAGGTTAGTAACTCATAACTGAATATATCAGCAATGGTCACTTCCTAAAACTAAAACTAAACCCAAATCCCCCCTCATTATATTTTGTGCTATCTCCAGTTGTAGCATCTGGTTATTTATGTAGGCACAGTTTAAAAAATTTCCAAATATTTCGACTCCAAAATGAGAGAGAAAATCTGTACAGGAAGAATCAAATGCAGACCAACATGATTTCAGAGGTGTTTTACTGATCTCTGGCATACAGAGGCCCAACAGAGGCTGAAATAGATTTGTCATACTTTTTAGACACAGCACATAAAGTTGTGAAATCGGGTTACCATAATGTGGAAAACTTCGTCAACAGTGGATTCAGACCTCGACTTCAATTTCTGAACTGGTGACAAATCTTCATTTGTATTAGGTAAAAATATACAAAAATAGCTCATTTTTTCTTTACAATCTCTAAACATCAACAGGAAAGTGGATGATGAGACCTGGCCAGCGAAATATCTACAAATTCAGGATGCTATTCATAGCATCATGTAATAGGTTTTTCAGGTTCCAATCTTGAGATGGTCGGTGAGCTCACTCCTGTTGTTGCATGGCTTGCCGCACACATGCAGCAAGAAGATCATCTACTTGGTCTGTGTCACTCTCAGGGTCAATCTCAAACTCCTGCAAAAATAAAACAACATGTAATTTTACGATTATTTTCTCTTCCGAACAACAAGCGTTTCAACCCCTTTTCCTTCATTAAGTGTTGACCCAAAAGGGAAAGTTTTTCCCTTTGACATAATGTCGATGTATTGGTGAACATGCCCGTGCCGTCCATCACATTCCCTTTTCTTCTCTGAGATCTGGCCTCATGAACAACATTTCTAATCCTTCCTAGCCTTATAACCGGTTCACAATACCAAAGCATGAAATTTATATGTAAATTATAACAAGATTTAACAAGGAGGCAGACGTCTCATTTAAATCCCATTTGAATAATTCTATGGAGTCATTATTCAGGTATGACGGGCATTCTGTCCACGCGGGAAGCGCCGAACCTCCTTGTCATCTCACTCATTTTAGATGTACCCCTCTGGGTAGAAAAGATGCGGCGATGAACCCATCTCTTATGTCTCAAACTCTCTCCATCTGTTCCTCTCTTCCGACTTGAACGAACATGGACTAATCGCACACACAGCCAATTCAAGATTCATTAAAACCATTTCAAATGCTACGATCATATGATTTATATTGAAAAAATGACAATGTAATGGTCGTCGGTTATTGTTCGGATTTTATCACAACAGATCATCACAGATCGCATGTGTCCCCCTTAAGACAATCCTTAGGTGCTCCCAGAGCAGGTAGCAATGATGTGCCGCAAACTACGCGCATGATGACAGGAGCTGACGCACAATAGTCGTGCCTGATTTATTTACAAAACTAAGAATGACAATATGTGGCCAGTTGGTGAAGCATTGTGTACGAGTAACTTTGCCCAATTAACCAGGTTTTTTCTTACCAACTGGTAACTAGATGCACAGTCATTCGCTGGTAAAAGAATCCTCTAGCTAAAACTTTTTAAATGTCCGAGTTTTGACTTGGACGTGTCTATTAACAGATGTTCGTGAAAAATTCAAAAGCAATCACCAACGCAAAATGGACGAACCAACACAATTATACCTGAATAACAGGGAACAAAATAATATTCAAATCGTCTCTTAAGAATTCAAAGTGAAAATTTGGTAATAAGCACGAACAAAATAGCTTACAATACAATATACTCAAAACGACTGTCTGCGTGTGTAACAAATGCATTTTACAACTTCACACCACAAGATATTTTTTGCTCCTGGTCACACCTCGCAAATTCAATAATTCCTCAAAAACCAATCAAATAATTGTTTCGATCAAATGAAGCTTCTCATTTATTCAATGTTTGCAGAAGTTCCTCGGTCATCTTCCTCCATGCTGTCTAATCAACCGTTAATGTGCAAAAGTAACGTGATGTACCACTTTCGCAGAGATTATGATACCAGCATGATATATGGGCTCATTTTCTGACAATTTTTTTGTACAGAGTTGCCATGATATAGACGTAAGGTATCAAGCTAGGCACTGGACGAAAAACTGTGCCACGAGCTAAGAATTTGGCAATCAATTTGAAGTGACTTTTGTAACCTCAGGGTATGAACTGGAAGACAAATGTGGATGGCTGAAACGTTTTCTTTTCCCTAATTTTTTCATTTCTTTTACTGAACACTTGCCCTCAGCAGCTGATGGGTTTTGCCAAGGATTCTCTTCAAACCATTAACTTTATGAAGAAATATTAGATGGAAATTTCTTCATGGGATTTCTTCAAGAATCTACACAAACTTCGAGGTTCAACATTTTTGTTTTTTAATCTATTGAGGCAGAGGGTGGTGGGAAACTCACATAATCAAATCACTGGATCACGTAAGTGTTTTTTGAGGATTATTCTCAACTTGACAAGTTAAAACACCATAAACATGACCTAAAAGGGAACTGCCATATACCATCGTTGAAATTGTTCTGATTAAAAATTTGATCAAGTGGGATCAAATAAGGTCCGCACTCGGTGGCCCAATCTCCAGAACTGAGGTTAGGCAATACTTGACAAGTTGAAAACCTTGTTACCTTGTCAATGACGAGGTCATTATTTCCCTGTACCTCACAGACGGTGGGAGGCCGTCGTTACACTTGTGGCTAAAATACCTACTCTTCCATGCAGTAAGTCACAATAACAGAAGGGGGTCAAGAATACAAGGTGACTGATTATACATGATCTATTTTTTTCCATTTTAGTTCTGTTGTTGCTACTAAATTGTGTCATAATCAGTGCCATCCCATCACTTTTTTGTAATCTTCAGTCATCATTTCAAAAAGAATTGTCGCCAAATTTTGAAGTCATCACATCCTATAAACAGACACAACAGCCTGTGGTTCAACCCATCCTGAAAATTTTGACAGTTATTACACCAAGCATAAGGGACAAAGTGGAGACGGACCCAAAAATGCAGTTGCATGAAGTTCGTAGATTAAGTGGCTGGGAGCAGTTTATTGTGAGCCTGGGCCATCATTTAGTGATCAGACAGCAAAACATCATCCTTTATAGCATCAACAATAACAACATCAAAATATCATGGAACCCACAGGACAAAGAACACGGATGATGGTATTGTACAGTGACCTTTACAAGGACGGCTACATGACCTAAGAAGGTTCAGATCGAGGGATGTGACACCAGTGACAGCCCAAATGAAGGGTTTAAAATGCAGGAACAGATCTAAATTTGCCGGCGGCCATCAGGAGTGTACCTGTTCACCATGTCACTGAAAACAAATGGTACATCAAGTTTGGTAAGGTGAGTTCTTCGTAACGAGAAGCAAATTACCAGCTTGAAATTACCTATTTTTGTTGAAGAGCAATTCTCTGATAGAAAATTTCCATAAGGTGGGCCGCCATAAACGAAAGAGGTTGGGTTCTAGCTGCGTGGATTTGAGAAAGAAGATGCACGAGCACGGACGTATTTTTGCAATGATGTGGGCTCGCCAGATATTATAGTCATAGACGAAAGGAAACTTCTTAAGAGCATCATTGACGAAGCACTCGCTGAGCCTGAGGCAACTCATCAATCACGGGCCTACACGAACCTGTCAACCTGACGTCTGGCGCTGGTTCGTTGACTGGTAACCGCTTTTATGGACGAGGAGCGCAGTCATCCACCATGATAAATTACGCACTCTGGTCTTTTCATGGCCGGTGGTTGAAAATGTTTAACGAGAGAATGTTGATTTGAGGGGCGTTTTCAGTGCAGTTTAACACAAAGTTAGGAAAGGGGGACAAGCCGGTCAAAATGACTGTAGACTTCCCTAACCGGCTGCATTATGGACCATTAATTTTTCAACCTAATTTCATCACTGCACCATGAGTGCACATGAATAAAGGATGATCACCACAAGATGTGGATGTTTAAAAACATCCCCTTTTAATCTGCGTGCATAACCAATGATGTGTTCAACCGCATGATTTAATAAAGGATTTCACAGCCGATGGATTTGCTGTAACGTTTGTTTGAAAATAAAGTATGACAACTCCGTTTTGAGTGATCATCAGAAACAATACCAATATGACCACAAAAGGAAACCCTATCTGATATTTTTGTGATTGTTCTTGCAAACAATTCAATGGAGGGGGGGGGGGCTATTAAAATTTCATTGAGATAGAAAATGATATTCTTGTATCACAAATGCCACTGGCTGACTGCTGCCCTCCACTGACAAATCCGAAATAAGCGACATTTCATTCCAATTTATAAATTCACCAACAAAAAGTTCCGATAAAAATATAAGTCACTGCAAGACATACGATAAAATCTGTCGTAAAATCGTGTGATAAAACCTTTTATTCACATCCTATCTCGTGCCATTCAAACCATTCATCAGAAAATCCCCATCAAAATATTCACATCTTCTGCTTCAAACTAGTCAAATACTTCACACTTCAAACATAACATCACTCCAAGTGAATGAATGCATCCTAAAAGTGTACGGAATCACAAGTATAGCCTATATACACATTTTCATTTTAAAGACCAGCCAAAGTGACACTTTTATTTCAAATGCTTCAGAACCAAACTGTGATATTTCAGGGCTTCCCTGACAATAGCTATTGCATTTTCATGACAGTCGAGAAGACCAGAAACATTTTGAACAGAAAATGGCTCCTAAGACTTGAGGTGAGAAAATAAAAACACGTCATGCAAGACTGCCTGGGTCATTGTCTCGTCGGGTGTGAAAACTCTGGCAGCAGCGCTCAGATCCTCAGCAACTTGTTTAGAATCACACCTAATTTGTCTACGAGATGAATGCTCAGGGCCTAAGATGCCGCGGCGAGGAAATAACAGCGCTGGTAGTGGTACCCGAGGGACCCACTGCCTTGGTTTGGTAATGCTAATTTTACACGATTCCGAGGAATCTAAATTGCATCGCTGGAATCCATGACTCGATGAATGATGAGATGACACCTTCGCATGGTGTCAGTTTCTGCGACGAGCAACTTTTGATGATGGAACTTTTTCCTGGTTTTCGGAGGTGGCAAGTCGGGTGACAGCTTTATGCGGCGTTAACAGCAGTTTTACACTGTTGAAGAGCAGGATGGCCCCATAAGCCACACTCTACCCGCCAATGGTACAATAATGAGGTAGGAATACAGCTGAGTGTTCGACTTACACTAACTCATAAATTAGCATCCATGGCACTGGGGAAATATATAGAAATTTGATGGGTATTAGTGAGAATATTTCAAACTAATGATCTCCGACTTCCCATTTGTATTCAAAGCAGAGTGATTAACACACTTTTGACATGAGAGGAAAACATATTATCATTAATGGGAGTCGACTGCCATGTTCCATTCTGGGCCTGAACATTGAAGACTGAGTCAGAAAAAGTAAAATGCCCCTTTACTTGCCATAAAATGGCCATATTATCAGGACATCCTAATAACTTTAATCAGAAATACTGTACCCTTATAATATACCAGCAAAAATTCATTGCTTGCTTTATAATATTTTTGATGCAACCTAACAGTCAAGTTTTAGGATTTGATATTCATTAGTGATGCACTTTAGGTAAGAATTTTAACTTTTTTTGTCGGAATCTTACCAGAAGCAGATGTCTCATTGACATCACCAACGACAAACAGAATAATGCAATTCAATAGTTGTCAGGAATGATACATGGCCCGAAAATTACACTTCCTCCTAAGGGCAGTCACATTCAGTGAATTTTCGGTCTCTGCCTTAGATAAAAAATATTGGTTAGGATCCCAGATGCTGGACTTTTGCGCTTGAAACCGTTTGTGACATGTGTTGTCTTCAATTCATCCAAATAGACAGTTCTTGAAGCCATTTCATCCGATCCACGGGACTGGAGGGCAGGTGTGAAGACGAGTTTGGTCTGCGCAAGGACAATGATGCAACTTCTATCTCTGTTGAGATGTCAGAGAGGAGACTCTTGGCAAATAAATAAATTACGGCATCTTTTTTGACCCAGGAACTGTTGAATAAAAACCACGCAGCATAAATCAAGCAATGATGAATAGAGGACAGCGATCTCAACATGTTCAAGACGCGATAAAAGATGTTGTGGTATTATGAATGGGGATGCGATTCCTCCGTTGTTACAGCCACGGACAAAGGATACCTGTAACTGCCACACTCCTCACGAATGGACAATGCCACCATGAAAGACGACCCACTCAAAGCAAAAATTTATTTAGTTGCACGTTTGTCTCCCGACTTGATATGCTCTGTCATGTTTTCAAGTGGCTCGGTAAACAGTCCCATGTCGCGAAGTGAAATATGAGATAATGTCATCGTACAAGATGAACATGGCAACATATGTTATCTCATTATACTTCCATAGCACTGAATGTTTTTGCTTCAGGAAGAATCGACGGGAAAAAAGATATCTCAACAAGTTATTCTGACGAGCAGCATTAATCCACAGCCTGGTAATAGTTCAAGAAGTCATTGTTCAATTCCGATCTAAGGAAAGGCTAAAAAACTTATGTAGACAGGGTGAAATGCTAGCTAATAGCTAGCACTACATCAACTTTGCCCAAAAGGTTATTTTAATCTTTGACTTAATCTTATAGCTAATCTAGTGCAGAATTTTTGTGAAAATGACCCTGGTTAGAGTCGACAGGGCACATTCTTTACAGCCAGAAGTACCAATAATCACACCGTGAAGATGTTTTTATCTGTGGTAATTTTATAAGCTTCTTAAATCACCATGACCGTGGTATTAACAGGTTGGCTGTGACAGTAATCTGCAGTCCATGTATTGTGCATTCGTAAAAACCTGCCAAAACTCACCTCGTGTAAGCCTGGGGTGAACACTGCCATTAACAGGACTCGACATGAATTTTCACAGTTATTTCTTCATGTCTGGTCGGTAGACAGGCGGCAAATATTCACACGGCTTCAGTAAAGTCCCGGCCGAGTTGCCATGTTTTGCTAACATAAGGCATGCTAATAATCATGAAATAACACATAAAGATGATTTGTAGGCAAAGTACTGTGCCCGCATACTAATGGCTTGGTATGCTAGCTGTTTATGGCAACTGAGGCTGTTACAATTGGTGGCACTGCAGATGTGTCACCAGCTTCAACCCAATGATTGCGCGAATTGGGCCGGGTTTTCGCACTTTCATCGAAGAGCGATGCGTCTCCATGGATGCCATTCTGTGATCATTATCCCGCTGTACCTAAGGGAATGAAACTTTGCGCTGGTCGCCTGATCGTGCCATCTCTCATACTCTTTTCACACTCGCAAGGAAATGACTTATACGGTCAGGTGTGAGAGCGTTTTTCACTTTCCATGTTCTAATATCCCTGACGCGTCCCTGAGCCACCAACATGATTAACTCGTGTGGAATGATTCACAGGAGAAAATAACCAATCACAAGCCCACAAATAGAATTTGATGTCCGAAACTGAACACTATTACCTATTATCATTGGAAATGATGGGTCATTTAAAGCTGACCATTTAAAAAAACTCAGCCAACTTGTGACTAAGAAATCTAAGCTAAATCCACAACTGCCAGCAGCATACGTTTGGGGACAAATGTGTTTAATGGCTAGCTCTGAGACGATGGAGAGTGACATAGCATTTTAGCGCTCGTGACACGCCACAAATCAATTCCCTTGACTTCACACTTGACTTACCTTCACAACAACTCAAACTTATATCAAGTAAGGTCACTGATCAACCATCACTGACAGCAGCATGTCAAATTTGGCACAACATGGCTTTCTTAGTGGCCATCTTGGATGCAACGCTGCACCAAAAGTCATCAAAATTACATCAGAAATTTGTTTCTGCAGTTGATTCATTAAACATGGATACTATCAGAGATCTTGAACAAAGATCTATGCTTATTTATAAGGAACCTTCTTACTGTACTCAGCCCAGACACCAAATTTCAAATGGATAACTCACCTCATTGATAGTTTTTAACAATTTAGCAATGAGTTTTCTGAGTTGGGACAGCTTTGTTTTGGCAGCTTCTGCTTCTTTCTGCTTATTGACCGCATCATTTTGGAAGCTGCTCACCAGCTGAAACAAAAGAAGAAATGCTGTTTACCATGGTGTACTGGTACGTACTCCAATTTTGCCTACTCATATCTCTCCTAAAACCATTTCACCTGAACCCATTTTGCCTACTTCCCAGTTTGCCTAATATTATCTTACCTACTTCCATTGCGCCTACCTCCTATATGTACTTTACTTATTTCTGATCACACCGAAATTACGCTACTATCATATCCAATCCTACAGGCTAGAGTGTACGATACGATAGCTGCCCCAAGTTTCAGTTTGCAGATTAGATAGTCTTTGCCATAAGGTACCTGCATATCAAGTTTCAGGTTCAAAACCAAGCGGGCAAGAAATGTACCACCGACCCTTTTGTTCATGACGATGATGATGATGATGATGACAATGACGACGTGCCATGGTACTAGCTCACCTGTTTTAGACAGGGAAGCCAAAAATCTGCAACTTGTGTCATACGGGATATTATATGGGATCATCATGAGATGACTTTGAGATCGATTCTCATAAAACTTTATTATCATTAATCACCTCCATAGGTGAAGACAAAACAATGACAAACCTAGGGGAGAAATCTGGGAACCTCGCTTTGGGTGATTTGTACTGGGATGGGGTGACATTTTCACCATAAAGCAACTCCTTAGGTCTTTATAACACGGCTTATGGGCTCCGTGACACGTGGTGTGGTTCCATAAAAGGTGAGCAAGATTCTCATTGAATACTAAGATCCTCAAATTGCATTATTTGACATTTGCTCCTGGAGTTCAACAGCCGAACTTAAAACATTAGGTGTGCCCGCACTATAAATATTACATACACTATTACATGTGGGTTCGGTAGAGAATTCCTCGTTCATCATGAGAATCTTGCTCACGTGGATCATAAGTCCACCCATTCTCAGTGATAACTGGCGTGAAGTGGGAGAAAAAGCATGCAATTTTTACGCAAATCTAAGAGAAGAAGGTTTATATCAACTGAGCAGAAATTCATCAGGAGTTGTTTTTTATTCAGAAAGAGAGAGAGAGAGGTGTCTGGAAGCTTTCACTATCAACAATCCTTTCCTATGACTTCAGATAGTGGCCAAACGCTCAGAGTGGGACATGTCATTTCAAGCTTGATAAAAACATGTTGGATAATGTCTTTTTATGATACCTTTCGAAGACCTTTCTCATAGTGATCAAAGAATTCATCCAGTGGGAATGATGCAAGTTCCTGCATGTTGAGATTGGCGATTGCATCCTTTTCCATTGGCCATTGCGGTGGCAAGAAATACCGTAAACAGGTCCTGCAAAGGAGTAAAACATTGAATGGAGACTTGAGCCATCAAATACGGCATGCTTTACAAGAGATATGACCTGTCAAATATGATTTTCGTTTCTGTATTTTACCAAATATTCAGACTAATATTGATCTTACCTGTATCCATCAGCGATTTCATCAACTGCCTGGCTTGAGCCGACATTATTTGCCGTCGAAGAGGATGGAGTCTCTGCTGCTGTTTCATGGGATGCTTCAGATGCTGGGGAAGGCGATGCTGCCGTTACAGCTGATGTGGATTCAGCATCCACTGCAGTTTCGTCACTCGGCTGAAATAGGATTTTCTGATTAACAATTCGGAACTTTCCATACTGTCAAGAAGGTTTGACTGCACACCAAAAAGATGTATATCACAGAAATGGAAAACCGACCAAAATCAGAGTGCTCCTTAACAGTTGACTACGATAAAATCTTACAGTAAGAGATAAAAGTCATAGTATGTTGGGACTTACTTTTGTTGAGTTGCCAACGGTGCGAACATCTTCGCTTCCTTCATCAAACCTGCAAAACAAACAGAATCACATGATGAGCACACGAGAATGCCTTCAAACATGGGATAGAATGGATACTGAAAACATTTAGTATCAACATCATCTTCTCTTGAAGTTGCATGAAATAAGATGAGATAACATGAAGCCTATTTCCTTTTGTATCAGTAGCAACTAACTAAAGAGAAGGACTATACAATGTAAGTTGAATGCAATCCAACGAATTGAAATGAATGAACCATTTGGTCAGTTCTGTAATAAGTTCAAAGCATCAGGTCAGAAGTAGCAATTTGCTGTCATTTGACATGCGAGACGTATAATACTGTGCGACCTGGGAGATGGTCAGATCCACCAGACAAACTGAAGAATAATAGGCATAATTGAGGTAAATGGAGGGGTGTCGAAGGTGGGAGGTGGAGCGTGTCAGCAGTCAGGGTTGGACATCTGTCAAACAGCAGGGTTTGCTTTTGTAGCAACAATATTTGCAAGTCACCCATCATGTTGAATTACCGGTAGGTTTGAGACGGCAGGTTTAAAATGACCATTTGATTACAGCAGTGTTATCTATTTGTCGATGAAAGTGAATCGAAAATGCAAACAATGCACCCAGCAGAATGAGGTCCATCTGCAAACATATGCCATTTTTCATCCCTGATACAAATGATTCTTCAGCCAAGATTTGCATTTAAAAGGAAATACGTTCTGTACAGAAGTATGGTATTTGAGTAAACTTTTAATTCCAAATGATCACATGGAAATTAAACCAAAACAGAAGTGTCCCCAGGTATATATGAGTGTTTCACTCCCCAAACAAAAAATTACCTATACGCATTTATTTGTAAATATGAAACACAAATCTCAAATGCAAAATGGTTGGAATAAAGTCTGATTTGAAGCAAAGAAGACTTGGTGTCTCTTCCCGCTCCAGCTGAACTGGGAATAGTGATGCAGATTAATCTAAACAGGGACAGATTTCAGTTAATGACTTTGGTAACACGTCTATGAGCAAATAACTGGGGATGAAGACCCATGGGACAGCTGTAGGTGAGGAGATGCTGAAACGCATGGCGATTTTCACCCGAACGATGGGATCGCTTACGAGAATACATCCTCAAGGTGACTATCTCCCTCAGGATGGAGAATGATAGTTGATAATTTGTTTTGAATTGTCGTGGATGGCGAGTAATTGCCTGCGACGTCAACTGTTTGCCTAGGAGCCGCAGGCCAAAGGAATAGACTAGAGAGATGATCGATCATTAGATAGGCCCTAATGGATGGTTCAATGACGTTAAGTGGTTCTTAAACTGTTCGCCAAGGGGTGTCGGGATGAATTCACGATTCGATTGTGAACATCCACCACAGAAATTCACGCCTCATGGAAATGAATCCAATGCAAATCATAATAACAATGAAGAATAATGTGTAGAGTACACGAATGGTCATCTTGGCCAATAATTTCATTGTTTCTGATACAGATTGACACCTGGGTCTTTCACGTTGTTACAATCAAGCCAGCTGAAAACTTGATATATTTTAGTTATACAAGAACCAATGTCTCAACCTGACTGAGGATGTAACTAATGACCAGGGGCGACCGCCACGAAACTATGATAGCACTATAGGGTCTAACAGAGAAGTTCTGTAATGGTAAAAGCCATTGCATACCTCTCTGTAGGCACTGTTAGTGCTATCGGAGTTTCGTGGTGGCCCGCCCAGGGGTTGCTCAATATCTCCACTGCAAAGTAAGGCTGTTGCTGTTTTTCTTTCAAAACAAGTTAACGTGTCTGAGTAGGGATGGATAATTTTTCTGCTTAGAGGGTGGTATTACTCTTCTCCAACATGGTTATGACACCAAAGCAACAACCAAAACAGCTATCAATAAATGCCTATCACACCTGAATCCAAGGCAACACCTGTCATGTCCATGACTCTTAGAAATCTCTAAAACTCTGGTAAAACAGAGAATGCCACAGTGAGCAGAGCTTCTTACTTAGTTAAAATGACAAACGAATCTTAAAAGGTCTTTCATAAATGAAAACTATCATATTTCCTCATTTTCTCTGACAACACAAAATCTCAGATAGGTAAGAAAATTCTCTTTACGAATGACATACGAATTTGGAAGAATATTTCTACAGTGGCAATTATTAGTCAATGTCACTTAATTAAGATACCTATGATTGTATAAGATGACTGAAATAAAGGGAGTGGAAGTATGACATGCTTCCATAATGATGAACGCCTGTGGGAAACTAAAGATGACTCTGTCACTCCACGTGTAATGCCAATCAAAAAGACAAGCAGATGACTGCACAGTCTTATAGTGTCAGCGTCTGACAATGATGCGGTGAGAGCTAATTGATCCAACGACACTATCCTGAGAAGTATCCAACCATTCCTTCATTCATCTCACCTCACTTTGATCCACCAGGCGTAGGAAGTGCCGACAGATATTCGCCACTTTGATTCAATTCTTAGCAACAAAATTTGCAGAAATCCTCCAACTCTCTGCTAATAGGCTGTGAAAGAGCTCAATTACGTTGTCGAAAAATTGATAAAGGAACCATCAAATAATGCTCAGGCTCATTATATGTCAGCAACTTCTTCCTTTAGAGTTAATGATTGCCCGTGGACAACATGGCAGAGGTATGTCTTCCATTGCGACATTCTCTAATGAGCGGGGTGTACGAAGATGACGGCAACTTCAGACTGAGACTCTTATGTCGTGTTGGGGTGGCACAATATGACAGAACATACAATATGCAGCATCTACACTGTGTCTTTACCAAATAAATATATCTGTAGTCTGCCACATCTTCTTGCACCTCCTAAAACTGTGGTACTCGTTTTTGAAATTCAAAGGATCTCTCTAATTCTTAGAGGATTAAATCTTTCGTCTGCTCATGCAGATACCTCTCCAGAACCTGCTGTTCATGTTGAGATCATCTCGATAATGTCATTTCATTGTACAATTGTAAACAAAGCTAATAATGTGCACCATCTTGAAATATCAAGGTGGTCATCATATCGGACTACGATTCACTTTCAGAGCTGAGACCGAAGGCAAGCAAGTTTAACCCTTATTAGTTCTTGAAGATGATGCACACCAGCAAAATTTATAAGGGGGCTCACGAATTTTTGAGACACGGCAAACGATTCAGTCATTGGAATAATTCAACAGACAGCATTGCACACCATTCATTCAAAGATGCTTCTCTCTTGCAAATCAGTTGCCTTCGATGAAGAACTTACGATTACTGTCTCTAATTGCCCTTTGTCAACAACAGTCAAAGCAAAGGTGACACTAATGAGAGGAAGAAGACATCACCTCGTAGATGTCGGCATCTCGCTTCCGTGATGCTTCTGGCGCTATTTGTATCGTTCTACACGAAGAGAGGGAATTATTTCTGTGTTAACAATAGTACGCTAGCGCAAGCTTTCGTGTGTCTGGCACAACTCACAGTTTATAATCTGTGTACGGAATTCAATTTAGCAAAAGGACAATATCATTATAATATAATATATGATAAAACATATTTTTTTCACGTTATAGGCCTACTTATGTGATCTCCATTCTTTTACTTTTACAAGAGGCTCAGGTAGTTGCTTAATACCCAGCCACAATGACAAATTTCAACTGGAGCGGATCCCACAAAGTTAGCAAGAACAATGAAGGACGCAATTGACTACATGTAATTGTTTTTGGCAGCAATATAATTCGACTGCAGGTGACAAGAGCGACAAACTGGCATGTGGTGTGCAGGGCACGCTTGGAGAATTACAGCCGCGGGATATGGTCAGCATACCAACATCAGCCAATTTTGCTGAGTGATATAAATGATAATGATGAATGAATACCAGTTGAGGTCAGTTAAAATGACCACTGGCCAACTTAAAATGACCAATGCCTTTACAACTGAACAACAATTGAAGATGAGAATCATTCTGACAATGCATCTTCAATGCCCGAGGTGAACATCTATCTGATCAGATAATCACACAAACCAATTTGGTGGGAGCATATTCAAGACTTGAATCAATGGTATTAATCATGGTGAATAGTCTTGTACATCATCATGGACACTCCAATCAAGCATCTGCTCCTTGTAATAACTCATACATTGTCTGGTTGAGGAGAATTTTCAACTGGGGACAAGATCCAGAATTTTTTGTCATTTTTGCACCAAATGCGATAAACCTTTGCACAATTCACTGAAAATCAACACTGCCAAAATATGTGAAGAAGTTTCGTAATCTAGACTTAAGCCTAGTCTACACTACCAGCGAATGCATCGCCGATGGACCCCGGACCGCGAACACAGGTTATTCGCGGTG